>JASMQC010000013.1:600000-1073693 GCA_031305395.1 Phytophthora citrophthora
TGTATGTGTTATCCTTGCAGGGGACTCATCGAAGCTCTTAGCGAATCGATGTCAACGAGCTGTTTCTCTGATTCCGCTACAAGTGAAGACGGCTGGCTAACACCTAGCAGCGGAACTATTGTAAATATTGCCTCCTCTGGGGACGATGCAGTCATGGAATCGCTGGCGAAGTCTTTAGCTGGCAAGCTTCAGCCGCGCAACATACAGGTGAACTTCGTACTGCTACCGCCCAGTGACGCTGCCGACGTCGAGATCTCCGAAGATTCACTCGCGCACTCAATCCTATTCCTGCTGTCACCATCGAGTCGGCTACTATCAGGTAGCGTTCTGCGTTTGCAGCAAGACAAGACAACCCAAGCTGCAGACAGGAGAACGGAGGTGCCACCGTCCGATATCATCGCCACTCATGAACTTTAGGCCTGTGTAGTACATGTATGTGCAGTCCATTCATCCATTATTTTCTTGACGTCTTCGATCGCCAGCTCATTCATGCGCACAGCGTTGTGACGAGGAAGTCTCCATGCACGGTCAGTGACCGAGTCACGTCACCATGCTGATGATGTGTCCGTTTAACACGAGTTGTACCCATTATCAGGTACACAACTGTAGTTTACGTATCATTAGTGTGGCCCTGAGACATGAGCAATACCTATTCTCGGTGGTGGAAACGGCCAAACCGACGATCGCTACGAATAGCGCTCATCTTGCGCTGCATCTCCTGCTTCACGCAGACATCTCGACGAGATATACTGATCATCAACACGTTCCTGGCTTTGTTGTGAATCTGTACATGCTGGTTGCACCGTTAAACTCGTTCTAGAACTTCCGTAATCGTCGAAATGATGAAGGCGCTACCTTCGGTTGTAAGACGCTCGACGTCGCTCGTTCACCAACATCCTGACAGCAATACACGCCGCTATTTTATGGCAATTCCAGATCAGTATCCACCTCAGCAACAAGCAGGCGCAGCTGTGACGCCTGGAGCCTCAGCGTTCGTGAACAATCCAACGGCGTCTCGAAAGCCTCTGGGCGTCAACTATGGCAGTATACGCAAGAGCTGGAGAGGATACATGGACAAACTGGCGTCATTTCCCAAGCTACAGCAAGTGGCTCTCGAAGCTGCGAGCTTCTTTACTAAACCGGAGGAACTGGAGTTCAATCTGCCCAGGAATTTTCACGACAGGTACAAACTCGGAGACAAGCTAGGGGAGGGAGCATTCGGAGAAGTGTATTGCGCTTTACCATCTCGACAGGAGAGTAGAGGAAGTGAATTGCAACTGGATCTGGCTGTAAAAATTGTGCCCAAGTCTCGTGTCGTGAGCCGTAAGGACTATGCGGCTCTGAAGCAAGAAGGTCGGATGATGGTACTACTAGGTGGAACACTGAACGTTGTGCACTTTTTCGGAGCGTACGAAGATGATGCAAATGTATACCTGGTGATGGAACGATGTGTGGGTGGAGACGCATCGTCCAGATTGTCAGGTGAGAAGGAACTCGATCTGACAGCCAACCCGAAGCAGGAGGAGCGAGCCAAGATGTACATGCGAGATATCCTGCACGTGGTGTGGCAGTGTCATTTGTTGCGCATTCTGCACAGAGATCTGAAGCTCGAGAACTTCTTGTTTGCAGATACCAAGGATGACAGTCCGCTAAAACTGACAGACTTCGGCGGAGCAGCATTCCTGGATGAAGGCGAGTTCCTGCACGATGTTCACGGTACGCCATTGTACACTGCACCTGAGGTACTGAAGCACAAGTACGCCTTCCCGTCGGACCTCTGGAGTTGCGGGGTCATTTTGTATCGTCTGTTGAGTGGACGCTTTCCATTTGAGTCGGGACCGTTGCTTGATGAGCGCATTCAACACGAAGAAATCGACCTGGAGAGCCGACCATGGACTGGAATTTCGGACGAAGCCAAGGACTTTGTGCGTCAGCTATTGGAGCGCGACGTAACCAAACGCCTCACAGCTGAGCAAGCTCTGAAACACCCGTGGCTTGCACCTACCGCTCCTTTATCCCCTGGAGCGTTGACTACAGCTTCGGCTGCTGCTAAGGAGTCTACGAAGGGTATTGCAGGACCAGTGCTTAGTGGAACCCTGGTGCAAAGATTGCAGCTCTACCGTTCACTCAACAGCTTGCAACATGCCGTCCTGAATGAAGTTGCTCGGTTACTGCCTCTTGCGTTAAAGCAAGACGCATTGGTACTTTTCAGTGAAGTTTCTCGTGATGGCAGCGAAAGTGTTGGCCTCGAAGAGTTTGCGGCGTACGTGGCAGCTGGTGGCTACCGTCTAACGAAAGGTGAGGCGAAAGGATTCTTGCGTAACTTGGACTTGGATGGCGACGGGTTACTGTCTCGAGCTGAGTTTTGCGCTGCTTTGCTGGACTGGCCGCAATTACAGAGCCAGCACCACGACGACTTCGCCGCGTGCGCGAATCAGGTTTTTGACATGGTGGATCAGGACGAGGATGGTCTCCTGACGCTTGAAGACGTAGCCGAGCTCACTCCATTCCTGGAAAGCGGGAAACACTCCCATTCCTTCCGGAACGACTTGGACCGCTGCTTTCAGTACACCGATCGCTCCGGTAGAGGTCGTATCGATAAGGAAGACTTCAAGCACATGCTGCGTATTCCTGCCGGGGCGTATGCACATTTCCCCAGGCGACTTAAATTTTGAGCCGTCCCAGTATTTAGATAGAAGCTTCCTCTCTTGGGCACATGGACTGTATTTTTTTCTCTTAGCAGCAATGTGCTGGTTATAAATACATAACAACATTTTCTTGTTTCGTAGAGCAGCGGAGCTTCCATTTGGCTCACTGTCTGCTCTGTTTTTCATGTTTCTCCATCTCTATGAGAACTTTCGGTTGAAGAACTTTGATCTGGTTGAAGAAGAAGAAACGGCTGGTAAAGTCTAGACGACGATGCTCTTGCCAGCTGCCATGTGCAAGCCAGCCTGCCGCACCGGACGGTTTAGCAGTTGGTTGACGCGATCTAGAGCCACTTGAAGCTTGGACACTTTGCGCTTCTTGGATCTGTTGCTCTCGGACGGTGTGCTGTAGAATGCCGGGGCTGAGTTCGTGGATTTGTCACTGTCACTCTCGTCCCCATTGTCCTCCTTGAGGTTGTTCATGTCCATACTCATCGTACGTCGCAAGCTGGCGGTGGACAGCGTCGTGGACGCCAGAGATCGGTCTGCAGAGGACGAGGCGGACGACAGCTTCCTCTCGGCCGTAAGCTCTTCGATGTCAATGCCACTGTCCACGTTGCCAATGACCACGTCGTCTGCGTTCACGAACACAAGACTCACGGGCTTGGGGGCCATGAGCATGACCTTCTTGACGTCCTGTAGTGTAAGACGGTTGACTGGGAAGCCGCCCACGAGCTTGAGCTCGCTGCCGACCTTGAGTGTCGTCGCTACCTGTGTCTCCCGCGTCACAGTGCTCACGAGGATGGCGCCTGTGCGTTTGCGCTTGAGTGTGAATCCTGGCGCCGTGCGGCCGCCCCACATGATCTCGACGGTGCGTGGGGCCGATGCTAACGGCAATGAGTCCTCTGAGGAAGATGTGGACGAGGAAGAGCACGAAGACTCGGAGCTCTGCAGCGTTCGGCGGCTGCGACTGCGACTGCTTTTCTTGGTCTTAGTAGCTCTGGAGGTTTGGACAGGTGAAGACGTCTCGAGCTCCTCCATGGAATGTTGCGGTCGCTTGAGACTCATATCTGTTGGTTCTGTTGCTGGATATGTCGCTGGAGGTTGGTTAACCACTTGGAGAGGAACTCACAACGACGGCGATAAAGGAATAATGGTGGCAAGAGGGAACTTAGTGGCGACCTGGTGCCTTGGGAAAAGCAGGCGAGCGCACGACGATGCAGACGAGCATCTCCTGGCTCTTCTCTGCGAGTCAGACCACGGTGCAGCCGGGACGGCACAGACCTGTTATATTCAATAGTACTGTGTTATCACTTATATAATATGATGACTTCGAAATGTTGTTTACATATTGAAGACTACCTGCTATAATTGAACCCTAACCTAGTAAACTGATTAGACGGAACGTCCTGCGGTGCCTGAAACGGCACGAAATGGCAGTTTGAAAACCATCGATATTCTATCCACTTGACCTGGAACAACTACTTCACCTCGCTGGCGTGCTTGGCCTAGCGAAGAGAGATAGATGGCAGGCCTACCCAAGCATGGCTTGCTCGAGTGGGCTGCAGCTTGCAAGGTCGGCGGCACAGCGAGTAGATTCCCGCATTTTCTCAAGTTTTTTTTCTTTGATTTGCGAGCTTCAATCGGCGGTGTATTGCACTTGCGACTTGCGACGCAGGCTGTGGTGAGCTCCGACTCGGAGTCCGAGTTCGGCTGGGCTGGGCTGGCACGCGGGCCAAGATGTGTCCACCGCATGCGGCAATGCAGCGACTGGGTTGTCGACGAGCCTGCGCTGCCAACCGTGAGCGTGTGCATGTAACACCGGGGCTCAACATGCACCATCACCAAACTCGCTTCAAAGACTCTTGAACCAAGACGCCCGCACAGCAAAGCACTGCTTTAGCAGAAACACGCGAGGCTGGAGATTTGCAAGGAACTCTTCCTTCGACTCGAGCAGGCACTGCCCGCTGGGCAGTGCCCGCGGTTCACTTGCCGTTGACTTCCTCTCGGTGCGCGGCCGCTCTTGATCGTTGCCTTGCTCGTAGAGCCAACTAAATGGTGCCATGAGTCATGCTCCATGTTGCATGATGTTCGAGGCACAGCGAATGCAGTTGAAGTCGCCAAAAAAGATCGCGATATGCGGGAGAGTATGAAATTTCGCTGGTATGAAATTGCGCCAAGTACTGTTTCTTATTTGATAGAACCTCTCTATTTTTTTTCGCTGTCGCTATTTGCCAACGTCCTGCATAAATAAATCTGGTTGAAATGTAGGCTACGTCGTAGCGCTGCTTGATCGATTCTGGCGTTCGGGCGAGGAGGAGCTCCACCCAAGAGGATATTGGTGCCAACTTCCACTTGCTACGAGTGCGGGCGTGATGCCGTGAACCCAGGCGCTGAAGCCAATCCTGCTCTTCTTGCGACGCCAGCCATGAGACGACTGCTGACAGCTGAGGACAGGTGTCGGTAGTTAATGGATTTTTTTAACCAGCGGCTGCAATGTGCATACGAAACAAGAAGCTTTGAGCTGCTGTAGGCTCTGAGAATGAGCTGCAATGCGGCCGTGAGAATTCCCACGCAAAAAAAAAAAAACTTTTAAAAAAATCGTTCATTGAGAAAAAGTTTTTAAACGGATATTCACCTTGTGCGAGTCTCACTGTGAAACTCTATGGTTATGGCGATGCTAGTGGCCTCTCCCGTCGGACTCCTTCTCGAGCATCACCTCACGACGAGCCCAATATATGTGGCCTTGTGCGGACCTCAGCTGCGTAAGAACCCAAGTTGCAGCCGAGTTGGAATTGAGCTACAGTACCGGGCTTGTACTTATCGGTACATGAGCATGTACTTGCTGCCAGCAGCAAGTGCTGTCGAGCTTCGCTTTCTTTGAATCCTGCAACGATCCGCCTTTACGAGCTTTGAACAACGCACGAGCACCATGTGCTACAGCGTGTACGTTCGCGGACGTACAAGCAAACTGCTGGTGATCGCCAAGACGTTGCAACCGTCGACAATGTACGCTCAAGCTGAAGTTCACTGTGAATCTGTCGTGTGCTGGTAGCACACATGTACAGATAAGTGCGTGGCAGTTCACCATGGCATTGAAATACAAGTCGGAGGAAGGCAACACAGAATGAATTGCCTTTTAAGATTAGTGCTATCCTGCTTTGAGACAAACAAGTGCGTGCATGTAAGCAGCAACAGACATTTTGTCAGCGACAATACAAGTGCAACAAGCAAGCGCTTCCAAGCAAGCAAAGCTACCAAAAACTAATTCCGGTGCATGAGCATTTCGTACTTAAGGATCAATGTGCACCACCCGACATACACGTCAAATTGGCTCTCCCATCTTACCGGTTCTTCACCGGTATTCCGACACCCGTTTTCTTTGCGGCAGGCAGTCTCGAAGCGCTTTAACCCCGTAACGAAGCTGCGCATCCGCCGTGTAGCTCCCTCTCCGAGACTATGAGCGACATCCCCATCCAACTGGGTCACTACCGCCTGGGCAAGACGCTGGGTATCGGTTCCTTTGGCAAAGTCAAGCGTACGTTTGTGCCTTCCCCTATCTTTTTTTTTTCAATTATCACCTGATCCCTAATTATTTTTATTTAACTCCCTAAAAATTAAAACTTAGTGGCGGAGCATGATATCACGGGTCACAAAGTGGCTATTAAGATCCTTAACCGCAACAAGATCCGCAGTCTCGACATGAGCGAGAAGGTGCGGCGTGAGATCACGCTATTGCGCAAGATGCGGCACCCACATATTATTCGTCTGTACGTGACCCCTGGTAAATAAAACTCAAAATCCTTTAATAATGGTTGTTATTGTAGGTATGAGGTGATCGACACACCCACGGATATCTTCATGGTGCTCGAGTACATTGCTGGTGGAGAACTCTTCGACTATATCGTGTCGAAAGGCCGGGTAAAAAGATCTGTTTTATTATTATTTTAGTGATAATACTGATTATTTTATTTCAGTTGGCCCCGGAGGAAGCAAGACACTTTTTCCACCAGATCATCTCAGGAGTCGAGTACTGCCACTTCCACCGCATCGTCCACCGGGACTTAAAGCCGGAAAATTTGCTGTTGGACGCGGATAACAACATAAAGATCGCAGACTTTGGGCTCTCCAACAGTATGGAGGACGGAGACTTCTTACGCACGTCGTGTGGATCCCCCAATTACGCAGCTCCTGAAGTGATCTCGGGAAGTCTCTACGCAGGACCGGAAGTGGACGTCTGGTCTTGTGGTGTCATTTTGTACGCGCTTCTGTGTGGCAGCTTACCATTTGATGATGAGAGTATCCCGAATTTGTTCAAAAAGATCCGTGGCGGTATGTACTCGCTGCCCAGCCACCTGTCCGAGATGGCGCGCGACCTCATCCCGCGCATGCTCGTGGTGGACCCTATGAAGCGTATTACGATCCCAGAGATCAGGCAGCACCCGTGGTTTCAGATTGACCTGCCGCCATACTTGCAGCATCCGCCGGAGATCGTGGAGCATGAGGTACGTCGACTGTTTGTATTGTGTTTGGGTGTTTTATGCTAACTGGAAAAGAATGTTGGACTCTGTAGACTTTCAAGATCGATGAAGAGTGTTTGTCCCAGTGTTTGGCACTGAGTTACGCAGCAAATATCGGGCGCGACCAGCTCGTAGCACTGCTGATGAGGCGAGAGAACCACCCGCTTCGTGTGACGTACGAGCTCATTCTTGACCACAAGAACGCCAAGATTCGTATCGATGGTGCGTCGACTTATATTGCTTTATTTCTGCTGGTCTTTGAGCTAACGCGTTTGTTCGGATATGGATAGAACTGCGTGATGTGCGGACGGTGAACAACAAACCCAAGACGTTCTCAACACCTGAGCCTAGCACATTGCTATTACCAGGCCGAGGACCACTTCCAATGGCAGCATCTCCTTTGATCACGCCCTCTTCAGCTCTACCGGATCCCCGTAACTTTGGTGGACGTGGTGTATCCATTCCAGGGCAAGGGCCACGGATGTCTATGGGCACTGGTAGTGGGTTGCCGGGTTTTGAGGACGGTCACGGCGGCGCAGCTCCCACACCGAAGCGACGAAGATGGTATTTGGGCATTCAGTCGAAGAAGGAGCCAGCGCACGTGATGTCGGAGGTGTACAAGGCGCTTTTCGTTCTTCACTTCGAATGGAAAGTAGTGGCGCCGTATCGTGTAAAGTGCCGGTGGCAATCGCCCACAGGAGACCCTAACAACCAAAATGGCGGTGCTGTGGTGAATGTGGAGGAGGCGAAACTGCAGCAGCAAATGCAGCGCATCAAGATTGGCCTTCAGCTGTACAAGGTGCAGCAGCACATCTACCTCCTCGACTTCCAACGACTGGACGGCAATGCCTTCACGTACATGAACCTTTGCGCCCGCATCATTACAGAGCTCAAGACTCTATCGGGTATTCGACCACTTGCTAGTGGCCACGACCCACGCTTCGGTGATGGCGGCAACATGAACTCCGTGCATATGCACCCGCACAACCCGCACGCTCAAGGTGCCCAGTAAGATTGTGAACTTGAGATACCTCCTTTTCCCGTGTTGGATGTTTGTAGGGATACGAAGAAAAGCTGAATGCGGAACAGATTAAAACAAGACAACCTTTATATCCTATTCCTCGCATTCTGACATACTTCGGAGCTCAATGTTCACTGCAAGAAGATCGAGTCGCGCACATTTGGCTTGACGGAACAGACACTCGTTGCCGTATACTTGGCCGTTGGAAGCGCACACAGGGCTGTAAGTTTGCGTACATGAGGTTGGACACAGAGGCATCACGTTCGAGTCTTCGCAGGCACCGCTACGGATCAGTGTTGGTGGGTTCTGGCTGCAGCGTTGTTCACGTGTAAGGTAACACAAGTTGCGCATAGTTCCAGCACTTGTGCACAGCGGATCCAGGATATCCGAGCATGTTATGGTTGCCAAGCAAGCATCGTCACTTCTTGAGGCCGGCGCTGGGGTTGGTACTGGATTGTACTCGGCGTTGAGAGCCTTCTCACCTTCGCATAGTCCTCGAGAAGCTACCACAAGATCCTGCTTCCCAGTCATGCATCGAGCTTGCTTTAAAAAGCACGAGTTGGCGTACGACACTTGGTCCGAACCGCAAACTGGGGAGCTCACGAGTTGACAGTTTATTTTGCACGAGGAAGTGCTTGTACTGGTACTTACGGTGGAGGATTGACGAGGTTCACAAACAGCTTCAGGTAAACACGGCTCACTTGTGCACGGTACGACACCTCGAAGGATACAGTTCATAGTTTCAGGACACCGACCAGGACCGCAGGTTGGAGCGCAGTACTCAGCGTCATTATAGACAAAGCACTGCTCAAAGTCTCCACATTGTCGCGAACAGCTCGTTGGCAAAGTCACAGCATCAGCATGGCTCACTACGTGTAGCAAGATACACACGAGCAGATAGCGCCTCATGATGAACAGACGCGACTGCTTAGTCGCTCGTGCTTCTCTTGCCTCCTGTTATAGACGACAGAATCTTGTTGGAAGCACAGAGTTGTTGGAGCATCTCGAGCTGCTGACGCTGCATCTCCTCCAATCGCTTGTTCGACTGTAAAATAGCATCCAGCTTCTCCAAATGAGCAGCTTTTCCCGTCTGACGTCGCTCAGGCAAGATAGACCCACGAGGCTTTGGCTGTGGATAGATGTCAACAGACTCGTCCTCCTGCGTCTTCTGTCTCTTGATCGACACGGAGCTCTCTCCATCTCCACTCCTTTCGGTCTTCAGTTGCTTCTGACCTTCACCCACTTCTACTTCCTTCGTCTTCTCTTCACTTGGGCTTTCATCCTCTGAACTTGGGTCTTCCTCCTTTGACCGCGTGTTTATTGGAGCCTTACCTGACAACACCGGGTGTCTCTCTTTAAATCTGCGTAGCCAGCCTTCCTTAAGTCGATTGTCGTCAGCTTCTGCTCCTACCAGCGCTCGATACTGCTCATTTGCTCGAGCAAGAATGTCCTTCTTGGTCACTTTAGTGCCTTGGCTCTGCATCTCTAAAATCCAGTCCACCAATTCTTGCTCAGGTTCCCCCTCCAGCAGCGGCCTCGGTCCTCTTCTCTTGTCAACTTCTCCACGCTGTACACGCAATACTCGACGTCGAATTGTCCGCTGATGCAGCAACGGGAAATGCTCAGTTACGTCACTCATGGGTCTCCCAGCCAAGTACATCTCCACAGCAGCCTCCATGTGCTTCCTGTTATATTTCCTCGTCTTGATCGTCCGTTCTGCTGTATCAGCTTCATCTTGCAATGTGTCCGCTTGTGTTACGTCCTCGGTAGGCTTTGAACTCGCTGCTTCTTGATCCTCAGAATTATTTACTGTAAAATCCACAGTAGCTGGCTCGGATAAAGCTGGAATTTCCTGCTGAGCGACTGCAGAACCCCCAGGACGTAAGCTAAGACCCGGATGTCTTGCCATGAAGCGGTTGCACCAGCCCATACCAAGCTTTTGTGTCGTCTGATCAGAATTTTTACTCTTGTGCAGAATTTTTTGGGCCTGCGCAATGACACCGTCACGAGAGACGCGGTGACCCTCGAGCTGCTGCGACTGTACCCACTGCACTAGCTGCGTCTCTTGCTCAATAGAAAGAAGCGGCTTGGGCCCGCGTCGACGCACGGGACTGTCAGCGGCAGTGGACGAAGTTATCTCGTCACGCGCCATGTCCATCTCGATTTCTGGGATTTAATTTTGTATTGTCATTTTTGTAATTCAATAAATTGGCTTAAAATATTTTGAATATATTTGCTAGAATTATAATAAGCATTTGGATAGTTTTAATTCAAGCAAGCTTAGCTCCCTGAGCTGATAATTTTGAAAACCTCTGATCGTATCACCTTTACAGTGCTTATAATCTGACCGTGGTCGCACTGCACGCGCGTGTCTGCAGCGAGAGCAAGACTGGTGGATGCACGACCACGTCTTTCGTGTTCTTGCGCAGTGTTGTCGACGAAGGTACCTTGGTTGGTGCGTTGCATTCGATTGGAGTTTGTCAAAGTTATCAAGTCAACCAATAATTTATACATTTGACGTATAATAACTTGGGCTTCATGAATGGTCCATGGGTTGTTCCCAGCCTGGACCCTGGAGCATTGTCTGGAGATCTTCTGGAGGCAGTCTCTGGAGATCTTCTGGAGGCTCCGGCACGTCCCAGTCTGGACCTTGGAACTAATACCGAAGACCACGAGCAGTGGGTTCTATCGCTGGAGGCTCTGGCATCTCTGGCATCTCTGGGGGCTCTGGCATGCCGTGGTATCGGCCTAGACCCTGTGACAGCAAAGGGTTGGCGATGCTGTTTTCGTGATCTTTGCTCTTCCTTTCCGCGGGTAGGCGGTAGGCATAGCATATCGCACACTCGACAGCTTGTACTTCCACGCCGAAAAGAAACGCCACCGTTCCTCTGCTGCCGTGCCAGACTGGTGCTGGGCAACTCACTCCCGCATATTGACTACCCTACTTTCAACAGGAAGTTGGGCCCGTCGTAGGCTTCGTTGTTGAAGGCTTTCGAGGGTATGACAAGTAATCCCGACATGGTGTGCGCGGTTCAGCGCGGTCCGTTTGTTCGTGGAGTTTTCTACCAGAAGCTAGACTTTGGAACTACGGACTCTACCTGACCATACAACCCATGTACGCCATCCACCCTCTATCCCGGTCGCTTCATGCCTGCCTCGCACTTCGCTTCGATGCCTTCCTCACACTTCAATCTGCCAAGCGATGCCCACTTCCACGTTAAAGCAGCAGCGTAAGGATAAGGTGCTTGAGTGGACAAGGCGTCTCCACCAGATGCCTCGGGACGTGACTGGGAGGCCGGCATTTTGAGAAAGGTTTCCCCAATCCGGTTTACTTTAAAGGTGTTCCATTCGTCCCTTGGAGAGATTTACAAGCAAGGGTTCGCACACCACGTGGTTGGGATCAGTTTTGAGATCATTTCGGGGGCGAACATCTCATCGTTGGCGACAACGATGAGAGGACTATGTCGAACGAGGACATATGTGGTGAGGGCGACCGCACCTACCTGAAACTCGAGGACGTTCTGCAGGAAGATCGCCTGTACCGTAGCCTTCGCCACGACTGGGAGAAAGGGCCCCTCCATGCAGATGCCACGAGCACCCAGACCGACCCTATGCGGTACATCACAGGCCGCATGTGACTGGGGTATTCTACGATCCTCCAGTTCGTCATGGAGCTGGAGGGATCTACGTTCTCCACTGTGGATCAACGTCGTCCTTCAACCACAATATGTCCGATGGCCCCAATTTCATCCTGAAGGTTGGGCATTCCAAGGACATTCTCCGTCCACTTCACGAGCACCAACAGACTAACTCACCGCTACGCATACACGGCGAGGTGGTATTCCTGTTTGGAGTGGAGACAGACAAGTGCGATCGCATCCCTGCGGAGTCTTTGCTCAAGGTTATGCTGACGGAGTTTGGCTTTTCTCGCTCTACTGTTTATAACAGTGAAAGGCGATCGACGGAGACCTTCTAGTTCAATGAGAAGACTCTTCCGTTGATTCACGACGTAGTCTGCGCGATACGGTATGTCTATGACCCGCCGATAGACAGACTAGTCCCCGACCACGAGAACTCCGTGGAGAATCCGTTGTGCGAGCAGGGCCTTCCTCGCCAGCTACGGACTCCAGTTCAACTGCACCCTCAAAAGCTGATGAAGTTTCTGTCAGCGGTACCAGGCTGGAACACTTCATCGGAGTGGAGGGCGTTAGGAAAGGAGTAGATAGGGTCGTTAGGGGAAGAGTGGTGGAGGGTAATTTATAGTACTTTATCGCGTCTCGAACAGGGGATTTTCCCTGCGCACTTATCTCGCCAACCAACGCGGTGTAGTTCGGCACCGATCGCACCCTCATAGCAGTGATCTACGGGATTGAAAAGCAGTATCCATCAACATACTCTGGCATTGCACAGATCGACGTGCATGAAATCCTTCGTAGATTGTCAGAAACCCCGCCCGAGTAGTCCCATGAATTCATCACGAAACCAATGTCAAGTTTCGACGCTGGACTCGACGGAACATGATCACGGACTGTAGGAACAGAGTCTGATGCCGCTTGAGCCTCCTTCATTTTCAAATGTGCCTTGCAACAGCCTCGAAGCTGCACGAATTTCTGGCACCCTGGAACGCTGCAATATTGTCCACCTCCGTGCGAAAGACACAAACCCTTGTACTGCGCCAGTTTGCCGCACCCTTCAACGTTACATCTTCGCCCTCCACCGTGTGCGACGCACAAACCACGACTCTGCGCTAGCTTCGTGCAGTTCGGCCCACGACAACGGACACCTCCTCCATGAGCTTTGCACAACCTCCGGGTCTGGACTTGCTTCTTGCACTCAGGTACACTGCATCGAGCAGCTACACGTCGACGCTTTACTGGTGGCATGTTTAGCTTGGGCAGGCCGTTGTTGTTCCAGTGGTAAAGTTTATAATGAAAGTATCACGAGGGTACAAGAACCGAATTGAAGGTTGAGCGTCACGCTCCACGTGATGATCGAGACTCGAGAATTACAAACCGTACCGCGATGTGCAGGCGTATACATGTGCATGTATGAAGAGATTATAGCGTCTATAATCTTGCCGTCACGCAAGCTTTGGACACGGGCAGACGGTATAAACGTACTTTTTTTGTCAATATCGAGTATTTCGAGCCCGCGAAAAGCATACACACCACATCCGATAGCACTGACAAACACGTATGTTGAAGAAACTAACTCCTCACAGATCGCAGTGTGAGTGAGCCCAACTAGAACTTGTAGTTGGCTTTCTTGCTTTCCAGTACGCGACGAAGCATCCAACCGTCTGAGTCTCGGACAGAAGCCGAAGTGAACGCATCCATCAAGGTAGGAGGGAAGTTATCAGGCTTGGGCTCTTGGTAGAAATCCGGTAGTCCGAAGCCGTGACCCATTTCGTGCGAAACGATCTCTAGCTCATCGTCGTCCAGATGCTCCAGCATGTTGTCAAGATTCACCTGCTGACCCCAGTACGTTCCCCAGCCACCACCCAGATCTTGCTTGGGCCAGAGTGAGACGTCAAACGGTTTACCGTCGCATCCACTGGATTCCGAGTATCCACCGGGGGATCCATCTACCGAACGGTAGCAGTTCTCGGGACATTGAGGAGCGCCGTCCTTGTCCAAGTCGCCAATATAAAGCTTTCCCATGGAATTATCCGACCACCCCAAGTCTGAAGCCTTCTTCGCAGCGAAGCCCACGATGTTGATCTTGATCTCGTCGTACGGCCAGCAGTCGTAGCCAATGAGCCAGCGGTTCCACGCAGCGTGTTGACGGGTCAACATGGGCTGAAGCTTCTTCGCGATCTCCTTAGTGAGCACCGTCGTGCTACTTTCCCAACGAACGCAGTAGTTTAAAGTTCCTTTGTTGGCTACGATGTGGTCCATGATCCAGTTGTTGTACGGTTCCACCTCGGCCTTCATCCTGTTGTTCCAGATCCAGTCCAGATCCTTGGGGCTGATGTACATGTCGGGGTCACCGACAATGCATTCACCAGCCTTGGACGTGACGGTACCGAACGTAGCGTGTATGCGGCTTGTCGTGTTGCTAGACGTCTCTCCTGCTGGTTGTTGCTCTTGTTGACCTGTTCCGCTCGATTCCACCGTCGTCGACGGCGTGTTCGAGGATGAAGCTGGAGAGATTTGAGACGTCTGCGACGAATCCTCCTCGTTCCCAACGTCACTGTTCGTCGTAGCCTCACTACTCAAGGAGGACGTCGTAGGGGTGGAACTTTCGTACTCGCTTGAGGCTGTAGAGGTCAGTGTGCTTGACGATGAAGCAGTAGTCGGCGGCGAGTTCTGATCAGTCGAAGGAGCCGCTGTCACCATTGGCGTGTCGGAAGAGCCTGTAGTCGAAGGAATCTCTTCCTCATCGGATCCACTACACTCGAGACTGCCGTAATTATCCGTAGGACCTTCATCCGATCCACTGCATTCAAGACTCCCATACTCTGTCCCTGGGGGTGAGGCACCTCCACTTGAGTCACTCGAAGGCGTCCAGCCTTGGTCTCCAGTACCACTTGATGGTGCCCAGCCTTGATCTCCAGTTCCACTTGGTGGCGTCCAACCTTGACTCCCAGTGCTACTAAACATGGAAGGAGAATCTGTCACTGTGGGTGTGGTCCAGCCTTGAGACCCAACGCCACTGGGGGTCATCATAGGCACATTGTTCGAGGAAGACGCCGTCTGCATCCACTGGTTCGTGTCCCCGAAGTTGTCTGGAGCGACGGTGCCTGCAGTTTGAGTGACATCATTATCACCGCCAAACTCAATAGCAACGGAAGTCACTGTGAAGGAGCTTGCGAGAATCGCGGCTAAGAAGCTGCGTGTCCGCATACTTGAGGAGAAATTGATAATGGTCCGATGTTGTTGCATCAAGTGAGTGAGTTTGTGCCGTGCATGTATTACTTCTCAGACTAGACCTATTGTACATTCATTGTACAGGTCCGCTCTGGTGTTTCGCATACAAAACCTAGTACATTAGCAATCCCAAGAAAGTCTCCTTTACCTGTGAGCACGCACGAGATGGGGACTACTGTACAAATTGTTGAACACAACTTTCGTTTTACATGAAACACGTTTCTTTAATTCAGAAGACGTACATGTAGGACGACTATTTTCGCTACACGCTCCACACCGGTTAGTTCATGCGAAGGCAAACCCCAGTACGCCCTTCGCAATTTCCCCAAAGATACGTACATCAAACGCATCTAACTGCAAATTGCAGCAAGCAATGGTCACCAATGTCTTCTGTTTACCATAAACGTCGCTGCACTGTACAATTACGCCCTTCGCAATTTCCCCAAAGATACGTACATCAAACGCATCTAACTGCAAATTGCAGCAAGCAATGGTCACCAATGTCTTCTGTTTACCATAAACGTCGCTGCACTGTACAATTATCGTGCAGCACGGTTCTTGCAAACACTCCTTTACGAACACCAAGCAAGGATGGGACATCAGTAAAACGTGAGTCAGCATAACCTGTTGAGCTGCACCGTGTCACAGATGGTGCATTGTACACAAAGGCAACATGCGTGTGTTTAAGTTAAAACTTTTTTTTTAACGCAGTGCTGCGTGTATTTCTTTGAAATGGTTCCTAGATTTCAAATTTAGGAACACATGCTGACGAGAACTAGGTATTATAGTGCATGTGTTTTCCAATACTTCACAACTTGACAAATATCCTATTCCTATGGATGGCTTGTTTTGCTGTTCTGTTACTCAAAAGCGTCTGACTCAACAACTTGTGGTGTTCGGAGGGACCGATGTAGTCTGCGAAGGTTAATTCTTGAAGTTATTGTCAACGCATTGAAAACTAAAAACCAGCCGCCACTAAAGCACACTGACCGAGACTAGAATTTGGAGCATTTCGGCAAGAAGATGACGCTTTTGCCCTCTACATTGCAGACAGCGAGGGCTTTTGGTAGCTAGTGACAAGAGCTCACTCTTCATTGTACCAAGATGGTTCTAAGTCTTCTGTCAAGTTTCTCCGCGGCGGCTCTCGCATTGACATTGGCAGCTTCATCCACCGATGCTGCGTCTACGAACACTACAAGCCGCATACACGCTACGTTCGGTACCGTCACGTCCAAGGCTGGTGAATGCATTGTCGGTGACCCCGACACGTACATCAGCCCCAAGGATCTGGACTGGATCTGGAACAACAGGATGAAGGCCGAGGTGGAACCGTACAACAACTGGATCATGGACCACATCGTAGCCAACAAAGGAACTTTAAACTACTGCGTTCGTTGGGAAAGTAGCACGACGGTGCTCACTAAGGAGATCGCGAAGAAGCTTCAGCCCATGTTGACCCGTCAACACGCTGCGTGGAACCGCTGGCTCATTGGCTACGACTGCTGGCCGTACGACGAGATCAAGATCAACATCGTGGGCTTCGCTGCGAAGAAGGCTTCAGACTTGGGGTGGTCGGATAATTCCATGGGAAAGCTTTATATTGGCGACTTGGACAAGGACGGCGCTCCTCAATGTCCCGAGAACTGCTACCGTTCGGTAGATGGATCCCCCGGTGGATACTCGGAATCCAGTGGATGCGACGGTAAACCGTTTGACGTCTCACTCTGGCCCAAGCAAGATCTGGGTGGTGGCTGGGGAACGTACTGGGGTCAGCAGGTGAATCTTGACAACATGCTGGAGCATCTGGACGACGATGAGCTAGAGATCGTTTCGCACGAAATGGGTCACGGCTTCGGACTACCGGATTTCTACCAAGAGCCCAAGCCTGATAACTTCCCTCCTACCTTGATGGATGCGTTCACTTCGGCTTCTGTCCGAGACTCAGACGGTTGGATGCTTCGTCGCGTACTGGAGAGCAAGAAGACCAACTACCAGTTTTAGAGTGGAGTATATAGATTCATTGTCGTGCTCGCCTTGTAGTGAGCGTTTACATTTCAACAGAATTTGATGTTCATTTACCATTTTCATGTGCTCTTGTTGAACGGACCTAGATAACAAACTACAAACGTTTCTACAGTTGGGGATTCAAGTGATAAGCAGCACTAACTCACTGTGAGCCACAGAATAGTGCTCTTCCAAGATTTGAACCGCTTTGCATGTGCCAACCCACAGCACAACCTGACCAACAACGTCATGACAGTGTCAGCTTGACTTGCTGCTCGATGTCACCCTGCTGTTATCCGATAACGTACAAATTTAACAGACAGACAGACGAACATTTCCCAGGGTACTCAACAGCATTTCAAAAGTATCGATCTGCTCACCACTGAGTCGACCTAGTGCTCACTCTTCAATCGTCCAAGATGACCTCGCGTCTTCTGTCCAGCACGTAGTAGCAACCAGGAATAACCAGTTAATCAACTTCAATTTCCTTTCCTTTCTGTCCAGCATCTCCGCAGTTGCTCTCGTCTATCTGTTGGGACAGCACCACCACGGTACTTACCAAAGAGATAGCACAGAAGCTCCAGCCTATGTTGACCCGCCAGTACGCGGCGTGGAACCACTGGCTGATCGGCTACGACTGCTGGCCGTTCGACGAGATCAAGGTTAACGTTGTTGGTTTTGCACGTGACGCCTCAAACCTCGACTGGGACGATGATTCACTCGGTAAGATCTACATTGGGATCTTGATGAGACTGGAGCGCCTCAGTGCCCGCACAAATGTTACCGTGCGGTGGACGAGTTCCTAAATGGCTGGTCGGATTCAAGCGGGTGTGAGACGGAACCGTTCGATGTCTCGCTATGGCCCACTCAGGATATCGGGGGTGGTTTGGGCAACTACTGGGGCCAGCAAGTGGATCTCGACAATATGGTCGAACACATTGATGACGAGCAACTCGAGATCGTCTCGCATGAAATTGGACACGGATTCGCGTTACCGGACTTCTACCAGGAGGCCAAACCAGCCAACTTCAACCGTGTCTTATGGACGCTAGGACCTCTTCTACGGTCCGCGATACGGACGGATGGATGGTGCGTCGAGTGTTTGAGTACAAGAAGCGCAACTATAACTTCTAAGTCCAGTTAGAATACATTTGGAGATTTCTGCCACTGTAGCAGATTTTTTTGTTTTACGTGTGGTTACAGGTAACCTCGAAATCAATATTCACAGGAGGAATCAAGAATGAAGCAGGCTAGGTGGCACTACATGTAGCGAAACCCAAATCAATCTGGAGAGCATTATTCTGGGGTTTTCGAAGTGAAATAAATAACACTGCGATTTCAGAACATCAATTTAGATTTTTACAAAGAATCTATATGCTCGTACCAAATGCGAGCAAAACAAACACGTGTGGACAGCTTTTCAACACTGGCATGGTCACGACTGACTATCCACTACATCTAGAACTTGTAGCGAGGCTTCAAGTGCTCAAGGACACGACGAAGCATCCAGCCGTCGCTGTCTGTCACAGTCATGGAGCTGCCGGCCATCATGATGCAGTTGGGCCACTTCGCGTTGGGTTTGTCTGCGTCCTCGTAGAAGTCAGGGAGGCCGAAGCCGTGGCCGATCTCGTGCGCCACAATAACGAGCTGATCCTGATCGATGGTCGACAGCATATTGTCGAGGTTGACCTCCTGGCCCCAGTCGTAGCCGAATCCGCCTTCTAGACCCTGCTTAGGCCACAGTGAAATGTCGAACGGTTCTCCCTTGCAAGAGCTGGTATCCGACCACGAGCCAGCGCCGTTGTCGTAGAAGCGGTAGCAGCTCTGAGCGCACTGCGGAACACCGTCCGAGTCCAGATCCCCGACGGTAATCGTACCGAGCGAATCGTCCGTCCACTCAAGGAGAGACGCATCCTTGACGGCGAAACCCACGATGTTGACCTTGATCTCGTTGTACGGCCAGCAGTCGTAGCCAATCAACCAGTGGTTCCACGCCGCGTACTGGCGCTCCAGCATGGCCTGGAACTTGGACGCGACGCTCTTCGAGAGCTTCTCCGTGCTGTCCCATCGCACGCAGTAGTTGAGAGAACCCTTGTTGGCCACGATGTGGTCCATGATCCAATTCTTGTTGTCCATGACGTTCCAGTTGGCATCACGTGTCGGAGCGTCCGGGCCGATTCGGTTCTTCCAGATCCAATCGACATCGGCTGTGCTCACGTACTTGTCGGGGTTGCCGATGACACACTCACCGGACTTGGACGTGACGGTTCCGAACGTGGCATGGTCGCCGCTGCTGGTACTGTTGGTGGACGTCTGGGAGGTCGAGTCCGATCCTTGTTGGGTCGAGGATGACGCCGTGTTGGACGACGACTCGGTCGATTGAGCCGTGTTCGAGGACGAAGCAGTCGATGAAGCCTGTGTCTTCTGTGAAGATCCCTGGTCGACGACGTTGCCCGTTTCACTAGACGTAGAGGACGTTGCAGAGCTCGATGACGCCGAGTTTCGGCCATTGTTCGTGGGCTGCCAATCGTTGGATCCACCCCACTGGTTACCACTATCTTGGGTCGCACCCTGAGATCCACTTGCACTGAAGGGTGCACTGGGGGCCATTGTAGGTACGTTGTTCGAGGACGATTCGGTCTGGGTCCATGTCTGCATGTTACTACCAGGAGCGACTGTCCCTGTAGACTGCTTGACGTCATTGTTGCCACCGAATTTGAGGGAAGAGGAGGAGGCAATCAAAGTGGCCGCGAGGAGCACGGCAGACGTGCGCTGGAATAGACTTGGTGCCATCGTGGAAAAATCGACAATGAGGAAGGGAAGAGAGGTCCAATGTCAAAGGGTTTGATCCAATTTCTTCAGCACTCGTTCTCCATTATATTGGGGGGGGGGGGCAAACCCGTGCATTTTTTAGCTTTCGTAGATAACAGCAGCTTTGTCGTCCGCCAGCTAATCCCGAGAATACTTGAATAGCATTGAGTGGCGAAGAGCTCTCGGAGGTTGTAGAAACGATAAATCCTGAGATGACGTGCCACTTACTACATGTAGTAATAACGAGTGGTTGAAATCACCTTGAAGCCTCCACACTGGAGTCCAGTGCATGGCGAAAGCGGTGAAAAACCCTTTTCTTCCTGTCGGCATTTACACTGTTTCGGGGGTACAAACGCTGTTCAAAACAGAAATATGTCACAACTTGTTAAACTTTTGCTTAAATAAAATATCATCAGCGAATTGGAGCGAGCACATTTCCTCGTACGAATACCCTGGATGAGTCAGTGATTCGATGCAGCAAACTTGTCACAAGACTTTGCCTCTACCAACAAGGTATTTTTAACTAGTATTTCAAGATTCAAATAGTATGACGTATTACTTTTGTTCATTTTGCCAGGGTCTTCACCGTCAATATATACTAGACGATGAATTCTCGTTGACGGGGGAAGTGGTGCTGGTCAGTGGTGATAACCAGCGCGGGTTGAATAGCAACTTGTTATATTGAACGTGTAGTTCTCTTGGAGTTGTTGGAGCTATACTAGTTTGAAAGGTGTGTCTGACTGCTCCATAGAGAGTTGTGGCAACGTCCGTTGTTACCGGTATAACATGTCAAATTACCAACATACGATGGATACTGACATTGAGCAGCAGGCGCAGTGCGCATCTTGCAGCAATTTCGGACCCCATGTGCTTGTCTTCTGTCAGACATTGTGTACAAGTTCGGTAGGCTACATACATGTGTCATACAGCTTGCTACAGTCTCAAAGCAGGCTGGCAAACTTGTCGGTGTCAAACGACCAGCCCCATCGTGAGATTGATAACTTTTGATAAAGCTTCTCACGTTGGATTTGAAGTCCAAGGTTGTACGGTTGTGCCCCACCACAGTTTGTGGTGTTCGACCACGCCATGGTTCATGCCTGCCCGAGCTCCGTCGCGAACAGAGGAGAAAACGCGTCGAGGGCATCTGTACGTACCGGTATCCCTAACAGCAGCTCTGATACGTACCTCACGAGTCATACTTGACGACGGTACGACTGCTGATAGCCTGCCACCAGGTGACAACGGAGAATTTTTGAGCTCTGTTTGGTGTTCTCCACCCTTTGATCAAAAGAGCTCCCCTACTGCGGTTTCTATTCTCACAACTTCGAGTCCACGTGAGTCTTCTCGTTTTTACAACCTCTGAGACCTCTTCGCCACTCAACGCACTGCAAGAATTTCGTGAGATTTGCACAACGAACGACAAGCTGCTGTTATCTACAAAGCTCAAAATGCACCGGTTAGCTTGAAACGCGAAACTCTCGTTCAAACAGCAAACAAACAGAGATGTCTTTCCCCATCACTGTAAAGGAGATTGCAATTGATACACGGAACCGAGGGACCATGCTGCATAATTTGGATCATTCACCTCCTCCCTCATTGTCAATTCTTCCGCGATGGCACCAAGTCGATTCCAGCGCACGTCCGCCGTGCTCCTCGCAGCCACTTTGGCTGCCACCACTTCTTCACTCGAATTTGGTAGTGAGAATGACATCACACAGTCTGCAGGCACAGTCGCTCCCGGTGGCGAGACGCAGGGCAGCTACGACTCGCCCAACCAGTGGACCCAAACGGAATCGTCCTCGAACAATGTGCCTACGATGGCTCCTAGTGCCCCCTCCAGTGTGAGTGGATCTCAAGGTTGGACTCAAGGTGGCAACCAGGGCTGGGGTGGGCCTAACTCTTGGACACCTCCGAGTGGCAGCAACCAGGGGTGGAATCAGCCTACGTCGACGGGTGGCTCGAACTCTTGGACACCGCCTAATACTGGAACCGGAGACTACTCCTTGGAATGCAGCGGATCAAGTGATAGTACTACCCCGACTACAGATTACAGTCTTGAATGCAGCGGCTCGGACGAAACTACAGAGGGATCCCAGCCGTCTGTGTCAACATCGACCGCTGGGTCGTCCAACTTGACCCCGACAACCACCACTGCCCCTACCACTTCAAGTGAATCGGGAGTACCGACTTCAACTGCGTCTTCATCGAACACGGCGGCGTCCGGTAAGTACGAGGAGTCCAACCCGATCACGTCGTCCACATCATCGTCGAACACAGCGACGTCTAGTGAAACGGGCAACGTCGTCGACCAGGGATCTTCACAGGAAACTCAGACTTCATCGACTGCTTCGTCCTCGAACACGGCTCAATCGACCGAGTCGTCGTCCAACACGGCGTCATCCTCGACCCAACAAGGATCGGACTCGACCTCCCAGACGTCCACCAACAGTACCAGCAGCGGCGACCATGCCACGTTCGGAACCGTCACGTCCAAGTCCGGTGAGTGTGTCATCGGCAACCCCGACAAGTACGTGAGCACAGCCGATGTCGATTGGATCTGGAAGAACCGAATCGGCCCGGACGCTCCGACACGTGATGCCAACTGGAACGTCATGGACAACAAGAATTGGATCATGGACCACATCGTGGCCAACAAGGGTTCTCTCAACTACTGCGTGCGATGGGACAGCACGGAGAAGCTCTCGAAGAGCGTCGCGTCCAAGTTCCAGGCCATGCTGGAGCGCCAGTACGCGGCGTGGAACCACTGGTTGATTGGCTACGACTGCTGGCCGTACAACGAGATCAAGGTCAACATCGTGGGTTTCGCCGTCAAGGATGCGTCTCTCCTTGAGTGGACGGACGATTCGCTCGGTACGATTACCGTCGGGGATCTGGACTCGGACGGTGTTCCGCAGTGCGCTCAGAGCTGCTACCGCTTCTACGACAACGGCGCTGGCTCGTGGTCGGATACCAGCTCTTGCAAGGGAGAACCGTTCGACATTTCACTGTGGCCTAAGCAGGGTCTAGAAGGCGGATTCGGCTACGACTGGGGCCAGGAGGTCAACCTCGACAATATGCTGTCGACCATCGATCAGGATCAGCTCGTTATTGTGGCGCACGAGATCGGCCACGGCTTCGGCCTCCCTGACTTCTACGAGGACGCAGACAAACCCAACGCGAAGTGGCCCAACTGCATCATGATGGCCGGCAGCTCCATGACTGTGACAGACAGCGACGGCTGGATGCTTCGTCGTGTCCTTGAGCACTTGAAGCCTCGCTACAAGTTCTAGATGTAGTGGATAGTCAGTCGTGACCATGCCAGTGTTGAAAAGCTGTCCACACGTGTTTGTTTTGCTCGCATTTGGTACGAGTGTAGTATACGGTAGATTATTCGTTAATTGTTGTAATAATGCAAGTGGATGTTATGGACTTGAAGTGCAAGGTAATGTTTCTTTCGTGGCATGGTGCGCGGAATTCATGCCGACTCACTCTCGACCAATACAACCCCCGTTGTCCTCTGCCCTTGAGAGTTCGAGCGAAGATACTTACCTGTTCAACTATAATACATGGACTACATGTGCCATGGACTCGAGGTCGTCGCGAACGGCAATGGCGTCTCACTCAATACACGTGCAACGCTACAACTTGACAGTAGTAATCATATGATATGATTGCATTTGTTTGGTGCTGGTTGTCTTTACGCACTCTTTACCGGCATCAACCACCGGCATTTGCTTTGACATGTCGGGTGTGGATCCTAGTGCATGTACCGGTACAGAATTCCTGACTCACTTTGGATGGCGCCTTTGCATTCCCACCTTGTCGTACTGGAACGGCAACCAAGTTCACGATCGGGTTCAAGAAAATCGCGCTTACAATTCCGAGTACGCTATCCGGTGACCCCATCTGAATGAGACAATCGTAAAGGAGGGCAACATACTGAAGGATTGGTCTGAAGAAAAAATAGTTATCCCCGCTGTGTTACGTACAAACATTCGCCGGTCTTTATCGCGTTTTCGTTGAGCGGACAGCGAGAGCGGGTAGGTAGCGTACATGTTGATGGGATTAATCTCTCGTACACACCCCCGGTTGTCGTATTTGAGTCGTCATTGCCAGATCGCCACCGATGGCGCCAAGTCGACTTCCTCGCACCTCCGCAGTGCTGCTAGCGGCCACATTGGTCGCTGCGTCTTCGGCCATCGAGTTTGGCGGCCAGAACGACGTCACCCAGACCGACATCGCCCAAACACCAGGAACGGTAGCCCCCGCTGGCGATACACCAACGACTAATGCCGAAACTGGAGCGAGCGGCTTTGGAAATTTCGATAACCCGACGCAGTGGACACCCCCGTCATCAAACGAGGTGCCTACGACTGTCCCCACCGTCGCTTCTAGTGGAAGCGGCTGGTCTCAGCCCTCCACGCCCACAGTTTATTCTGCCAGTAGCGGTCAGGCAAGTGGAAGTGGCCCGAGTGAAACGTGGACGCAACCTACCACGACGGAGTCACCTTCGGGTTGGACGCCACCGACTGGCGGCAGTGGAAACGGCTGGACGCCGAGTGGTCAAGGAAGCGGTACGACGGATCAAGGATGGTCTCAGCAGACAGAGACCTCGTCAAACGCTGCGCCTCCTTCAACCGGCGACTTTGGTTCGACACCACCGGCAGGCAGTAGTGGCTGGACGCAGCCAAGTGGAAGTGAAAACCAGGGATTGACTCCGAGTGGTCAAGGAAGCGGAACCACCGACCAAGGATGGTCTCAGCAGACAGAGACGTCGTCAAATGCTGCACCGCCATCCACTGGCGACTCTAGTCAATACGAAGAAACTCTGACCGTGGACTGCAGCAACTCGGGTGAAGGAGAATCGCCGGGATACGACATGAGTCTCGAGTGCAGTGGCTCAGACGACCAAGGCGGCGAATCTCCTGGGTACGATATGAGTCTCGAATGCAGCGGCTCGGACGAAGAGACCCCCGAGACCGGCGGTTCTTCCAACGAGACCCCAATGACACCCCCTGCGACCGGCGGTTCTTCCAATGACACCCCGATGACACCCCCTAGTATTTCCAGTGGAACCGGTGACCAGGAATCGTCCTCAGACACGGGCACTCCGCCTCCGAGTATCGATGAATCAACGCCGGTGACTTCGTCAACGTCTAGTGGAACTGGTGACCAAGATCCGGGTCAGACACCACCTACCACGGAGTCATCCTCCAAGACGCCCCAGGCTCCCGAGTCGTCGTCTAACGCTGAATCATCTTCCGACACAACCCAGCAGGGAGGATCGGACGCAACGCAAGCTGGGTCGGATGCGACGCAAACAGACCCCAGTATCAGCACTGGTGATCACGCTTCATTCGGTAAGGTGACATCGAAATCTGGCGAATGTGTGATCGGAGACCCAGAGAAGTACATCAGCACTAAGGATGTCAACTGGATCTTCGAGAACCGAATGGGAGTGAACCAAACTAACAACAAGAACTGGATCTTCGACCACATCGTGGCTAACAAGGGAACTCTCAACTACTGCGTCCGCTGGGACAGTACCCAGAAACTTTCCAAGACGGTGGCGTCCAAGTTCCAAGCCATGCTGGAACGCCAGTACGCAGTATGGAACCGCTGGCTCATCGGCTATGGTTGCTGGCCATACAAGGAGATCAAGGTTAAGATGGTTGGGTTTGCAGTCAAGGAAGCTTCTCTGTTGGACTGGAAGGATGACTCTCTCGGAACGATTTATGCCGGCGAAGTGGACGATGAAGGAATCCCTCGGTGTCCTCAAGCGTGCTACAAGTTTTACGACAATGCCCCCGGAACGTGGACGGACACGAGTGCATGCAAGGGGGAGCCATTCGATTTGTCGCTTTGGCCGAAGCAAGGTTTGGAAGGTGGATTTGGCTACGATTGGGGACAAGAAGTCAATCTGGACAATATGTTACAGACAATGGACCAGGAGGAGCTCACCATTGTCTCCCATGAGATCGGTCACGGCTTTGGTCTTCCAGATTTCTACAAACCGGAGGACCAGCCGAGCAAGGAGATGGCCCCTGCTATCATGAAAGCTGGTAGCTCTATGAAGGTCACTGATAGTGATGGCTGGATGCTGCGTCGCGCTTACGAGAGCATCAGAGACCGCTACAGCTTCAAGTAGTGTTCTACTCTACTGTAGAAGTTCATGTTTCGTTTTGTTGCTCGCATCGGGAACGAGCAGGTAGAGTTTAAGGAGAAATAACAACCATTCAATGTTCTCTCAAATGTTATCACTGCCGAGTC
Organism: Phytophthora citrophthora; assembly: GCA_031305395.1. NCBI lineage: Eukaryota > Oomycota > Peronosporomycetes > Peronosporales > Peronosporaceae > Phytophthora > Phytophthora citrophthora. Next base: position 626,141 of record JASMQC010000013.1, read on the forward strand.
TACTATTCCTCCTCCATCGTGAATTCGAATGAAGACCCGGCAATACTGCGTGTCTGTGACTCGAACGCACGGTTCATGGCTAGTTCAAAGTGTTCGTGCTTGATACTAGTGTCGCCGTGACGCACAGCTAGCAACGCTGCCTCGTTCACGAGACTCGCCAATTGAGCTCCCGACCGCTGCCCCAATTGGCCACACTCTTCCGCAACAACCGATAGATCCACTTCACTGTCGAGGCGCACGTTGCGGCAATGTACCTCTAGAATCTCCCGACGGCCCTTGGTATCAGGAAGACCCACGTACACATGGCGATCGAAGCGGCCAGGGCGACACAACGCAGGATCCAGCACCTCTGGACGGTTCGTAGCTGCAATGACGATCACTCCATTGACGTTGCCTTCAAACCCGTCCATCTCTGTCAGCAACTGGTTCAACGTCTGTTCCCGTTCATCATTCGAGTTAAATCCTCCACGCGCTTTTGCAAGTGCATCGATCTCGTCAATAAAGATGATGCACTGCGGGTACTGCGATGCTTGCGTAAAGAGATCTCGCACTCGAGCAGCTCCTCGACCCACCAGCATCTCGACAAAGTCCGATGCCGAGCAAAACAGGAATGCTACACCAGCCTCCGAAGCCACAGCTCGAGCCAGCAGTGTCTTGCCTGTTCCTGATGGACCACATAGTAGCACACCCTTGGGAACTTTAGCTCCAATGGCCTGGTACCTGGCCGGGTGTCTCAAGAAGTCCACGACTTCTTCCAACTCCTTCCTGGCACCGTCAATACCGGCCACATCATCGAACGAGATCCGCTGTATCTGCTGCTGCTTGCGCATCTTCTTAGTGCCGTCTTTGCCCACTGCTCCAGCATCAGTGCCGAACATGCCACGCATCATCTTGTACGTGAGTCCTAAGTACAGGAATGGCATTAAGGCCAGAGCTACAGGCATCAATCTGCTGGCCGTGGATGGTGCTACAGAGCCAAATTCCACTCCAGAACGCACTAGAATGTCGAGGATATAGGTATTCTCTGTCCTTGGCGGCACCAGTACTCTAGATACACACCAGTATGTTTAATTTTATAGTTAGTATCTCATAATTAATAACTCAAAGTGCAAAGTAGAATTGGCAGCCTAATTCAGTACACTGAGCCTTACCTGTATGACTCCACTCCGTCAGTGGCCTGCACGATGCAGTGGTCACCTGCTAGTAGCACTTTTCCAATGCGACGGTCCTTCAGGTCGCTTAGGAAGGCACTGAACAGCCTCCAAGACGGCGAAGCGGACGATCCAGCTGCCGTCAGCGCGCGAAACTTGGTCAGCATGGACGCAATGAACATACGGAGCTTCTGAGTCCCTTTCCCGGCAAGCAGAAGCACGCATAGCGCCGTCAGGAAGCGCCGCGCACTAGGCACCCGCATGATCAAGTCGAAATGGAGGTTGAGTCAAACAAGTGCAAAAACGCGACAACAGTCCCTTGTAACCCCCCCTGTTACACCCCCCCCCCCTCCTACAGACCCTGCTCGTAGAGCGGATTCTCAACGGAGTTTTCGTGACTGCTGTTGCGCAGGAGGTCAACGTATAGATTGGTTCTCATTTCAATCCAAGACAAGCTCGAGTGGTGTGAGAAGATCGACTGTCGCTGAGGATTGATCCTTGAAGCTACTGCTTTTGTTTGTCTAGGTCTGGGTATCTTGTGATCCCATCGCGGAATGGCCCATGCAACCAGTCGTGGAAAAGGCTACTAGTGGCGTAGTAAAGGCGCTGTTCCTGCAGAGCGTCCTCTAGTTTTAGGAAGGCTTGATTGCCCTTACCATAGATAGATGCCTGAGTTCGACTTAGCCCTTGAACCTGTGTCGTCAACGACCAACCTTGAAACTGATCCCATCCAGTTGGTGTGGGAACCTTCGCTTGAAAGGTTCTCCAAGGAACGAAAGGAACCCTTCAAAGTAAGCGAGTACGAGAAAACCTTTAGAAAAGAAACGGAGTAGGTCGTGCGAGATCAAGTTGCCGTCTACGTCCAGGGGCATCCGGTGGGGGACTCATTGCCCTCCTCCTCCTTACGCCATTATTGGTGAAGTCTACGTGAGCGGACTCGCATACAGTCTGACAGCATGTTGTTGGGGATGCTGTGGGCGTGACGACAAGCTCGTTCGCCCTTGTTTAATTTCGAGGGGCATCTTCCCTGAGCAGTAGCCCCGCGAAAAAGACGCGATGAATATAATAGTTATGCACAAACTGCTGTATGATCTCACTGCGTACCTCCGAATTGTGCTCGTTCCAAGGTGCATTGAGACACCTCAAGTGTTCTTTTCATTAAATCATCCAGTTGCTCCTCAACTTCCATCTCCTCTTCATCATTTCCTCTTTCTGAGATTCAAAATGTATGATGAAAAAAAAAAAAAAAAACGGTTATCGCTTCGACACGTTCTATTGCCAGAGTTTAATCCATCTCTCCGAGAAGCTCTGCTGTTCAACAGGTTCGACGGCTAATTAGCAACTGCAGGTTCTTCTGAACGGCCGATGTTCTCCCAATTGCAGGGACTTTTCGCATTGCAGCTCGAAGCGCAGCATGCGTCAAAGTTGGCACCAACGGAAGCTTCGTACTCCATGCAGCAACTGCTAATGAAAGCGTTGGGGTTCACGTACTGGTCTCCTCCGCAGGCTGGCTGGCAGAACTTTAACTGAGCATTCGTAGTGGCAGTCACGACGGCGATGATAGCAGCGAAGCAGAATTTGGTGTTCATTGCTGGCTTTTTGAAGGATGGTCGGTGCTTCTCGGGAAATTAAAGACTGATGAAGTCTGAGGTGTTCCCAACTCTCTTAGGTGCACCTGTACCTGTACCTGTAGTACAGACTGTACTGGTAGAACTCTTTTAGATGGGATGTACATGTAGCATGTCATGTACCTATGTGACACAGTGCAAAGCACACTCGAAGATCTGTGTATTAGGCTGGCGTGAGCCGTAACGGTACGCACTCGCACGATAACAGCCAGCTAAACCTCATAGCTTGACCTTGTAGTAGTCGCTGGTCGCAATATGCTTCGCTGCGCCGTAGAAGTCCAAGAAGACGATGTGCTCGATCTCCAACACGTAGAAAGCGAAGTCATGGTTCTTCGGCCAGTGCTTCATCTGCGGGTGTCTGTAATACATTCAAACCGTGAGTTTCCGCCTCTCTAACCATCTCCACCAGATACTCACTTGGAGAAAACTACACGTTCAGCATAGTTGCGCTGGTTCTCCTTGACCGGTACGACTTTCCCCGTCATCGAAAGGCGCCAACACGTCGGGTCTTCAGCGTCCATATAGCAGGCATTTGGTCCCCCTTGAGCTTTCGAGAGCGCCATGGTGGCATTCGGGTTTACCTTCAAATCCATCGCTTTACACAAACAAAACCACTTTAGCTAGTTCTAGATCAATCAGCAATAGAATATCCCACCTGTGAAATCCTCAACAGAGAGATAGAAGAAGAGAGTTCCAGTAGCGTCCTCTTTGGCAAACCCCACACCATCTAAAACCCACTACAGTTAATCTACGAGAGTAGAATAAAACAATATATATGTTTGTATTTATACCGCTGTATGAGGCCACGTTAGCAAACGCTGAGCCTGGAAACGTGACGGATGTGGTGGCCAGTATCCCCCACACATTCTCGTGCACAAGCATGCGGGCGTGTTTGGCATGAAGTTTTGCGAGTGGGCCACTATCCACCTGGTCAGTGATGAGCGACGTCGTTGTAACACTGTAGACTTCACTGTCAGGGGCTGATTCTGCAGCCGTCAGCAGAGAAAGAAGCACGAGGAGCGCTCGGAAGAAGCTCATGACGGAGCAATGCGGATTCCTAATTGCAAATCAGATGCTGATTGGATGAAGGAATCAAGTATGTATGCTATTCTATATTCTCTATAAATGAATATATATAACTCAACTTCAGCTTGTTTTACTTCATTTTAAAAAGTCTTAAAATTAAAAATACCTTTAAAACAGTATATTTTAATTTGAAGCCAAAAAGTCTATTGAATCGTCAACTTCAACAACAGCAAAACGGAATGATGGTCACTAGGCTTCCGCTACGGCGATGGCCTGGTGAAGAGTGTATGTTTGACCGGCAGGGAGCGCTTGTTTCTCGGAGACACGACCAGGCTCGACGGCGAGCATGTTAATGTATTCCTCAGCACCGAAATCCTTGAATGTCTTGGAGCGCTCGACCCACGGGTTCCAGATCACAGCGTCAGTGTCCTGCTTCGTCTCAGCCGCTTCCGTGCCAATGAAGCCCGATTTCTCGATCGTTATGGTGCGGTCCGCAGCGTTCACACCCTTGGACGACACTGTCAAGGTGGAGGGGGCGTTGTAGTAGATACTGTCGGTCTCAGCAGTGATGCTGAGCTCTGGGTCCGTCTGAGTCTTATTAGCTTGTGCTACCTTGTCAAAGAACTCCAAACCGGAGAGTCCACCAACCTTTGTGTTGCCGTTGCGCACGTCATCCACGTAGATGTAGTTGTGCAGCAGCGCGTGGAAGTCGATCTGTTCCGTGTGCGTGTTGTGCACGATGAGCGCTGTTTCCAACTGGTTAGCGGTCAGCGTCACCTTGTACTCGAGCTCGAACTCCACAGGCCACATCTTGCGGGTCTTGTCATTCGCAGCCATCGTGAAGGTAGCGACACTGGGGCTGTTCTCGTCCGAGGCCGCTTCGTTACTGGCCAGAGTCCAATTCGTGACGCGGGCGAAGCCGTGACCGGGAAGACCCTTGGCACTGCCGAAGTTCGGGAACACGACCGGGATTCCGCCCATAATCGGGTTCACGCCGTCCAGGTACGAGTGTTTCGACAGGAAAATGACGTCGCGGGTCGGGTCCTGAGCTGCGCGGAACGACTTGACGTGTGCTCCAAACAGGAAAACCTCAGCGTTGGAGCCGGAAGGGTGCGTAAGCTTGGCCGTCGGCAGTTCAGCCTGCGCATTGGAGGCGAGTAGGCAAGCCGCGAGGGCGGCGTTAACCACGATGGACTGGAAAGTTGGCATCGTTCTCTTGGCGGAAAGTTGCGTTGTGAACGGCTCAGGACAATGGCATTCTCGGCTGTGACAAAGGGTCAAATCACGAGTTGGTCCCATGTGTTCAAGAAGCACTGCATTAATATGGCGAACGCACGTTAATCTACACGATATTTTCGTAATGTATGCCGAGATCGCGGCCTCCTCTCAAGAACCAACAGCAAAGCTTGCAGTACAGAAGGTTTGAGGGCTCATGGTGACCATGCCGCCAGGCCATTATCTCACTGTGCAGATCTTTTGTGACCAAGAATGGCCACCATCATCGTTATTTCGTAAAGAACGGCGAGCGCTGAGTCAGGGCTTCCTTCGCGCCGGATGCTCAGCTTGAGAAGTTCTCGAAGGTCAAGAAAAACACAACGTCCGGTCATTGTCTAGCTTATCAGTTTCCTTCGTAAAGGGGGTATGAGTGATCTCGATGAATTGGAGAAAAGAGCGTGGTTGTTGCAGCAAAAAAGCAATCGACCACCTTATTTACGTACTTCGAAGCGCATCATTGCTAGTGCTAGCGCGTAAGCTTTAGCCGGATCCAATGGAGTCCTCAACGCGGAGGCTGTCTCATCAGAAAGCTTCCCTTCGTCACAAAGCACTGCTTTGAAGGCAGCAGTCTTTAATTTGCTGCACACACACACAATGGCGGCGTGGCAGCTACTTTTCGCGGTTTTGATTCCTCTATTGACTTCTGGCTCGCCAATTACTACTCCTCCAAGTGGCAGTGATGTCTGTCTCGACGAATCTTCATGTCAACTAACCAGGCTGCTACATCTCTGAAGACGGGGTTAGAGTCATCCAGCAAGCAAAACCTCTCTGTGTTCTTCTTCCACGGCGTCACTGGAGATCGCACTCATGGAGCCAACATTGAGGCGAATCTCACCGCTGAGGGCCGTCCGTTTGTCGTTCTGGCATTTTGCGAACGGGAATGTTCCACCAAAGCTCTAAGTCTACAAGTACCTGAAGCTATCGCTGCCGTTCGAGACATGGTTGCTCGGGACGAACGATACAAAGACGGATACATGTTCATCGCTCACTCCCAAGGTGGCATGATCGCTCGCGCGGTCATCGAGCAGATGGACGACCACAAAGTGCACACATTCGTGAGTCTTGCGGGTGTACAGAATGGCATCTTCTACGGCCCTCAAGAAGATGATCGAAGGGTAAACGCTGGTCTGGCGGCAGGTTTCGGTGCTGCCGTTTTGCCTCCTTCCGTTTTCGATTTCAGCAGCTATTCGGGCGAAGATGCACGCATGAATAATGCAATTGGACTGGGCTCGGAAGTCCATGGAGCGTGAGCTGCAAGGCACTTATTCTATGACGAATTTGGGCCGAGCTCCAGTGCGTGACGTCTTCTTAGACACCAATTTGTGGCTGCCAATGGTCAACAACGTGAACAAGTGCTCGTGGTTCGATTTCCACTGCCACCTGGAGAAAATCCGACGTAAAAACAACTTTTGAAGCTGAAAGAGGCCCATTTCTTCGCCTCGCCTCACGATGGAGTGATTGCTCCATGGCAGATCAGTATTTTCGGTCACTACAGCGACGTCGAGACGCTGGAGAGTATCAAGGAGAAGTTTGAGAGTATGAAAGTGGTGGAATTGCATGATACGATCGAGTACAAGGAGGATACGTTTGGTCTGCGTGCTCTCGATGAGCGTGGGGGTTTGTTCCGCTACTAACCGGAAAATGTCCATCATATTTGTTGGATTACTGACTTTGTGCTTCCCAATGGTGAGAAGGTGTGCAAGTTCCACGAAGTCTACGACAAGTACGTTTACAAGGTACTTTCGTAATGTCGAGTGCTAAAGCACTCGAGTGGTTTCTCTACTTACACAGTGAAGTAAATGCAAATGAAACACTTTAGTCAAAAATTATTGAACCGTGCATGCACGACTTTTATTCTGCAACGCCAACTTCTCCTCTTCAAGAGCGCGTAGTCGTCGTTGAAGCTCTTCTCGCTCTTTAGCGTCACTTATCGCGCGCTGTTTCAGCATCTGAAAAGAAGTATTAGAAGACAAAAAAAATAAGTAGGAACGCTCTACTGTACCTCGAGAGCTTGATCAGTGGATGAGATATTAATCTGAAAGCGTTGAGCACTTTCATTTGTGGCTTCTAGTTGATCCTCCAGTTGCTTACGGACTCGAAGTAGCTCTTGATTTTGCTGTTCACGTGACGCTAGTTCCTGTTCCAGCAAAAAGCGTGCATGAACCTGTTCGTTTCGAGCCAATTCCAGCTCCTGAGCTCGTTGCGCATCTTGTTTGGCTTGAATCTGCGCATCCAGACGCTCGCGGTCTTTCGCTTGAGCTGCCGACTTTGCTTCCGCCAATTCCGCTTCAACTTGTTGACGTCGGCGAATTTCCTCAGCAGCAGAGGCTTCACTAGCAGCTAATGCAGACTCGTTGTAGTTGATACTTGGGGTACTTGGCACTGTAGCCTTCACTTCAACTTCTTTTGTTGGAAGAGGATCAGGACTACTTAACGGGACAGAAAGGAAATTAAACTGCAGTAAATTCTTGTTCACTTGATCGATGAGTTCATCCGTCACTAAAACTTTTACAACCTGATAGTGTTCGAGTTAGAATAAGCTCATCTGTAGGCAATAATGAGCTTTCACGTACATTCGTATGATCCAGAGGTAGACAAAAACTTTCAGAAGTAGGAGACACTTGATACTGCACTCGAATTGTCTCTTTAGTATCCTTTGCATCGGGTATGAGAGTCGTACCTTTGCCAAGAGGTTGTAGACGAACAAGAATCCAAATGTACGTGCCTCGAAATGAGCTCAGCTCTCGTTCGCCTTCTTCAGAGTCGCAATCGTCACAAATTTCTTTGCTTTCCTTGAAATTGTGCTTCTCGTGTGATACTGCATTGCTGTAAATTGGGGCCTCAGCTCGTAAAAAACCATTGAGCAACTCGTCACGTTCCATTAAAGGCGGTTGAGTAGCTGCTCGTAGGTGCACTCGGACCGTATCAAAGTGCAAAAGTGTTGCCGATCCTTCTTCCGGCACGATATCAACGTCTGCTTCGACATCGAACATATAGCGCAGCGGCCGCAGGAAAACAACTGCAGTAGCCACAACACGAGGAGTTGAATTCATCGGAGCTTGCAACGCTTTCGCCTCTTCCAAGCAGCAATCCGAGAATAAACTGAGCAATTGGGCGTAGCAAAACGTGCTTATTGTAATACAACTCAATCATCCCAAAGCTTTCTCGTACCTGTTGCTGCTGATTTCTTTCCTACTAATACCGAATATGTTTTCCGCGTGCTGTTCTCTGCACATGCGATTTTTTCCTCGTGGCTCTCGTCTTGAATCTGATAAAGAGCGCCATCAAGCTTTGTCCTCGACTACCGAGATAGTGGTAGCTATACTTCGTCTCCCTCCATCCTGCTCACCCCGAAGACTCGTTCGAAAATGAAAACGACAATGACTGTGCGAACGAGTTGAATGTCTTGGAATGTGCGCGGCGCTTTTCAGGAGAGTCTCGACCGCCGCGCAGATACGGCGGAGGTAGTACCGCAGTAGGTTTTACAAGCGGCGCAGAGTCATGTCCTGGAGACACTTGAAAGTTTCCTCGCAGCATGTTCATCTTGGGCATCGTTGTCTTCGATCCACTAGCTGCCATTTTCTCGAGTTCATCAGCTGGTGACAAAGAGCGCATCATCACTGGCATCTCTGGGTGTGCTGTTGACCTCGATGTCGTAGATAACGGGGTCGACATCATACTTTCCAAAGACACGAAGCTCGTAGTACTCAACGGACTGGAAACTGCAGACAACGACTGACTCCGATGCAAGGGGCTGTTGTATATCTGATCCTGCTCCAACGAGTGCGACTTCTGTACACGTTCTGGAGTAGTTGGCACCGCCTCTTGCTTTATGGCCACGAAAGGATTCTTCACATTGAAAGTCTCCTTTTTCACCTCAAAAACTGGTGTACACCGTCCGTCCATGTCGAAATCCTGTTGCTGACTCTGGTCCATCACTGCTCCTTCTCCGAATCCAAAGCCCTGCAGTCTTTTGCCAAAAGTATGGCTCAGAACTTTTCTCTGATCTCTGCCTGCCATCGATCCAGCAACTCGTTCCTGTTGTGTCTGTACTCGATTCGCCTTAATAGCGAAATTCCTGCACTGACAGCCCTGACCCGGTGCCGTTTGATGTTGATGATGACTCTGTAGCTCTTCCGATCCACACAGAAGCTGCTCAATGTCTTCCTCTGCATCACCCAAATCTGCTAAAGAGAAAATATGTTGTTTTCTCATTAAATATTTTCTTATCGTAAAAAATAATAAATTACTTACCTGGCTGAAAACTAGAGCCATAATAAAGTTCAGACTCACCAAAGGCATCCGATAACTGGGCGTCTAGCATAGCACTTGGCCGGAAAACGTCCACATCGATGTCCATGTCCACATCTAACGCCTCATCGCTCTCCAGAGGCAGCAACAACGCGCGTCGCACGTGATCCGAGGCAGAATCTTCCTCTTCAGAGCCTCGTACAGGTGACAGCGCCTTGATCTTGGTGTTATCCAGCGCGCTGACCAGTTGCATCCCCATGGGCAGCGCCATGCTCAATGGCTGGAGAGTACTTGAGTGAGTTGGCTTCACTATTATGCGCGTCAAAACTGCATATGCCCTTACAAAAAGTAAGTTGTTTAGAATACTGAACGTTCATTGGAGGATATATTTGGAAAAAGCGCAGGCTAGGTCTTGTTTATGTAATTTTGGTGTAGCGTTCGTGTAGAATTCAGTTCAGGGTGTAAAGTTTGTGAATGTTGTAAAATTTGTGAACAACATGGTAAAATTTGCGAACTAGATGCATTTCAATGCTGCTTGTATTTCAAGAGCACCATCAACTTGTGTTATCTAAAGAGCTCACGTAAATGTGATCCAAACTTACGCGATCTCCCTCTCCATCCAACAGTTTTACACATCATCAATTGCCTTACAGCGTGGTGACCATGATGGACTCCTGCAGCGTGTAAGTCTTGCCAGCAGGCAGAACCTGCTTGACCGAAACGCGGCCAGGCTCGACGGCGACCATGTTCTTGTACTCCTCGTCACCAAAGTCGTCCATGGCCTTAGCGCGGTCGGCCCACGGGTTCCACACGACGGCGTCGGTCTCGGTCTCGACGTTCTGGCTCTGCTTCTGGCTGGCCGAATCGCTGATGAAGCCGGCCTTCTCGATCGTGACGGTGCGGTCCACAGCGTTGACGCCCTTGATAATAGCGCTCAGCTTGTTGGGAGCGTTGCTGTACACGTTGTCGGTCTGGTTCGCGAAGTCAATGTACTCGCGAGTCTCGGTGGCATTCACCTTGGCGACCTTGTCGTAGTACTCGACACCCTTGAGGCCCGTCACCTGCACGCCCTTGTTACGGGCATCGTCGACCCACAGGTAGTTGTGCAGCAGAGCGTGGAAGTCAATCTGCTCCGTGTGCGTGTTGTGCACGCGCAGAGCAGTCTCAAGCTGGTTGGCGTGCAGCTTCACCTCGTACTCAAGCTCGAAGTCGACAGGCCACATCTTACGGGTCGAGTCGCTCGAAGCCATGGTAAAGATGGCGACACTGGGACTCTTCTCGTCCTTGGAGTCCTCGTGGCTGGCCAGGGTCCAGTTGGTGATACGGGCGAAACCGTGGCTTGGGAATCCCTTCGCGCTACCGAAGTTGGGGAACACGACGGGGATACCACCACGGATCGGGTTCACACCGTCCATGTACGACTCGTTCGACATGAACAGAATGTCAAGCTTGGGGTCCATAGCAGCCTTGAACGACTTGACGTGAGCTCCGAACAGGAAGACCTCGGCGCTGGAGCCGTACGGGTGGCTCAGCTTGACGGTCTCAAGGTCAGCGGCAGTGGCAGACGCCAGCAGAGTCGACACCAGAGCGACGGTCTTGAAGATGAAAGCGTTGACCATTGTGTAGGGCGGTTGGACGGTAGCTTGCTCCTTAGGAGATTAATTTCCGAATGAAAGAAACACCACGAGCATTCCCATGCCTTACCTGCCGTTGCCATTGTAGTGCAGCCTCAAATCGTAAACACTCCACATCGTGAGATACCATCGGGAAAAGCCGTTGGGGTGGGAAGTTGTCGGATCGCCGACTGGACTATCGATGATAGACTGTCGGTAATCGGGTTCGCTGCCAGAGAATCACTGGGACATCTGGAAGAGAAGTTGGAGGCACGCTTCCTGCCGTTTGACTTGCTTTAAAGTGACCCCTTTTTGCTGAATGGAGCTCCCTCCGCCCCCTACCAGTAGACTAATTAATACTTTCTTAATCAGCATTACGCCTTCGATCATCAAAGAACGCTACAAGCACGACTGTCAAACAGTTGTTGCATTTCGTGGTACATATGCATCGACGGAAGCGCTAGGATTCCTATGTCTGCACGCGATCCTCTATTGGTGTCACATGGCATGTGTACTTGTAGGTAGAGCTTTGTTGACAATGTCTAGTAGACATCGTCTGCTTTCTCCTGGTTCACGCCACATGAATCACGTGACAGCGGCTCTATTATGCCAGTACATGTACAGCTTGTTACGTTTTCGGTCGAATTTTCAGGGGCCTCTTTCAGTGATCAAGGTTCACGTTGTTACTTCAATAACTCTTCGTTTGCAACCACTGGATTAGCCTCCTAAAATACGCCAAGTTGCAGATCGTTGTCCATAGATCGCCACACTTCTGCCAAGAAATTGTCTAAATAAAATGGTACCGAAACTGTTCTACATTCCTTCAAGACTCACATATTAACACGGTTCACCTTGTGATCTAGGTTATCACCGAAATGCACAAAACTATTAAAAATTCGTGCAGTTCGAAGTCCACTATTAAATAAGGCCCTTACTCCGAAGACATAGAACAATCCCGGCAGCATTTTAACAACTAACTTGAAGTAGTACATTAGAGAGAAATCTTCAAAGCTCGTACAATAAGTAAATAGACTACGTGTATCGCAAATACTACATCCGCAGAAAACATGTAAGCGTAATAACTGCAAGGGTAATGTTGGACCAGCCAGAAATTTACGTTCTGCAAATGTTTAATAAACGAATCAACAGGAACGCTTTAGTTCATTTATTCACTTCCATTAATATGCATGTTTGAAGAATACGATACCTTGTCGCATCAACGGGATTGATGTCACCGGTAGTCTACCGGCGGTAGACTACGGCGGTAGTATACGCCGGCACGATAACACGATATCGTAGGGACGTACTTAAACAAATTCTACAGTGTACAAGTGCTCCAGAATCTGGAGTCCAGATGCACCAGATTGTCTTTACCCTGGGGGTCATGACATTCTCCGACCTAACAGTTCCTCTTATTGTACATACAGCAGTGCGCATGTAGGTACTCGTTGTTTTTTTTTCAGGGTAACCGAAGATTTGTTGAGACCTTACAGCTTGGCGCTGGTGCTGCGAAACTCGACGACCGGAAACTCGTACGGTGGTTCTGGCTACAGCTTGCAGAGCGATGAATGGAGACCAGGTACTGGAGATTTTCAAGCCAAAGAGGTGACTGCCCTTTGCAATCGCTAAATAAGACCCTAGACTTGAAGAAACTTGCTACCAGCATCGAAAACTTGCTTTCTGAATTGTAAATCGTCAAAAATATCTTTAATTTGAGACATACCCAAAGGCACTTTTCAACGTACTATGTTTGAAAGAAGCTGGGAAGAAACACTAGAGTTCATTGTCACTGCAATTATTGTTGCGCTTCATTTATCAATTAGCAGAATGCAAAAAAATATCAACGAAGCCACGTAGAACTCCATCGTCGCGCGTATTCAGCATTCGTTTCACCAGTTACCTAACCGATGATACAGTGAATTCGTGGCAAAATGCTCGTCGATCCATGAACCACGGTGTGTGGTAAGGTATATTGTGATACTGCTTCTTAGGAAGAGAACTCTAAGAGCTAACGCAAGTTGGACCATCGACCAATAAAAAATTGCGTTAGCTCATCTGTGCAGTGTTGTCAAATGATCAACGGTTTGATGACAGCTTTCTCGGTAGAAGACGTTCCCTTGCAGTTTATTCACCAGTTTCTACACCTTCGATGGTATACCAGTCGCGCCAATATTGTCTTCATTTTCTGCAGATCTAACTTGAAGTGTCATTGAATGCGGTGGAATTCAGTACCAGTAATTCTCTCAACAGGCGATAAAATAATGGTGATTCCCGATAGGAAGACAACAACTCCAAGCAGACAACCTCCCGTTATATTGCATGACTCGAACTTTAGCATGAAGAAGAAACTTCCGAACTGCGTGAGGTAACTTACAATGCATACCAGTAACGTTTCCTGCGAAAACTACCTGCACAACGTAAATTTTGGCAATGCTAACGGGTGTCACTATAGACTTTGATATAGCTTCATCTACCAGAGCACTTTGTACACGTATTTGTCGTATAGAGGGTGGAACTTGCACATTCCTTCAGTATGGAACTTCGGGAAGTCATACATCCAGCAACAATGAGGAACTCCTCGAGCCGTGTAGTGGAACAGTGCTCCCCTTTCGTCCAGCGTTCGCAATCCGTAGGTGTCTTCCTTGTACTCGAGTGTATCATGCATCTCCACGATCGTTAACGTCTCAAACTTGCTTTCGATCTCTTCCAACGAGTTCAACTCACTATAATGACCAAGATGACTCGCTTGCCATGGTGACACTACTCCATCCTCCGGTGACGCGAAATAATGCGCCTCCTTCAGCTTGAGAAAGTTGTTTTTACGCCGGATCTTCTCCAAATGACAATGGAAATCAAACCACGCACAGTTGTTCACGTTGTTGATCATGGGGAGAAACTGGTTCGTCGATAGCCAAATATCACGCACAGGTGTCCGTAATAAATTCGTAATCGAGTATGCAGCTTGGATCTCGGGATCCATGGATCGACGAGCGAAATCCGCTTGCATTTTTCCTCGGTAGCCTTCAGGCGTGTATCCCGTGAAGTCAAACAGATTCTGGGGTAGAACTGCAGCGCCAAAACCAGCATCTAAATCGTGGATCGAGTTACGGTCTGCCTCCTGTGGACCGTAGAAGATGCCATTCACCCCTCCTGCCAGACTCACGAACGTGTGCACCTTGTGGTCATCCATTTGCTCGATCACCGCACGAGCCATCATTGCACCTTGAGAGTGTCCAATGAAAATGTAGCCATTTGCAAAGCGCTCGTCGTTTGCCACCACTTCGCGGACGGCGGCAATGGCCATTGGCACTTGGATATTTAGTGCCGTTAAGGAACATTCTCGTTCACAAAATGCTAGTGGAACGAATACACGCCCCTCGGCTGTAAGGTTTCGCTGGTAGTTGAATCCTTCGGTGCTGTTGCCTGTGAGTCCGTGAAAGAAGAAGACTGGTAGATTGTGCTTCTCGTTGGATGAAGCTGATCCAGTCATGGGGACGTCGGTGTTGAGTGTTGTTGCCACTGCTGGGATCGATGATTCATCGAGACAAACATCATTTCCAAGGGGAATAGTGTTCACTGGTGATGAAGATACTATCAGGGGCAAAAGGGAGGTTAATACCAGGTGTAGCAAGCGCATTCTTGCCCAAACTGATCGACTTGTGCTCCAAGCAGAGACTTTGCGAATGAATCAAGGGAACTACGAGGTCCACGGGCAGAAACCAAGCAGAAAATGAACTTCAAGATCCATAACGTCATGCTGTGACCTCGTATCCATATCGGGGGCCACCAACGAACCGCCACACGTACATGTATAACTTGGCACTGATCTTCTAGCATGCAACCGAGTGAGGACTCAAAGTCCGGGCAGTCGACGGCTGAGCCGTGGTGGCAGAGTAACTGCGGCAGAATGACTGAATGAATGGTGAAGAGAGTTGGTCAAAGTAGTTCCAAGTGCCAATGCACTTAATGTGCCACATTGGCAATGGTGCCACGAATTTGGTGGTGAAGTGCCTTCGCCCGACTCACCAAGTTCAAGGAGCATCTTGTCTAAAGGCTGCAGCAACAGCAGTCATGGTTTGCCTGCATGTTGTTGCGAATATCAGGATAGCAAAAAGTCGTTTTTCAAGCGATACAAATATAAGTAGATTCAACAGAACTGGTGTTAACTCCATCCTGGTTCAGCGCCGACTGAGCTTTTCGGTGCACAATCATCACCACCACAAGAACGTGAGTGGAGCGTGTATCTGCAATAGACCAACATCCTCATCTAAGTATGCATGTTGCGTCAATGAAAACGTGCAACGTGAGGTATTTTCACCAACAGCACCCTGGTTTCTATTGGCACCACTTGCACCGAAATCAAACGTGTACATGCACCAGTCGAAAACTGAAGCACGCTGGCGTTGCAGGACTTGCCAGTTGTGAATAGATATACCATAGCAGCGAAATCAACCGACATGACAACTTCCGTTACTCTTAAGTGATCGTGCGTCGCCCGTCCTGAACCAAACGGCGTGGCGCCATGAGATTCGTTTCTGGCGATGGCTACTGCTGCAGTACCACCTGACAAAGTCCAATCTCAGCAGATAAAGTTTGACAAAATGCAGCTGAGGCTCGGCCGCCGATCCAAATGCACAATGGCTCACCTTGCTGCAACTTGGTTGATTCTCTAACCCACAGACTTGATTCGTCACTGATCTGGACAAAATGGCAGATCAAATGACAAGCGACACGATCGCTGGATTCCTGGGATATCGTAGGCTCCTGAGGTATCCGTGACACGATTGCCAGCTTGTACTGCTTTGCCATCAGATTCTGACGGCAAACAGCTCTTGGTGGGCAGTGAAAGTAACAAACGTGTCGCCAGCAGATGCCAACGCTGGGCAAAATCTTGCCAAAAGAAGAACTTCTTCAAAAATGTTGTTGCTTGATCCGGCAGGATTTTCGAAGCCATCAATCATTTCTCAAAATAATCGCACTGAGTTTGAACCAATCAGAAGCTATCCTGCACTTTTTTGTCCAAATTGCCGAGTGACGAAACGGCCAACTCGTCCAACGTGGCTGTATTGCCCGAATCCAGGTTCAGTGCCTTGGGAGCCTTGACTTGTTCCTGCCACCTTGGCCCAAGACTGCCCCGCAGCAAATTGATCCTTTCAGAGTACAGGGTGCTTGGTGCGCAGATGGAGGGCGGAAAACCGATTCGTGGTGGCTTGTCTCGCGACGGGCTCAGTTTGATTGGTCGAAAAGCGGCCACGCCCGTCTCTTGGATGAGCGCGCTGAATATTTGCAAGCCGTTTCCATACTAAAGCCAAGTGACTCGACAGCCCCTGCCCTATCGCCTACGTTCTCCCTCTTTCGCAAGAGGCTTCCTTCGCTCCATCGCGAGCAGCAGCCGAAGCCCAGTCACAACGGGAAACTCCCCAGCGAAGAGAGGAAGGCTAGCTATCGTTTATAGTGTCTAACCCCCTGTCGCTTTAGCACTTCCTTTACCGACCCGCGCGCGGGTATCTGTAGGTCCTGAAAAAAAAAACAAGTGCGCTCCCGAATTTAAACATGGCGCAGCGAGGACTTTCGGGGCATGGCGAGATGGACCGACGCCGGCGCGCCAGCTCCAACTACTTCGAGCTGGATGCCGATCGCCGTCGCAACAAGTCGGAGCGCTCGGAGCGCTTCAGCCAGCGCCTGAACACGATGGACGTGACGCCCGCGAGCTTCAAAGGCGCGTCCACGGACGACGAAGCGGCCATTGATTACTGCTGCGAATTTCTGAAGGCTAAATTCGGATTCCAGGAAGGATCAGTGAGCAACCAGCGCGAACACGTGCTACTTCTCTTGGCAAACGGCAAAGCTCGTTGTTTGCCGAGTGACGCAGCTGACCAGCACCTCGTGCAACTCGCTAACAAGCTTTTCACCAACTACCGCTCGTGGTGCAAATTTATCCACACGAATCCTGTGACGTATACTGGAAGTGGCATTCCGCACTCTACACCTTCTGGCAATATGTACATGGACGTCATGTTATATTTCCTTATTTGGGGAGAAGCAGCCAACGTCCGTCACATGCCAGAATGTGTATGCTACCTGTTCAATCAGATGCTGACAATGGTAAACGCCGACCCTCAAGGCCATGAGCGGCAACCTGAAGGCTGGTACTTGGATCAAGTGATTCGCCCCATTTGGAGAGAAGCTAGCAACATGAAGCGTCGTAACGCGCTCGGCAAACCTTTGGAACACGTGAAAATCCGAAATTACGACGACATCAACGAGTACTTTTGGAAACAGCACTGTCTCAGCATTCCGGTGACTCAAGTGGGTCAGGAACTGACGCAAAACCACGGCAAGACGTTCTACGAACACCGAAGTATTTTCACGTTGGTTCTCAACTACTACCGTATTTTCCAGTTCAACATCATGTTCCTGGTTCTCCTTTCGGTCTTGGCTTTTGCAGTGACCATTTCGCCAGACGGTGGTAAAAGTGGGTGGGTGCAATTTGGACGGATTGGTGACGTGGTGGAACCGTACACTACTCGGGACTTGAAAATTGCCATTGTTTCCATCCCGCTCAGTCTCAGTTTGATGGCCTTTTGCAAGTGTGTTATGGAAGTTTGCCACGGATGGCACTTGTTGACATCCAAGGAGAGTTCAGCTACAAGCTCGCGCTCGTTCACGTACGGAACGGCTCTTACCACTCGTATCATCTGGAACGGAGGCTTTGCCATTTTGTTCGGAATCATGATCTACGTACCTATGAACGAAGACAAGGACACGACACTGCTGGACAATTTGTACCCGCTCTGCGGTGCCTACATCCTGCCTGGTTTGCTTGTGTTGCTGACACAGGCGTTCGCACCTCAGGTTATCAACGGAACGTTTGCAGCCAAGTTTGTTCGCGAAGGTGAGAGCTGCTATGTTGGACAGGACATGACGCCTCCTTTTTCGTACCAGGTCAAGTACATTTTGTTCTGGATCTTGCTGTGGATCGTTGAGGCCATCACGTCGTACTTCATTCTGGTTCGTCCGCTGATGCTGCCGACGTTGAGCATTTACGCCATGACGCTGGAATACCAGAACTCTCTGGTGTCGTTCCATAACATTGGCATTATCATCGCTCTGTGGCTGCCGGTGGTGTTCATTTTCAACTACGCCACGCAGGTTTACTTCACGATCTTCCAGGCTCTGCTTGGTGGATTCCAGGGTATTCTCATGAAGACGGGCGAGATCCGCGGAGCCAAGGAAATGACCAAGGCTTTCCGTGTTGCTCCTCAGTTGTTCGACCAGAAGGTTGTAACGCTTCTAGCTCGCTCGAGCGACGCTACTGCCAGTGGAACTGACTCCACCCGTGCTAGCGCTCTGGCTGCTGCGTACGAGTCGCAGATGATGCTGCGCTTCGTTGTGGTGTGGAATGAGATTGTGAACTCGTTCCGTGAGGGCGATTTGCTGGACGACAAGGAGGCTGCTATCCTTCAGTACGACATCCGCAGCACCGGTGAAGTGTTCGAACCAGTGTTCCTGTCGGCTGGTAAGTTGACGGAAGCTATGGGATTGGCTATCAAGACGGCTAAGGACGGCAAGGGCGAGTCCCAGCTGCGTGTGACGCTTGTGGAGAACGACTGCCTCTCAGCTATCCGCTCGTTCTTCACTGCCAGCATGTACGTTGTCAGCGCTCTGTTCAGCAACGACGACGCTGATGTGGTCGATGGTTTCCGTATGCTCGAGGAGATCGCTTCTAGCGGCGGCTTCCTCAAGTCGTTCAATGTGCGTGAACTGGCAAGTCTTCGTGTTGCTGCTGTTGACCTACTGGAAGAGATCTTGGACCTGCCGGACCCGGACGTGCAGTCGCAACACATCCCGAACGCTCGTGTGCACTCGATGGGTGTGATTCGCAACTTCGTCTCCAAGATGGAAGCTTTCCTGAACGGTGTGCAGTCGTTCTGCGTGGACCCTGCTCTTCAGCGCAAGTTCGCCAACTCCAAGTTCTGCTCTAGCGCGAACGGATACATGTTCGCTTCCCGTGGTCTTGTGAACCTATTCTGCAGTGATACTGCTATGGGTGCTGCTACGCGTGCCTGTCTGCTGTTGTCTCTGGACAGGTCGGAGGCGATGCCCCGTACGACGGAGGCCCAGCGTCGTCTTGGTTTCTTCATGAAGTCGCTCGTCATGGATATCCCTCAGCTGCGTTCCATCAAGGAGATGCGCAGTTTCTCCGTTGTGACTCCGTTCTACGCTGAAACGGTGTTGTTCTCGCTCAAGGACCTGAACGACCCGCTGGTGAACCACCCGATCTTCCAACAGGTGGAAGAGGATGGCAAGAACCTGACAATCCTTAAGTACTTGACGAAGATTCACCAGGAGGAATGGGACAACTTCTTGGAGCGTGTGGATGTGAGTTCCGCCGAGGAGGCTCAGAAGAACCACCCCGAAGAGATCCGTCTGTGGGCGTCGTACCGTGGCCAAACTCTGGCTCGTACCGTGCAGGGCATGATGATGTACGAGGATGCGATCAAGATCTTGCACTGGTTGGAAATTGGCTCAAGTCCTGGCAAGTCCGGGGAGCAGAAGCAGAACCAGCTGCAGGACATGGTCCGTCTGAAATTCTCGTACATTTGCGCCTGTCAGGTGTACGGCAAGCACCGCCTTGAAGGTAAAGCTCAAGCTGCTGATATTGACTACCTGCTGCGTGAGTATCCGAACCTGCGTGTGGCTTATGTGGACACGGTAGAGCGTGAGGGTGGAGAGAAATCGTTCGACACAGTGCTGATCAAGAGCGAATCGGACGAGATTGTAGAAGTGTACCGTTACTCCCTCCCTGGCGACCCGATTCTGGGTGAAGGTAAGCCTGAGAACCAGAACAACGCCATCCCGTTCACACGTGGCGAGTTCGTCCAAACGATTGATATGAACCAGCAACACTACTTCGAGGAGTGTCTGAAGATGCCGCAGCTCCTGTGCACGGCAGACTTGCACTCGTCCAAGAAGCCTGTGTCCATTATTGGCATGCGTGAGCACATTTTCACGGGTAACGCCAGTTCTCTGGCCAAGTTCAAGACGTGGCAGGAGCTGGTGTTCGTCACGCTTTCTCAACGTGTTCTTGCTGACCCTCTGTACGTGCGTATGCACTACGGTCACCCCGATGTTTTCGACAAGGTGTTGGCTATCACGCGTGGCGGTGTGTCCAAGGCTTCCAAGGGTATCAACCTGTCTGAGGATGTTTTCGCCGGTTTCAACTGCACCCTTCGTGGCGGAGTGGTGACCCACGTGGAGTTCATGCAATGTGGTAAGGGTCGTGATGTTGCTCTGTCGCAGATCTCGATGTTCGAAGGTAAATTGGCCAACGGTGCTGGTGAAACTTCGCTGGCCCGTGAAGCTCACCGTATGGGTCAGTTCATGGACTTCTTCCGTCTGAACTCAATGTACTACTCACACACTGGTTTCTACTACGCCACATGGATGACGATCGTCACGACGTTCGTGTACATGTACTGCAAGGTATACATTGCTCTATCGGGCGTGCAGACGCAGATTGTGTACAACATGAACACGACGGAGATCATCATGGACAACTCGCTTGACTACGGCTTCGATGACCGCGTGTTCCACGACATGGACTCGGTGTACAACACTCAGTACTACATCCAGGCTGGTCTGTTCTTGTCGCTGCCGCTGATTTGTGTGTACTTTGCTGAAATGGGTTTGCGACGCGGTCTCGTGCAGTTCTTGGAGATGGTGTGCACATTGGGTCCGGCCTTCTTCATTTTCCAGCTCGGAACGACTATGCACTTCTTCGACAACAACTTGCTGCACGGTGAGGCTCAGTACAAGGCTACGGGACGTGGGTTTAAGATCACACGTGAGACGTTCGTGCTGCTGTACAAGGCATACGCAAATAGTCACTACCGGAAGGCTATGGAGCTCGTTGGACTGTGTCTGGTGTACTTGTCGTTCGGCAAATTCGACATTTGTGACACTTCAGTGGCTGGCGAAACGAACTCGTTCGCTTTTGAATACTGTGAGACGTCGCAGAGCTTTGGTGTGCAGACGTTCGCTATCTGGGTAATCGCTGTGGTGTGGCTCGTGTCTCCGTACATCTTCAACACGGACGGGCTCGATTGGGAGAAGACCAAGGCTGATGTAACGGCCTGGACCAAGTGGATGTACGCTGCGGAGGACTACAAGGATGAAGACACGGTGATGGTTGGCGGATGGATCGGCTGGTGGAAGGGCGAGCTCAAGCTGTACCACAACACGAAGCCTATTGCTCGCTTCACAGTCATTCTGCGTGAATGCCGTCACTTCGTGCTCATGTGGTACGTGGTGGCCCTCGAGTGGGAAATTCTGACGGTTGGTCTGGTGTTTGGCGTTGCCGTGGTCACCGTTCTGGCTATGGGTCTCTTTGGAGCTGTCGGCGCTACTATGCGCAACTTGAAGGCGTCGACTCGCGCGATCCTGTACACGTTTGTGCTGGTGGTGGCGCTTATCGCGTTCTTCGTGGTCACACTCGTCATCTCTGACTTGAGTTTCACTCGTACGATCTCTCTGTTCTTTGGCTACATGGCCGCTCTGTACGGAATCAACGAGATGGCACGCATGTACAGCTTCGCGAACTCGGGGATCGCTACTGTTGGCATGTTCCAGCAGTTGGCGTTCTTCTTCGACTTTGTATTCGCAGTGGCTATGATCGCACCGCTTCTCGTCATGTCGGCGATTCCGTTCCTGAATATTATCCAGACGCGTATGATGTACAACAAGGGCTTCTCGGAGGTCGTCTCGGCTTCATCACAGTACGCCTTCTCCCTCGCCGCCTTCATGGGTGTGCTGGGCGGCATGGGCTGTGGCTGGCTATTCCACTTGTTCACTACACTTGAGAGCACGGCTGGTTTCCTAAGTTACGTTACGACGTACGATCTGCTGGATGGCAACGTCGGGGATGGCTCAGTAACGTACGCGTTCTACTTCGCCAGCATGGTGGGCACGTTCGTGGCCGGTTTCTTGAACTACTTTATTGGCCGTCGACTGTCGATCGTCTTCGGCGGATTATTGACTGTACTTGGTATGCTGGGTGTGAGCGCAGTTCAGACCGGTGGTGAAGGCTTCTTGATGCCTGGTATCTGCCTGCTTGGCGGCTCTGTGGGTGTGCTGCTACCTACTTTGGCTGTGTACATCTACGAGATTTCGACCCGTGATATGCGTGGCAAGGCGCTGCTGCTTCTGGGCAGTGGCTTCATCCTTGGCATCTTGTTCGCTGCCTGGTTCTCCTCGTCGTCAAACGAAGTTGGCTGGGTGTGGCAGGTGTTTATTGCGACCATTATCCTTTCGATCATGACCCCGGCGGTCTACATCTTCCCAGAGAGTCCGTACTGGGTGTACATGCGCGAAGGTCTGGAGTCGTGCGAGCGTTGCCTGGCTGTTCTTCGTCGTAAGGAGGGCGTGTCGGAAGAGCTACGTATGATCCGCGACGAAGAGGCTGGAAGCGACGACTCGAGTGCTAACGGCGGCACGTCGTTCCTCAAGTTCATGATGGGTTTGTTCCTGATGCTTGTCTCCAGTATCTTCCTCGGCTGCGTCAATATGTATCTGTCGGACACGTTCCGCAGCATCGAAGACGCGACGTACATGTTCGTGAACTGCATGGGCTTGCAGTTCCTTGGTGCGCTCTTTTCGTTCTTCTTCATGGACCGCATCGACCACAAGCGCATCCTGTTCTGCACGTTGCTGCCCATGGCCGGTCTAGTGTTTGTTCTTGGTCTGAACGACAAATCGGAGTTTGTGACGGGCGACAGCAGGTACTTGCTGCTGCAGATCGTTGGTCTGCTGCTCTACTTCTTCGCTGGACTGGGAATCACGTCTGTGCCTTGGGTGTCGTGTGTGGGACTGTTCAACACGAGACAGCGCGCAGTGTACGTGACCGTCTACTTCATGGTGTTCTTCCTGTTGCCCGTGTGTGCCACGTACATTCGCTCAAGCGATTCACTGAGCGGTGACCAGTACATCTACCTGTTCGCGTTGACTGGCTGCTGTGTAGTGGCGACCGCACTTCTGTTCACTGTGGGGACCCTCAAGAACGGTATGGTCTGCACGAAGGGCGAGATGGAGGCCGAGCGTGCACGTCTGCGTCGTATCCGGGCATCTCGTCGCAGTGCGCGCACGCCCGGCAGTGCTCGCTCAAGGAACTTCAGCCGTTCGCGGGCAAAGTCGCACTCGAACTACCAGATGTTCGAGTCGCCCGCTGGCAGCGCGCCGTAGAGTGGTGCTAGGCTTTGGCAAGATGCCGATTGTACTCTACCCGAGTCGCTCTTGTTTCCCATGCATCTTGCTTTTACTTTACACATGATAATCGTTAATTCAACGAAAGTTTTTCCATAACTTCAGCATCTTTTTACTTCCACAAGACTTGTTGTGATGAAACGATAGGAATTGCCTCAAGTTGAGGGCAAGAAGATGAGTGTCGATGTGTATGTTGTTCTAACGTAGCGTCTGGTTGTCTTCAACTTCAGATTGAGCCTAACAACGCTTCAACCTTTCTGAACTCTTCAACTTGTGTCAATGAGCACCACGTTAACTCTCAAGTCACTACAGAACTCCCAAAACTGCTGTTTCTCATTGGCACTTATCAGGTGCTCCCTTTTCTTTTGTCTGTCTGCGCGCTCCGACACTGACGTGAGCTCCCCACGCTGTTAAATTATGAATACTCCTACAACAGTTGACCAAACAACTAACTCACCCAGCAAAAGCTGGGGATGACGACGCGCTCCAGTAGTTTCGACCAGCGTCAACTGGAATGGCCTAATAGAAACGTCGCGTCTGTGGACAGCTCTCTCACTTCCACGTGGTGATCCTGAGTCTCGCTTCTCCCAGCGATGCGGTCTCGATTCCTTGTGTAGCCTTCATGCAGCTACACACCAGAAGATCTGAAACTCTTATGAGTCAGCAGAAACATCTGAGACAACCGGTATCTCTCGTTCACCTGTTGACGGTCCATCGTCTACGCGCTGCATCTTCCTCCGTACGTCACAAGTTCCCGAGCTCTTGCGTTTGTTTCTCGTTTCCTGTAAGCCCTTATCCGAAACGCGCCTTAAATTTCAATCGGTGTTGACCAGTTCTGTCCTCCGTAGATCCTCCCGAACCTGTACGGCGTCCGAGTCCACGTCATCCATCCCTGTCCCCTCATCAAGAGCATCTGGAATGATCTCCGGCGGTTGGCCGCAGAAGTGGACACGCTTTGGTTCACCCTGTTGTTCGTCGGCCGGATCGTCCAGGTAGACGCTGAGGTCCGCTGTGCTGCCACTCTGATCCGACGATCCGGACGCCTGCGAGTTGCCTGATTGTCCACGCGAGCGTTTCCTCACTGGTCCAAGTCCTGCAAGTCCCAGCAGCTGAATACCATCTGCGCTTCCTCTCCGGTCGCATTCAGGCGCCATCAGCATCAACGCATCCTGATCTGGAGCCTGTGGCTGCAATTGAAGCTCAGGGACCTGACCGACCGGCGCCATGGGGAACATGGGCGGCATGCTTCGTCGCGTCGGTGACAGCTCCAAACGGTGCGTGATCTGCGAGTTCAGCATCGTGTTCTGCTGTAGCTGTAACTCGTCAAACGGGAGACCCACGCGGTTCTGGATAATTTCAGCAATCTGCTCGCGGGAGTCGAATGACTGCACAAAACAGCATCTTCAGCACAATTTTCTTCAATTTCTCATCACAACAACAATAAATCTCACCTTAAACGTGTAAGTGCGTGAAGATCCTCCGAATTTCAGCACGGCGCCATGCACAACTAGTGTAGGTTGCAGAGCAGTCAGCCTTAATCCATCCACGAACGTTCCGTGAGCCGATCCAAGGTCCACCAAGTACGTCGCGCCTTTCTCATGGTGGACAATGGTCGCATGAAGTCTCGAGATGGAGCAATGACTCAGTACAATGTCACACACAGCGGCATTGCGTCCAATGAGGTAAAACGCCTTTTGATCCACCGTTTGCTGCAAATACAACAAAGAAACCTATCAGCTTTAAACACTCATTCTCTCACTACTTGTCGTATTTCTTACCGTAGCAATGAGAACATGTTCCTTATACACATCCAGCAGCGAGATCGCCTTGGGAGGCTTGTGCATACACCTTTATTCAATTTAAAAAAATTAAGTTCAGAATATAAAAAAAATGGGGGAGAGAATAATTGGTTCGTACCATGTCGGAGCGGGGAACGGCACCGTCGGCGGCGCAATGGGGTCGAGGAACTTGGGCTGCGCCACGAACGAGGCCAAGTGGAGTCTCGGCAGCTGCAGAGCCTGTTCCATCGGTCGCTATTTTGCTGAAAAAAAGAGCTGTTGGCTGCCTGGGGCGAAAGTTGCAGTGGCGAATGCGAACGAAAGTCGCTTGCAACGAGAGAGAGAGGGGAAGGAGCCCCGCACGACAAGACGGTTGCTATCTGCTGCTTTATCTGCTAAGGCGAGTCGCGCGCAACAGGACGAACTGCAGGTGCCTATCGCCGATGTCACTTTGGTTTTGCCTACGACCGGACACTTTTTGCTGCCCTTTTTCTGGCAGGCAGAGAGGGCCCACGATGCGACGTTATTGGTCCGAACGCAATGGAGCCAGACCAAGGTCTCTTTATGCGTTTCGGCAGTTTCGCATTGCATACTGAAACGCTTCTTTCCTGGGAAAAAAGCTCATGCTAGATGGAAGGAAGACATTTTTGACCAATTGGAAACGGTATTGCTTTTATAAGGTCGGACTATTGGTGGAAAAGCCAGTGGCGGATACTTTGAATCGCCCCAGCACAAAGCGTGACATCAGGATGGAAGAGTACGTTTTCTCTTCGTTGTCCTCTTGCCAGTGTCGTCGCTCGCCTTACGTTTCGGTGCCTTGCCTTTTGTGCTTGAAGAGCTCATGTTGACCGCCAGCGGCAGGACGAGCAGCAGAGGGTCCGGATCAGCGAGAGATTGGTGCAAAGCGGCGAGAAGGAGAGGCTCAAGGAGCTGCTGCGTCTGAAGCTGGTGGAATGCGGCTGGCGCGATGAGATGAAGCTGCACTGCAAAGGTTTTTCTGTTTGGTGCAATTGCACAGGATTTATCGAGGAAGGCAGAAGGTTTACTGAACTTGTGCTGCGATTGTCAATGGCCACGTAGAGGTGATCCGGAATAAGGGCATCGACCAAGTGACTGTCGAAGATCTGATTGAGGAGATTACACCCAAAGGAAGAGGTGAAAAGATCAGCGGGTGTTAAACGAATGAGGTAGTGACTTTGCGTGGGATACTAAACGTTGCTTGCTTACAGCGTCAGTGCCTGAAGATATTAAGTGCGAGTTGCTGGAGAAGATCAAAGCGTTCATTGAAAAGGAAATGGAGGCAGACAAAACGGAGGAGAGGGCTGTTACTGGCGACAAGTAGGCTTCACTAGCCCATGCGAACTAAATTCACAGACGTACACAGTCGCAAATGGCTGCGTGTTAATACAGCAGGCAAGAAAATCCAGCAGGAACAGACTGAGTTCCCATTGACATAATTACCACATGGAGCTGCGTTGCATGGCGCTTCAAAAGCTTTTCTTTCGCGCTGGAAGGTTACCCTATCACTAATGTGAAAATTACTTCGGTATATTTTTCAAAATAGTGTAATCAACATAATGTAGTGTACACTACACTAAAATCTCATTGTGCGGCTGCCACTCACTCGCACAAAAAAGCTCAAGCTCGGACGAAGATGGTGGTGAGACTGCGCTTGGCTCGTTGGGGACGTAAGGACCTGCCCTTCTACCGCATTGTGGCTGCAGACGCTCGTGCTCCGCGTGATGGCAAGCACCTGGAGATTGTACGTGTTCCTTTGCGTTATTTATCATCGATTGATTTATCCACAAAATCATTATCCAGGCGAAAAGTTTTTTTTACAATTGTTATTTATTATTTTTTCTTTGCAACAGCTTGGCACATTCAATCCGATTGCTGCAAGTGACGGTGTGAAGGAGCTTCGTGTGAACAGTCAGCGCGTGCGCTACTGGATGTCCGTAGGCGCACAGCCTTCCGACCGTGTGGCACAC
Source organism: Phytophthora citrophthora (assembly GCA_031305395.1). NCBI lineage: Eukaryota > Oomycota > Peronosporomycetes > Peronosporales > Peronosporaceae > Phytophthora > Phytophthora citrophthora. The sequence continues at coordinate 653,112 of JASMQC010000013.1, forward strand.
CTTTTGGGTTTGGCCAATGTCTTGCCCATGCCCCCCACTCGTCAATACACCAAGAAGAACGTGGCTAAGAAGGACCGCGAGTAGACATCAGACCAGAGAAGCTGGAGACGGCAAACCCGGAGTAGAGAGAGTTTACATGTTTCACTTCAAGCCTTTTCCTCTTCGAAAACTTTGCAATGTTTAGACAACTTTCTAATGGAATGAAGTAGTGGTATAATCTAATCTAATCTAATCCAATTGTTATGTACATGTAGGTCAAGTCTACTTCCTGGGGGTACGAGCGCGAGTAGCACATCCACGAGTAGCACATCCACGAGTAGAACTTCAGCCTTTGAGCATGTGGCCATCCTAACTGTTGGTTGAATGGCTGGAAGATGAAGAAGATACCCTTCTGATTTGTCTCTCAGTGGTGCTCAAGTGTTGAGTTCGCTGTTGGCTCTGCTGGACGCTGCGTCAGCTCAATACGCGTCGTTGCCGTCGTTCGACGAGCTGTTCTACTCGTTGTACTTGCTGCTCCATGCTTTGGTGAAGCAGTTGGAAGACACCAAAGTGTCGGAAGTGAACGCTGTCATCTCGAAGCTCCACACTCGTCTCGAGACCTGCTGGAACGCTCGCCGTCCGCTTCGACTGCAGAGTTTTGCACCAACGATTCTGCCGACGTTTGCACCGCAGTTCGACGAGAACTACACGGTGCGCAAGGACAAAACTGCTCCCAAGGACACCGCCCAACTCAAGCAGCTCAAGCGCCAGGTCAAGAGAGCTCGCAAGGGCGCGGCTCGCGAACTGCGTCGCGATGCAGAGTTTATCCACCGCGAGAAGCAGAAGGAAGAAGAGGCTCGTTTATCGGCCAAGGAGGAGAAGCAGAAGGAGATCCGACGTTGGCTCGAGGAACAGAACGCCACGTTCAACCAACAAGTTCGCAAGGGTGGCCACATGCTCAAGGGCGGAGGTTCTGCTCGTGGACCTGCTCCTCGCGCTCGTACCCCCAGGAAGTAGACTTGACCTACGTAACAATTGCATTAGATTCATGCCACTACCGTGCTACATTCCAATTAATGGGTTAACCTACTGGAGACGGTAACGGTCTAAAACCTTCCCGGAAGGTTTATCGTGCATTCAAAGCGCTGTTATGCTAGGATAGCAAACGAATGCTCAAAATGAGACGTCTTGTGCGAATCACGTTTCACAAGTAAGTTGCAGCACCAGTTGTAAAGTTGCGCGATGGAATTGTTTAGAACCTAGTTGATGATTGGACAAAACCAGTCTAGGACCAGGACTCTCCTAGACTCTAGAATCTAGACTCTAGACCATCCGGCCAATAAGTCTACAACTAGTGCTCAGCTAACGGGACACGCAAGATGCGAGCTGTGGGCAAGGTAAAACCCAAAGATTTCAGGAAAAGCCATGCGGTATATGCATGGTGACGCCTTCGTGACACAGATGGAACCCTGTCGAGAGCTTCGTACTCGTATCGCGCCATAAAGTGGCGCTTTTTCACAACGCAGTGTCTACGCTTTGATACTTTGAGAGGCTTTCCCAGAAAAGAAGATCGGGCGCCTGCAGCAGCGTCTCGAAGCTTCTCCGCCCGAGTCGGAGCAAGGGGTAGTTGATGAACAAGACGAGCAGTCGGAACACAAACCAGAGCCTGAAAAACGCCCAACTCTTCCGGGACATTGACGACAAAATTCCAAGGAGAAGCATGTGGCGATTGCTCCTGGTGCAGCTCCGCCTGCCACCCATCCCAGCACAAGTGCTTCTCGTCTTTCCGAGCCGGCTCGTGCTCCTCCTGGTCTCGTAGCCAGTCTGCGTGGTAATGAACTTACCGGTGCTCTCCTTGGCGACGTGGAGTAGGAATTCTGCGTAGGAAATGACATCGCAGGCGTGTTTGACGGCTGGAGATAGCCATGGTGGCGTACTGCTTGCACCAGATCGTCGACGCCTTCCAGCTCAACGCGACCTACAGCCGTAGGAGCGACTCCAGCAGCACAAGGCACGACGATCTACGTGTTTGACCCTGAAGACCGGTTCCAACGAGTGCAACGGCGTAGTCTCGACCGTCGTCCTCCAGACGCTATCGATGCGGTCCTAATGAAGTACCCACAAGTAGTTGAAAGGCACACAAAGTCGCTTAAACAAATACTTCAGCAAAATAATCCTAGACAGCGGCAACTGTCATTCCCCAATTGACCTACCAGGCTGGTAGTACCAGCTACCCATACATTCCCCACTTCCTCGTCTAGAAGCAAGCACCCATTCTTCTCCGCAGTCAGTCCGACTTCACGCTGTCTTCTCTTGCCATCGACGCAATACCGCTTAACCCTTGGACTGTGAGCATCCTATTCTGTTGCGTTGAGGTCGTTTGATCTTCATAGGCTTCCCTCGATCGGTTCTGGACTCTTCCGTCTGCCTGCCAACAGCGCGTTTCTTGGCCGTCATTTGTCCTCTTCCCGGTGCGTTTACCAGGCCTTTTAGCACCGTTTCATGTAGATCAGCTCTCGGCATAATGTCGGCCAGGATAGCATCACGGCGATCCAAGTCATCATCCACAAGAGCCGTAACTGGCCAGGAACACTCCACAAGACTCGCCAAACTCGCTGCTACGTCCTCGTCCAAGAACGGAAACGAAGTACAGTCAATCAATCGAAAGCACGTCGTGAACACCATCTCCATTTGACTTGTCGTTTTGACATCGTGTGCTCCACTCAGGCTCCGCTTCCGCTTGCTCATATTGTCGCTATCGTAGTCAGACCACGACGCTCCATCGCTGCAGCCTGATCCTATTACAGTCGTCGATACACTACTATTCGAGTCGATATTGGACAGTTTTTCACCAAACTGGGTGGCAACAATGAACCGAGAAACACCACTTGCTTCTTCTCCAATGTCCATACAAATTCGAATCACATCGTTGACGGCGATTTTACTCAGAGAATGTCCAGCTTCAAAAACAATCCAAGACGCCAATACCTCCGTCTTGGACAGGGGCACTGCACTATCTTGAGAGTAACTTCCCACTTGAACCAGCATCAGTGAGACCTTCTCTTCAGTCGTTTCCCCGTCCGACTCCTCGCTCGAGTCACTCTCCGCGTCCGACTTCCTCTTGACCATCGGGAGTAGCAGATCCGCTCCATCTTGGCCCCGTGGAAAGACACCTGCAGCCCGACGTCCTAGCAAATACCACAACGTGTCTTCACTCGGCTCGCCTGTCAACTGCACGAAATGAGTATAACCCATGTACCAGCCGTTCCACTTCTTCTTCCATTCTTCAAAGGCTTCTTTTGCGCTGCTATCGTGCGTCTTCCCACTCTTGATATATGCATCCATCCCTTCAACTCCTAGCTCCTTCAAGAACGCATTCACAGACACAAGCTGGCCGATCAATCTGTCGTCCAGATTGCCGGGACTGCTCATCGCACACCTGTCCATCGCGAGTAGCAGCAGAATGCGAGCGACCATTTCTCCAATTTCACCAGTGTCCAATGTTTCGTCTAAGATCAGCTGCTTGAGTTGAGGAAGAATGAACTTCGATAGTCCATTATCGAGCGCATACCACACTTTCATCGCTCCATACGTGAGTACAGGGTCCGAAGCATAACTGCAGAGATAGCCATCTCTCTCGTAGTTCACGTAAGCCAATGTTGCCATAAAATCTGCAACGACTCGAGAAGCCAACGCTGACTTCAAGTACGGACGTACACCCAGTCGACACAGCATGGACGCGACGCCGTACATGGTTTCCGCCTTGTAGTTTCTCTCCAACCAAGGACTCACCCCTAACATGAGCTTATTGGCGGCGAAAGTGATCAAGCTCGACCGATTCTTTACCGGATCTTGCTCACTTGGCAGGTTCGTCCACATGGGACGACCCATGCACTTCAACGCGTTCCACGCCTCATCCTCGTTTCCCAGCACTACGCGCTTGTACACAGCCACCTGCTCACTCATTGTAACTCTGTTCTCCATCTCGACGTTGGGGTCTTCCATAGCACTGTCTTCTTCCTGCTTCTCTTCATCTTCTTCATCAGCACTCCACGCATCGGTGTCAACCTCTTCACGTTGATCTCGGCAGTACTGCAGCCAGTTCGCGTCCATAGTGTGCGTCAGCACAAACGGTGGGAACAACATAAAGCTCCCAGTATCGTCTTTGCGCCTCGAGGACGGGTCGAACGCTGCTGGCGGCGACAGATCCGCGATCCTGGAGTTTGTGTCCACTAGAACCCCGAAGATCTGGCCCTTGTCGCCAATACCAACGTTCGCAGTAACCAGAGCATGCCGCAGTAGGCGAAAGCGATCCAGCCCACTCCAGGGGTTGTTGAACAGGTTCCTCGCCTCGTCGATCACCACCACCACCTGTCTATTACGTTTTGAAGTACTCGGCTTGTGGTCTGGGTTGCTAGCCTTTTTGACTTCTTGGTGCTCGCGCGTTTTCTCCAACGCCTTTGCCACATCAGCAACAGCCATCGTATCAGTAAAAACTTCCAGCCATTGAGACTGGACGGTATCCCAGTGCTTGGTCGCGTAGTAGAATATCGCTTGCAACCGCTTGGCAATCTCAGACTCCTCCGCTTCGTCGGGAAACAGCCATTGACAGAGCGACGTCGTAGCCTTGGGATACCCTGTCGAGTTTTGCGGGCGCATGCACATGTACAGCACTCTCATGTCCTTGTCGGTCATCGCGTTGACGGCGAGTTCCCGAATCATCCGACTCTTGCCGAAGCCGGAGCTCTGCGCGACCGCCACGTATGGCGCCTTGAATTTGTTTGGTGTATTGGCATACACACTGTAGCATCGCCGTAGATACTGGCCGAACTTGACATGAGCATCGCCGAGGTACTCGGTCTTGGTGAATGCGTACTTGAGCTGATCGACTTCTGTCGTTGTTTGGGCACGGGGTGGAGACTCTATTGACTGGAGTTGCGTGATGAGGTTGTTCACCGCCGTGGCCGCAATAGAAGAGGCGTCGGTTCTCTCTTTGACAATTGGGTAGTCAAACAGGATTGCTTTCACCATGAAAGCCGTGATACTTCTCTTGGTTTTTTCATCTTGGAGCTTCGTCGCGTCACAAAACAATTTCATAACGTCTGCGTCGACAACTACTGCCTTGGCCATCTCCACCCCGGTACCTAACTGATCTCGGATTTGCCTGTAGATGTCGTCATTCAGGAATGTAGCCATGTTCTCAGGAGTGAGTTTGAAGTTCTATGACCATACACGACCATGCATACACAGCAGTGTCAGTAGGAAAGAGAGAAGGCAATCGATCTCTAGCTACTTACGTACCTGTACTGGAGCAGGAGGGGGGCTGATCTCCTCCATGACCACATCGGAGCTAGCCATGGGGCCCGTGACAGATAGTCAATGACGGATAGTTGGGAACACCCAAAGCTGCGCAATTTCTATCTGATTATTCTCGACGATAGAACGGTACTTCGTCCTAGGTCCGACTAACAGGCCAGGATCGAAAATGTTTGCTTACTCTCAATATACTTTTGAGTTCATGACCAAGTTCCTCCTTCAAAGTAGGCGCAGTGTTTAGTCAAAAGGCAACTTTTGTGTTGGAATGAAGTACGATAGCGGTATGGATCTAGTGCAATTGCTACGTACGTCTTGTCGGTCAAACATGGCGTTCTGCTCCTCGACTCAACGGATTTCTTTCTGCTTCTCTTTCTAAACGACCCGCCTCCCCTGCAGCAGATAAGCTCTGCCTCACGAGTCACGACGCAATTCGCGAGCTGCGCCCTTGCGAGCTCACTTGCCTGATGTCGTGGCCTTCCTCCCCCGTCTATACTTTCGCGACTGCGGGCACTGACGATGACAACGAGACTTCGGTCTACTGGTTGCATCGTGATCTACTCGGATAGGTCTCCAACAACTCCATCCACTGGGAAGACGAAGTTGGAAGATACTAAGGAATGATGTCGGTCATCTCGACGTCGTCTCGAAACCTTCTGAAACGCTAGTCGTCTGCTTGGATTGATGAGTTTTGCACCAACGATATAACAGTACAGCACAATAGTTGCAATGCCCCACAAAATTGGCATGCCAGTGTTAAGACAGTAAAAATGCAACTGATTTCTATTGAAATGAAGTAGTGGCATGAATCTAATGCAATTGTTACGTAGGTCAAATCTACTTCCTGGGGGTACGAGCGCGAGGAGCAGGTCCACGAGCAGAACCTCCGCCCTTGAGCATGTGGCCACCCTTGCGAACTTGTTGGTTGAACGTGGCGTTCTGTTCCTCGAGCCAACGTCGGATCTCCTTCTGCTTCTCCTCCTTGGCCGATAAACGAGCCTCTTCTTCCTTCTGCTTCTCGCGGTGGATAAACTCTGCATCGCGACGCAGTTCGCGAGCCGCGCCCTTGCGAGCTCTCTTGACCTGGCGCTTGAGCTGCTTGAGTTGGGCAGTGTCCTTGGGAGCAGTTTTGTCCTTGCGCACCGTGTAGTTCTCGTCGAACTGCGGTGCAAACGTCGGCAGAATCGTTGGTGCAAAACTCTGCAGTCGAAGTGGACGGCGAGCACTCCAGCAGGTCTCGAGACGAGTGTGGAGCTTCGAGATGACAGCGTTCACTTCCGACACTTTGGTGTCTTCCAACTGCTTCACCAAAGCATGGAGCAGCAAGTACAACGGGTAGAACAGCTCGTCGAACGACGGCAACGACGCGTATTGAGCCGACGCAGCGTCCAGCAGAGCCAACAGCGAACTCAACACTTGAGCACCACTGCAAGACGAGCTGCCAGCTAGAGAAAGACGAGGGAGCGCAGTCATCTTCTTCTCCTTTGAGTGAGCAGAAACCCACTCCAACAGATCACGACGCAGCCAGTGGACTGAGGTCTCGCTGTCATCGTCAGCACCGGAGATCACGAAAGCACGGAGGATGCGAGTCAGGAAGGTCACGACTTCAGGCATGAAGCGCTCCTTCGAATGCGTCATTTCCAGAGACAACGAAGCAGCGAACAGAGCCTGGGTAGCCTCCTGTGGTGAGTTCACTGTGCCGCGAGCCAAGCTCTCTCCAAGCAGAGTCTCCATGGGAGACACCACGTTGTGTCGTAAGTCCGACGTCGGGAAAATCGAGGTCAAAGCCTTGAAAAGAAGCAGTTCCGGAAGTGTAGGCCACGCAGAGGTGGAAGCACGCTTGTGCAACCGCTTAAAGAGCTGAACAAGCAGTTCGCGCACCACAATACCCGCAGTGTCGCCCATCTGCTGAGTCAGCGCGTACATGCTCTTCGACAATGAGTCCAGGTCCTGCTTGTGCGCAGCATAGCGAGCCGCAAAGATGAGGAACTGGCGTGCCATCACCGCGAAGAAGCGCTTCATGCTGTTCTTGTTCTCCACGCTAAGGCGTGGGTTGTAGTACGCCACAATACGCTCCAAGATAAGTCCACGCTTCTCAGGTGAGTTGCGCGCGTGCGTCTTGAACAGAGCAGCCAGCTCCTCTGGTGACTCAGGGCACTCAAACACGAACGGGAGCTCGGCAGCAGCATCTTCAGCATCCTGCTGGCGCTTCTGCTTCTCCGTTTCCTCGTCGCTTTCCTCCTCCTCCTCTTCATCTTTCTGCTCTTCTTCCTTCGTCTCCTTCTCCTCAGCTTCCTCCTCATCGTCCGACTCAGCTTCCGAGTCTGGCTCCGAGTCCTCCTCTTCACTTTCTTCCTGCTCTTCAGCTTCGTTCTCCTCCTCCATCTCGTCTCCCTCCTCAGCTTCTTCCTCTTCACCAGCATAACGGGCATCCACTGCGTAGCCATCAGTCAGATCATCATCAGTGGGCGGCATCATAATGAGCTGCGGGGTCTTCTCCTTCTTCTTTCCCTTCTTCCCCTTCTTGCCCTTGCGCTTCCCATCATCATCACTATCACTGTCGTCGTCAGCGCCATGCATACGAGCCACACGCTTCTTCTCCAGCTCAGCCAGACGATCTCTCTCCTTGGCAGCAGCTTCTTCAGGTGACATACGTCGTTCCGTGGCTTTCGCCTTAGCTTCAAACGCAAACTCCCTCGTGAGTTTATCAAAATCATCCATAGGCTCCTTCGGCAGCAGTTCCTTTCCGTTCGCACGGGTAGGACGGAACTCCAGCAGTCCACGAAGATCAGCGAAACCTTCATCCAACTTGTCCGTTGCATCTTCCTGCGAATTTTTGTTTTTCTGACGTTCTGCCTTGTACAGCTTGGCCTTCATCATGACCTCCTGCATCACTTCCTTGTGCGTCTTCCTCTTGCCATCTGCGTCCTCCGGAGCATCAGCATCTCCCTTGCCACCTCCGAAATGGAGTTTATCCACGATATCTCTGTCCATTTTCCTGTCCTCGTCGTCCTCTTCTAACGGACCATCAGCATTAAGCTGATCATAGTCATCTTCACCGATTCTAGCTCCTTTGTGTGTAAGGAAGAGCGAATCCTCCTCTCCCTCCTGTTCCGAGTCGGAATCATGCAGGGCAAAAGCCGACGCATTGCGTAGTTTACGCTTCCGCTCCGTCTGGAAACGAGCCATCATTTTGTCCTCCATGGACAGCGTAGGGTCCTGTTCACCCAATCGCTTGTCCTTGAACACGTTGCTCTTGTTGCGGGCCTTAAACTCAGCGCCCAACGTCTTGTGTCTCTTGCGTTCGGCTTCAGCTCGGGCAGCAGCTACGTTTCGGCCTGCTCCTTTGACGCGACGGCCAATGACCTCGTGCTTCTGCTTGCTGGCATTGCTACGGACGTCGAAGGGGTTGCCACCTTTGGAGCTATTGGCGCGGAAGCCGTGCTTCTGCTTCTTGGTGGACGCTACTTTCTTACCGCCACCTTTCTTGAACGCCATCGATGTCTTACAGCCTTGTCGAAAGGTGATCAAGTGCCAGCCAGTCTTTTGCATCGTTTCATAGTAAGTTGCAGTAACATTTAAGTTGCGCGATGAGTTTAGAAAAGTTGATACCGGTAATTGGACAGTTTTTTTTTTTAACTTGAAGAAGATTCTCCTTTATGAAGAGAACAGTCAAATGAAACAGTTTATATACTATGATATTTTATCACGGAATAGTATTTCTAGTCTATGCTTTGCTAGTCTTGTAGTTCTGTACTTCTTCGTGCATTTTATCAAAAAGTTGGTGGTGTAGCTGAGCTCATACAGCAGCAGAAGAGTGGAGTTCCTGTTCCAATTCCCGCAGGAACAGAGCGAGGTAGTCTTGATCCACACGCCGCATGGTGAGCTTTTGCTGCAGAGAGACGTATCCAGCGAGCTTGAGCAGCTTGATAATGCTGGGTGTCGCCTTGAGCATCTTCGAGTAGCGGATGTCGTCATGCTGCAGTGTACGGAACTTGGAGCGCACACCCTCTCGGTGAAGAGATCGTAGCACCTTGAATATGGAAGTAAGTTTTCGCGCTCGCTCTGTATCAGACGGACACTCGCATCTGCAGCTTGCCAGACACGCGCGGATCTCACGTACAGCTTCATCCACTTGGTGCGCTGTCGGGACGCGATCAGGAGCGTCGTCACTCCAGGATGGTTTTTCGTAGGCGTGAAGCGGCTCACCGGATGACGCGCCTCCCATTTGGCCTGACTGAAACGGAAGCGATGAACTTCGAGGACGGACGAGTCCTGCCATTAATGCTCGAAGTTCATCACGCTCGTCCTTGCCAACTGCGGGCGCAGGAGGTAATGGCGAGGATGGCGAATCCGCAGGATTAATAGGCGGCGAGGCCCCAGCTTCCGCTGCCTTCCTCTTCTTCAGCAAAGCACCAAGGTCTTCTTCCACAAAAAACGCGTCAGGTCCTTGGTACTTCTTGAACTGGGGCTCGTGGAATTCTTCGCTACTTAGCAGCGACAAGTCATCGGATGAGTCGTCGTAACTTTCCTCATCAGACGAAGAATCGTAGTCGTCGTCACCGCCATACCGAGTTCCACCTGTAGTACCTAAAGACTGCAAGTAAGATCCCTCAGTGGGCGTTGCTGAAGGCCTGTTGCGACCAGTCCCTTGGTTCTTTTTGCTTCTTCCATGACTGTCGTTTAGGCCGCCGTTCGAGCTGGCTTTCGGTTTAATTGGCAGCGAGCGGCGAATTTTTAAGTCTGGAGACACACTCTTAGTAGATGCCGGGTGTGGTGGTGGAGGAGGAGGGCTGATCGGAGCTTTTGGCACGGAGAGGCGAGGTGGAGGCGTCGATGACCTGGACATGGACTTCCGCGAACCACCACTAACTCGGACAGGATTTTCACTGGAAGCCATAACCCCGCGAAGCTCCGACACCAAGTCTTGCGTCGTTAATCCTCTTGATCCCATTGCTTCTGAAGGCAATGACATTGCTCTAGGACCTGACGAAACGGATGAAGCTGCATCTCCCAGGGGTGTGTTCTTCTCTTCACCACGCTCGCCAAAGATCTCGAAAACGCTCTCAATTTCCACTTGCGCGGAACGTTCACGCACAGCTTCTAGCTGCTGACGCGACCTAGCTTCAGGCTCAGGCTCGTCGCTGTCGATAACTGAAAGTTTTCGCTGTGCATCTTCCAGGCTACGCTGCAGGTCACGAATCTTTTTCTCCAGCTCGTGAATTTCACCTGCGCGTCGTACGGAGTTCGCGAAATTGTGGGAGGAGCGTCTGTCATCTTCATCTTCGTGTTCCGAACCATCGTGTTCGGCTTGGTATGTTGCCATGATTTTCTCGTAGTTTGAGGCGGAATACGGATCGGGACTTTGAGCCGAGCTATCATCGCTGTCGTATACTGTCGGATAACTAGCCACCGATGCTGAGCTCGCAGATAAGGCGTCATCATCGTGACCTTCTTGATTGTCTCGAGCGTTATTCAGTTCCTGCTGGCGATCTCCAACAGATAAAAACGCTTGACCGGCCTGACTCGTAGCTCGAGCTGCTGCAAAGGTGATGCGAGCAACTGAATTGAATTGATCAGGCGTCATTTCGCCGTCGCGTTCACTGCCGTCTCGTAGAGAGTCCTGGCTGCGATCACTTGGGCCAGAATAATACATGGCAGGTGCCACATTCGTAGCATTCGCCAAGGCAGCATCAAAGTTTGAGACGGAGCTCTCCAGCGCCTCACGGATGCTCGTAATTTCACTGTACATGTCATTAAACTCTTCCGTTTCATCGCTGTCCTCATGCAGCCGTTCTCCGTACGCTGCCTCGGACATCGTAAGGTTAATCGTGTCCCGAACCTCGCGAATATGAGTCACGACGTCTGTGAGAGCCTGCATCTTGTCCTGAGGCCGCAGTTGTGGACTGACATCAATTTTACGCGGGGGATTCGCAGGCTTCAGCTCAGTGTCGGATGCTTCAAGCACTTCCATGGCCAAATCACTTTGTCGACGGTCGCGATCACGAGATTCACGCATCTGGAAGATCATATCCTCGTAAGAATTGTGTTGTGGGCTGCGTAGTCCGCGGATGTACGACTCCGTGTCGTTGGATGTCGATGAAGCAGGTTCATCCCCAGTTCCAGTTGCACTCACTGCCGAGAACTGTTGTTGCCGTGCTCCAGCACTGGTCATACAGGCAGAGCAGACACGTAAATGGGTGATGTCAAAGATCGGTTCTTCCAGTTCCCTCAGCAATGCACAGGATGAACAAACTACTTCTCCACATGTTCGACAATGATGTTTGCGCCGAAAGTAAAACCCCCGCAAGCAAACTGCACACGCTTTACGGTCCGAATTGGGCACCCATTGCCACTGCTCCACGAATCTCAAGCTGCTCACTCGCTGACGAGCTAAAAGTCCTGGAATTTTAGCCACGGCACACACTGTTTTCTTCATTAATTCCTCCAGAACTCCTCGTACAATCGGGTTGAGGTCTCCGTCGATCTGGCAAATAGAAGTCACTTTGAACGTGTTGGGCTGGTGTGTTTTGGACACAATAATGCCCATTCGGGACAAATATCCTCTCGCGACGCTGAAATTCTCCAAAGTGGGCACTTCTCGATCTCGAGAAATTGATTCCTGGACACAGAACCCTACTACATTTGATCCGGGGTGGGGTTTCTTCTTGCCGGCGTATTCTAAATAGCAGAAATCCAAAATCTTCTGATCGTCTCCGTGTCTTGGGCGTTGCGTCTTGAAAGCATGCCACTTTATGGCACGATACGAATACGAAGCTCTATTTGGGGTTCTATCTGTGGCATCACTGCCGGATCGAGACGAATGTTGCGGGAAGGTAAACAATGTCCTTCCATCCACAAAGGCGTCACCATGCATATACCGCATGGCTTTCCTGAAATCTTTCGTCTTCACCTTGGCCACAGCTCGCAAGACCTCGTCCACCTTCGTGTCAGTTAGCTGTACACTAGCTTTAAGTAAAGTAGACGCGTGTGTGGATTTATTAGCAGGCTGGAAGTCCAGGAAATTGGCACGTTGGCACGTCACAGCCGGCTCGTCCTTGGTCTCCAGACCGAGACGAGTGCGTCCAGGGATCCGCGAGCGGTGGCTGCGGTGCGTAGCGTCCGCGCTGGTCCATTTGTAGGCGCAGTCGGCGTCCTCAATAATGCGGATTAGCTGGGTCACTCGCTCCTTGCCCAGTCGCTTGTAGTACTTGACTTCCTCTCTCGACAGTGCAATCTGCGGGAAGAAGCCGTCATGTAGCGGAAACTCGAGCATTTGGTCGCTACTCAGTGCGGAATGGAATGCTACAGAGTGCGGAATTGGATCAGGGGTAACTTGAAGACGGCGGGCGTGGGGTAGGTGTTGCTACTGGCCAGTTGCTTTTATTTCCCTAGTCGACCACACAAAGTCGCCTGGGGGGGATATCCGCACTTTGAGACGTGTATCTAGCAACGGAGGAATCGGAGAGTGAACCACCGAGTGGCTCGCGTTGGCGCGCGAAACGCTGGGGATTAGAGTGGACGCTCGAGGGAAAGAGGCGGCTTCCGGTAAGCAGCGATGTCGTGCAATTGTAGCTCCTCGCGAGCTTTGGAACGTTTTCGATTGGTCGAAAAGCGGACAGAAAGGTCGCAGTCGTTGCCGTTGCGATGGGTACAGTCAAAATACACAAGGCTGCTGCGATGTCTGCGACAACAAGACCGAATGATTGCCTCTAAGAGTACTGACTTGGTCGAGAAGGGATCCGATAGTGCTCTGTGCATGTTAGTCAGCCAGCAGTCGGTTTCCTAGTCACTGCTGTTGATGTACCGGTTGTTTTTTTTAAAGGAAAAATGTGGCAATGGGCGTTGCTGTGTGGAGGGGTGCGGCACGCACGAGGCGATGGACGATGACGACTGCGACTCGTTGCCGTCGTGTGCCTGCGCGGTGTGGGCCGCACATTGGGGTGGAGCGCTCGCTGGTTCGCGGTGCTGGTCAATCGCAGCGTGGCGCCGCTGTTTTGGAGCTCATTTTCGAGGTTCCTTGCCAAGGAACCTCGAAAATGAGCTCCTTGGTGCTTGGTGGAGCGAGCGAGATACACCTCCCTCCGCCAGCTGTTTCGCAGTTGAAGCGGGCGCCGATAAGCAAGCTTGGCATTATTGACTCAATGCCATTGAGTCAGCGCCTTGGTAATGAATGCACCAGAGGCAGCTTTGCCCCCGAAGGGACACAGCTTTGATTCGCATGATCTGGAAGGTTAGTGAAAATCTTAGTCACAAGGCTTCCGGTGGGATACTGCATCTAGGTTGTCGCTGATCTCACCGTCGCAGTTGCATGGTAACCTTTCCATTTTGTCACAGTAACTAGAACTAGAACTAACGGACTGTACTAGCAGCAATGTCAAACTAGAACTAGAACTAACACCCGCATGTACTAGCACCGTGTGCATGTAAACGAACTATTCGCGCTACGTTGACAAAGTTCAGAACTTTAGCTGGTAGCATAACATTTTGCAGGACTGATGCCAGTGTCTGTAAAAACAATCTTTTTTTTTTCACGACAAACACATCTTCAAAGTTTAGGTACCTACAGTGACAGCAACATGGTGGGCTTTCCTCATCTTCTTCGGTTTGCCTGTCAATCGGTTTTGGACACTGGCTAAAAGTCGAATTTTTCAGTGGGCGGAGCGCCGGTAGACTGCCCACTCGAGCAGCGACTCCGCAACGGAGCCTTCGCCAAGCTCTCCATCAGCTCGCGTAACTCACCACTCTCGTCGCGAGATCTCGTTACTCTTCCAGCAACAGGGGGTCGTGTTGCAGCACCACGTGCTTGTTCTCTCTCTTCGTCCGAGGAGGACAAGTACGCGTTTCGGGGGTTTACTTCCTCTCCACCGTCGTTTCCACCGGGTACTTCATCAGGCCCTATTTCTACTGCTTCGGTAGCGTCTGGGGGGCGACGGTCGAGACTTCGCCGTTGCACTCGTTGAAATCGGTCTTCGGGGTCAAACACGTAGATTGTAGTACCTTGTACTGGTGTCGCTCCGGCTGCTGTTGGTCGCGCTGAGCTGAAAGGCGGAAGTGCTGGCGGTGCAGCTGGAGGTGGCGGTGGGGGTGCTCTCCTTGACGACCCGGAGTAGGAATTCCGCGTAGGAAATGGCATCGCAGGCGTGCTTGACGGCGTTTCTGGTGGGGATAGCGATGGTGCAGCACTGCTGGCACCAGATCGTCGACGGGGAGGTGCGTGGGTAAGTTCACTCGAGTTCATGACACCACGCAGACTGGCTACGAGGTCAGGAGGAGCACGAGCCGGCTCGGAAAGACGAGAAGCACTTGTGCTGGGACTGGGGGAAGACGGAGCTGCATCAGGAGCAATCGCCACATGCTTCTCCTTGGAGTTTTGCCGTCCAGGTCCCTGAGGCTGTTTTAGTACCGGAATCGGCTCAGACGACTGTCGTCGATGAAGAGTTGGGCGTTTTTCAGGCTCTGGTTCGTCTTCCGACTGTTCGTCTTGTTCGTCAACTACCGGCGGCACACCGAGCGGAGTTGGTGTAACAGGAGCTACTGTAACGGAGACTGGACCACTGCTTGAAGCCTCCGACTCGCGCTGAGAAGCTTCGAGACGCTGCTGGAGACGTCCGATTTTTTGTGAAAGCCGCTCAATGCCTCGATTCTTACTCACACTCACCACCGGTGGTGCCGGTTCAATCTGTTGGGTAGCCTTGGGAGACCCCACTGCAGAAGCAGCACGAGTGGAGTGTAGATTTGCGGTTGGTTCTGATTGACGAACCCACTGCATTGCCTCCTCAAGAGCACGTGCTTCCTCTTCAGCCTGAAGTTCAGATGTCGGCGTGGGCAGTGGTTCTCCAGCATCTTGGTGATCCAGGGACTGGACAGAAGCCGACAACAGCGACGATCGTGACGAGAGAAACTCGACACTTTCACTCGGGTGCTCACTATCTGCACCTTCGCTTAGACTAAAGGCCAAGTCGCTATCCAAACGATCCGATACGGTGTCGGATGGCCGCACATCATTGTGGCCGATAGACTCCAGCACCGCATCGAAATCCAAGCTCGACACGTCCAGAGTTTCTCGAATTTTCATAATCCGGTCGTAAATCTCATCGAACCGTTCTGCACCAGCGTCTGGATCTCCACGACCACTCTCGAGCATCATACTGTGACGTTCTTCCTCTTCTTCGGCCTCTGAGATCGCCACACTGATCGTGTCTCGAATTTGCCGAACGTGTTCCACCAATTTATCCAGAGCCTCTTTCTTCGCTTGGGCTGACATAGTCGAAGATGACAGCGTGGAGTGACGAAGAACGCTTGACCGTCGCTCTCGTCGTACAGCCTGATACTGTTCACTACCGTCTGATTCATACTCGTACCCATTACCTTGAGCACTGCTTCGACTCGAGAGGGGGTGATGTCGCTGTCGGAACGGTGGAAGTGGCGAGCGTATGGGGGTTGCCTGTGATGAAGATCCGCGTAGAGACCCCTCAATGCCTCCTCGCCGCAGTCCTCGATGTTTTGGGTACCGCAATCCTCCAACGTACGTCTCAGTCCCAACATTCGTCGTAGAAGTGGTCGTTTCCAGCATGCCGTCCTCACTCTCTGTAACTCCAGACATGCTGCTGTCGCGATGACTGCCAGCTTGAGCCATACACAGAGAACACACACGCATTGCATGCGTATGCTCATCCAGAGGCTCCTCCAACTCCCGCAACGGGGCACAATTGGAGCACACCACTTCTCCACACGTCGCGCAATGATGTTTCCGATGGAAGTAAAAGTTACGCAGGCAAACAGCACATGCCTTGCGCTCCTTAGTAGATACCCACTCCCATTCGTCCAAATACTGCAGTCTCCCCATCCGTTGTCGTTCCAGTAGTCCCTTAACACGATGAACTGCAGCCACATAGTCCACCATTATCTCTTCCATCGTCATCCGCACTGCAGCAGGCACCATCGCTCCGTCAATCTGTGCAATAGAAGTAATCTTAAGGATATTGGACTGGTGCGTCTTAGTGATCACGATACCCGTGCGCATGAACTGACCACGTAGAATATCGTATCTCTCCAGCGTCGGCACTTCTCGATCTCTGGCAATAGACTCCTGCACACAGAATCCCACCACACTACTGGCTCCCGCATGGGCTTTCCTCTTTCCAGCGTACTCTAGATAGCAAAAGTCCAGACTCTTCTGTCCTTCTCTTCTCTTCGCTTTAAGTAGACACCACTTGACAGCTCTGTAGGAATAGCTGGGTTTCTTGAGTTCCGAGGACGTAGGGAACGTCAGCAACGTCTGTGTATCCATCAACTCCTCTCCATGGAGATAACTCATTGCTCGACGGGCATCTTTTGTTTTAACCTTTGCAATAGCTTGCAGAATCTCCTCTGGCTGTACATCCACAATATGAACACTGGATTTCAGTATTGTAGAGGGTTGTTGTGATGCTGGTTGCTTAGTACTCGGCTGAATATCCAGGAATTGTGCTTTTTGCACGGGTCGTCCATTTCGCGCCTTCATATCCGTCCAACGGTAGACGCAATCCGCGTCGTCGATGATGCGCACGAGCTGCGCCACCCGCTCCTTGCCGAAGCGCCGGTAGTGCATGAGCTCCTCCACCGTCAACACCATCTGCGGGAAGAAGCCCGAGTACAGCGGGGACGGCAGCTCCGTCGCCATTATTGTGCGTGGTACCCGGAGAATTCCAGACTGAGCAGACACATTTTTCGAGGTGACGGCTTGTATGTGCTTTGCACGTTACACCAGCGATACATAAATTACTGACTCTTCAACCTAGATGGTCAACTTCAAATTGCAATGGATCGCGTTGCCGACTTAGACCGTTTGTCTATGTTGTGTATGGAAGAGCTTGGTGTATGAAGAAGATAGTGTTGGCAGAGAGTTTTTAGTTTTGCGATGAACTCTCCTTCGAATAGGGTCAGCGATGCAGAGGGGAACCTTCGAGCAGCGTTCTGAAACGGAGGAGCGTTGAAGTGCTTGGGTCTTGCGAAATGACTCAGCAGTGTCTGTCAGTTGTTGTAGCGTGCCTGTAGTCTTGTTAATCATGGTGTGTCTATTATCATCTGGTCATTGGTATTGGTATCGTTGTTTTTCTTCTGTGAGACGGAATCACAATGTTGTATTGACAGTTTGTTTGCAAAAAGTATCTTATCCGCTGGGTGCTATTGCTTGGCCTTTTCTGCTGCATGCTGACTGGATTTTGGGCTGCAACCATGACTCATGCATCCAATTTACCTAATTCTTGCTCATATGGTTTATAAGGGATCGTGTATGCAGCTTTAGAACCTGGCGTGACGACTATGGTTGCCTCCAGGTTGAGTAAGGTATCTACGTTATGGGTTTGCTCGCCACTGTCCAAACAGGTCTTTTGAACACGTGTTGAAAGATATTATCTGCGTGCCTCAAAACCTACATCATGAGCAAGTGTATCCAAGTGTGAAAAATATCTTCATATTAGAATACGTTTCTCTATTCGCAGTTGTATTACAGCTATCTCTATGGAATAGTCTTTCGCCCGCGTCACTACAGGTGTCCTGCACCGACAGGAGCGCGGCACTCAGGGCAGCTGGGGTTATGACGCAGCCATGACATGATACAGTTTTCGTGGTAGACGTGTGCGCAGGGCAACTTGACAGAGAAGTTGTTGGTCGTGTCGACAGCTACCAACACTGTGTCTTCACTGTCGCTGTTGTTGCTGCTGGAACTACTGCTGCTATTGTTTTCCGGAAGTTCAAGTCCCTTCATTTCACTTGAGACCAGCGGTTCGAGGCAAACACTACACGAATGCTCGGAGTGCGTGGGCAGTAGATCTTCGACATCTTCAAGGCTGAGAATGGCGTTTGCGTATGTGCAATTGGCGTCCATCACACTATCCGGGAGCGAGAGGAAGTCGCGCATTAGCAAGTAGATACGGAGCACCTCGCGTCCTAAGAGAGCTGGAAGATACGGCTCCACCACAAGCGCTGGGACGATTACTTCCAGTGCTTTCCAGCAGTCGAATAGAAACCCTTCGAGCTCAATCTTCCCTGCATTCATAGTGCTAGCGTCTGCTTGGATGCAGAAGGCCGCGTACTGCAGATGCTCATATCGCTGGAACACATCGGTTAGAATTCGTACAAACACTTCGAAGGGTTTCCATTCGACGACAACGTTTTCATCCTGCTGGATTGCCGGACCGAGCTGTTGCGTTACGGTTGGATGGTGCAGAATGGAGTTCACTTGAGCGTAAAATCCACGGAACTTGGTCTGGCTCATTGCGATAACCCACGCCGATTGTGTCGCGTGTCCGCCGTTCGATGTCGTCGAGCCGTTCGTCGTGCAAGTGCTGGTGATGGTCAAGGAGAGCGACACCCGGTAAACCACCGACATCCCTACGCAGAGCAGACGCGCTTGCACTGCGAAGCTGAAGCTGGACGGTTGGAACTCTTCGCTCATTTTACGCAGTCGACGCTGTACAGGACCGTTGCTAGAGTGGATCGTGGCTGTGTGTACGAGTTTAACGCGTTTAGTCTCGCGTTCCCCTTCCATCATCGGCTTTGTCATTGCGTTCGAGCGAGCAGAATGCAAAATGACGACGAAAAGCGAGCTGGGCTGGGAGAGTTGAGCTTGTGTGGCGTTGAGCAGCAAACTGAACCGAAAGCCGGCCTCTCACCACCCCAAAGCACCAGAGCTTAGCACTCCATGGAAGAGGGGAAACTAGTACACTTTTTACCAACGGAACTAAGTTGCCTAGGTACAGCGACTTTTCTGCCGACTACAACACATTGTTGCGGAAAGCAGAAGCTCGAAACGCGGGCATTCGAATGATTTGAGTTGAGGTGCCCTTGCCGCTGAATGGTTTGGGCTAGTTCCTATAGGGACAGCCTTCCCTGTTGGGTGGTGTTGTAGCACCGCTGGTATGTGGTCCTTCTGCCTGGTTAAACTCTTTGGCAAATTTGCAACGCGCTTGCAAAGCGGTAAATGAAGCTAACGCCCTCTTACATATCAACACCTTCCTAGACGGATGTCGCACGACTCAGAGGCCTCACGATGGCAACGGCTTCTTCTGCGTCCTCTCATTTGGCCAGAGTCTGATAACTCGATAGACAGTGGGTTGCTAGAGCCACGTAGCGTTTGGTTTCTCGAACTCGGACGTGAGGTTTCCTAGCAGAACGGACCTTTATCACTTGGCGACTGCGCAACTGGGTACAGCTCAATAGCAAAATAACCTCGACCATCGAAGGACTCGTTGCAGTAGCCACCGTTTCGTCACAATTTACTGCACTTGTCTCCGTTTGCAGGATCGGATCGCGGTCCAGATTGAGATCAGCTTGTTGAGTTTTTTCTTCTTCGCGTACATATCAAGACTACTCTCCGTACAGATGCTGCTGATAGAAATAATACGCGTGCAGAGAGGTCCGGCGTTGAGCGATAGCACCAAGTAGTCGTACTGTATCGTTTGGCCAATTTTTAAGAACTCTGGTTCTCTGAACGAGAACGACTGTACAAAAATTTAAGACAATATCCATTCATTCTGGCACCTGCACGTACTACGCGACGTAGAACTCAACTCGCGGCGTACAGGTGCAACTCACTGCGCACAACATAAATAATATTGTGGTAAGTACAGGTAGAACAAGCTCGACGCCCTGCTGGCTAAGTCCGATAGCTCCCGACATGGCGATAGAGAGGAGGCGGAATGGGGTGAACTGCAGGGGGAGTGCGACTCGGGGCCAAACGTGATAAGGATGAATATCATGAAGTTGCCGACAACATACTGTGTTTCATTAAAGTGGTCTAGCCTGCTTGCCTCCTATATTGACATATCGTAGTTGATTGTGCCCAATATTGTCCAATCAACACAATTAGGGTAGGGTAATATGCTACCCGCGCCTTGCCGACATTAAATGTAGGCACGAGGGGGCTGGGTCTATACGATCCACCAGTTCAGTTCATATCACTCGGGTATTTTCCTTTCTGCCGACAGAAGACTAGGAAACAGTATGAGCCTCCAAGACCTCACACCAGTCGATTCCCAGCGCGTTCTAAAGACAGCTATCAACGCTTTCGGCCGCTTCGTTGCAAGTGAAGGTGTCTCTATGGACTTCATCGCGGCTTCCCTCCTCGGCGACCCAAGTGGAGCAGTGTTTGTGAAGCTCATGGACCGCTTTGGCGTCCATCTGGTGTTTGTGGAAGGCCGAGGAGGGAAACCTTTGGCACGAAACTCGGTGATGAGTTACTATCGTCACGTGAAGAACTGGCTGTTCGACACCTACCCAAAGCACAGGGCAAGCATCGAAAAGAAACTGTTAAAAATGGCTCAGACTCTAGAGAGACATTGCCTCAAGCGCGTTGAGGGGGGAATGATCAAGAAAGCGCTAGCGTGTACCAAGGAAGACCTTCGTATTCTCATGGACGGACTCTACTTCGACGCCTCCAGCCCCAAGGACTACCAAGATGCAGCCTTACTTGCGCTCATGTGGTTTGCGTTCGGTCGTGCTTCTGATTTGGGCTTTGTGGTGAAAGGGAATTTATCTGTCAGCGCCGATGGGGTGGTGTTTGTGCGATTTATCCGAGTCACGACAGCTGAGGAGAAATGAATTTCTCTCTTTCCTGACAAGGACAGCTTTATCACATGCCCTCTCCACGCCATTGCGATGGCATTAGTGATGCAAGGCCTCCCCTGCGCGCAGTTACTTGACCATCCGAATCTTGCTGCTGGCAGTGATGAAGATTTAACCATGCCAGTGGATATCCCACTTGCGGAAGCTCTAATGGCTTGTGATGACCTAGATAATGGAAGTGATCCACCCCAGAAAAAACGCAAGCTGCCGGAAGATAACATGAAGATACATGCGTATGTCAACCGCATTGTTAAGTGTGCCGCTGAAGCCCAAGAGAAAGCCAAGCCAACTGCAAGTCTGACTTCTCATTCGTTTCGGCGTGGCGGAGCTCAGCATGCTAACAGCGACCCGCTATTAAGCGCACAGTGGATTTTTGATCGAGGTTCGTGGAATATGACGGCAACAAACAAGGCGTTCGCATATGTGTTTAGCACAACCAGTGAAGATCAGAAGGTGTCGCGCGTTCTCAGTGGATGGGACTCAAGTCAAAAGCCAGCGGTTCCTACGCTTTCTTGGTTTGACTCTTCAAGGCGACAACAAGCGTTGAAACTCGGGAACCTCCTATTCCAATCCAGTGTATGTGCCCAAGATCCCACAAAACGCCTCAATGCGCGAAATGCAGAAGTGCTTACGGCCTCCTTGATTCAACATTTTCCCGAAATACTAAATCGCTATCCAATATGTCTCTACGCGACTCGGATGCGGCAGTATCGGATGACAGCTGGAGTAACCAAATCTCAAGTCTTTGCGTGGAGTTCAGAACTGCAGAGCAAGGCAACTAAACAGGAACTAGAAGCAGCTGAAGAAACTGAAGAAAATTTTTCGCGAAAGATCAAGCTCATCAACCACCAAAATTGCATCATTGGTGAGCTGATGGCAATGAATCGAGCATTGACCGATCGCGTTAACCTGCTGCAAAATCAACTCAATCCTCCGCAAGACGATAGTCAAAATGCATTGGGGGCCTCTGAACAAGCAGCAGCAGCTCCGATCGTTCAAGATGATGTCGGTAACAACCATAAGTCTTGCGGGTCTAAAGCTCACCCTATGAGCCCTGCCGCAATTTGGTTCGCATGGCACGCTAAGATGCCTCGCATGTGGGATGTCTGCACCGACCGGCAGAAGAAATCTGCCTACAAGCAGATTGTAAATTACATGAAGCTCTTTTTGCAGAACGGATTAAGTTGGATCAGTCGTCGCCAGGATACTGCGATGAAGTTCTTCATTACGGAGCTGAGGCAGAATCTGAGCTCTTCAAATTTCTGGACAGTCACGGCATTAAACGCAGGAACGGATCCTCTGTGCTCAAGCAGCTCCGCAAGTTCTATCGTGACGGGAAGCTAGACACACTGATCTCGGCGTATCAAGCTCGTGTTGCTATTGGAGGAACGACAGACGCAGCTTCACAAGAGACTCAAGATTTATTCACGCGCATCTAGACTAGAGGAAGAGTAGCACAGGTGACATCATCGGCAAACTTAGCTCCTAGCCCATTAACGAAACAGAATCTAAACATGACTAAGTCTACGAAGAACCGCATATTGTGTTCATTCAATGGAAACAAAACTTCCCAATCCGCTGTGGTTGCAATTATAGTTGAAAGATCTAGTGCCGCAAACGAAGCACACGAGTCCTCTTAAATCACCGAGACAAAGCTAAAAGTATATCTGAAGTAAGTTAAGTAAGCTGAAGTAAGACGAAGACCTGCATGAACTAGTTTATTTTTTAAAAAAGCGAGGGTTAAAATAAGCAAAGTTTTATGCAGAATAAGGCTTTACTCGGTGGAGTTAATTGTTTCGACGGCGTAAGCACCTGAGATCTCAGCAAAGAAGTGGCGCAGACCATTTTCGGTGCTTGGTTTGTAGTCAAACTCATCTGAGTCGATGAAGTAGAACTTTTCACCCACTTCAGCACGAGCAATGCAGTGCCAGGTGCCCTCTTTCTGCCCAGAGCCTCTACCAATAATGATTAAGTGCTTAACCTTAGACAGAGCTAGCTTCTTAAACCACTTCTTAGCACTACAGTTAAAAGTACTCGTTTTATTCAAATACCTAAGCTGGTAGCCCTTGGCGCGTAGCGCTTCATGCAGCGCAGCAGTCGAGTAGCCGCCATACTTGACGTCTCCATGGGAATCAGTTCCCTGCTCCTCTGCAGCCGCGTTTAGACGGTGCACAATGGGAGCTAGCCCTTCGACTGATAGGAAGTCGCGGCTTTGAACAGCGTTGTTGACTGAATACAGCCCACAGAGGGAATATTTCTCGCTCGTTCCGCTCTGGTTCTGACAAACTGGACCGCCCCTTGTCCTCCGTTCTCTCTTTTCAATGGATTGCATCTCTGTCCGGTGTTTCTAGCAGATCGCCGGAAGTGGAGAGAGACGCGCACCCAGGCACCCAACTTAAGCTTTGCACCGACACGTTCCCGCAGAGCGGTAGCTAGCAGAACGCCGGCTCGAGTGAACGCAAAAGCAAAAGTGAGAAGGAAAGAGGTCTAGCTAAAGCAGTCAATGAATGCTGTCCATTAATGTCTTTAAGGTTGCAGTTGATGTGCATGTAACTACGCGAAAAACGGTTGTGCCTTGGCAGTTACGCAATGTAACGCGTTGCCAACGTGCATTGGCAATCAACTGCCAGATTGATTGCTCTCCATCTGGGCACCTAAAGGGATATGCAGACAGATCGGGAGCAATCAATAGGACGCACGGTTTTTTGCCAATCAGAGTGCGTAGGCACGGTGTCGGCCCGTGTCGGCACCGTCATGGTATGGACCGCGGGACCTCCTTTGTTGATGGTCAACAAGGGTAGGGAGTTTCACTGCAATTGGCGAAAATAACATTTGACAGTTGTGATAGTTGGGGCAAGTGCCCCAAGCACGCAGCGCGCCCAATACCGCGAAATCAGCGGCAAAACTTGGCATACAATTAGAAGGCATCTTCATGAACATGCCTGCACTGCGTTCCTAGCGGAGGAGCGCTTGTAGCGAGTACACCACCGCGATATAAGCGTAAGGAAACAGGGATAATGCGACACTTAGAGAGGGTTCCCGAAGGGTCGCCTACGTCATTACCGCTCGCTGGTCTTTGATTGGCTGAAAAGCGCAGCGATTACGAATCTGCTCGATTTAATTTAAGCTCGTGCTGAGTTTAGTTTAAGCAGCCATTTCTATAGCGCAATCACGCCTCTGATTGGCTGAAAAGAAGCGTCGCGATTACGCAATACAAGTATTTAACTTTCCCAACTTAACTGCAATAACGTTACGAACACCAGTCCATATCGCATCTCCTCTATCAACGGCGGGCAGACAATCACATGGCGGACGCGCACGCTTCATCCGAGGAAGAGGCCGCGTACTGGCGCCAATTCGAGCGCGACTACTATGCGTTACTAGGCGTACCACGTGACGCATCCAGCGACGAGATCCGCAGCCGTTTCTTGTCGCTGTCGCGTGAATTCCACCCGGACCGGCATCCGCGCCGACACGGGAACGGCACGCTGGTCGCCGCTGCTAACGCTCAATACGCTGTGCTAGACCGCGCGTACAAGGTGCTGTGCGACCCAGTGAAGCGCCGCGTATATGACATCTACGGCGAGAAAGCCGTACACGCGCTGGAACAGGATGGAGCGGCCCGGTCGCACGCCGTCGGCGAGCACCTGCAGACGGCGGACCAAGTCCAGCAGTACGCGGAAAAAATCCTGCGCCGTATGAACCAACAGGCCCTTGAAGCTCAGTTCTCGTCATTTAGCGAGATGTCCATGCATGTAGACGCCTCGGACCTCGTTCAGGCGCCGATGCAGGGTCTGCGCAGCCTGTTCCACCGCGGCGCGCGGTTCGTCGACCGCACAGAGATGACGATCCACCAACGAACAGTGTTCCCGCTGTCACGCAGCACAACGCTGACACTTGGAGGCTACATGTTCGATAGAAGAGGCCTCGCGATGGGCAGCTTCACGACTCAAGTGCAGTACACGTCATTCGACCCGAGCATCCCGTCGTTCACGCTTACGAGCGAACTGGGCTGGGCGCCGAAGCTCAATTGCCAGATCAGCCAGCCAGTGTCTCCAGTTACAGTGTTTATGCTGATCCCAGAGCTGGACGACAACGGACTGGACATTTCCATGGGGGCGAACCGCATCCTCACGCCGCAACTAACCGGCGCCATGATGTGGAGTACGCGTGATGGACTTTCAGGCTCGCTCAGTCAGGATACAGGCGCGTATAACGCCACAGCTGCTGTCGCAGTGAATGGAGGAGGACCCAACGTGACGTTCCAGTTCCGTCGCGGTCTTATGAAAGCGACGACGGCCAAGCTGTCGCTGCGCGCGAGCCTTGCGACGGGCTTATCTCTTGTTGCAGGAGCGAGCAGAGAGATCTCGAACCGGACGCGACTGGCACTGGGTGTCTTGCTCGCACGCGCCGGCGTGACTCTGCGTGTGGGCTTTACGCGGGGCAGTGTGCGCTTCGTGGTCCCCATTTTCCTGTCTCCGTTCTCGGCGCAGTCGGCGTTCTCTACGTTCTGTGCAGCCACTTCGCCGTTTGTGGTAGCTGCAGTCGTCACACAGCTCGTGAAGCCTGCGCAGGAGCGCAAACGTCGATTGGAGTTAGAGCATCGACACGACCAGCGTGTCCAGTATCTCGCAACGGCACGTCGAGGTGCTCTGGAACAGCAGAAGATCATGCATCGTTGTGCGAAGGAGAAAACGGAGCAGGAGCAGCAGCGAGAGGACGGTAAGGGGCTGGTTATTCTGCTGGGCAGATACGGCAAGAACCCGACAAGTCCGGATTCACGGGAGAGCCGTGGAGACGACCTGGATATGGCCCTCCGTGCAATGCGCGAGCGAGATTTGAGCCGTGGGGTTGGGGACGAAGTGGAGACTGGCAGTGGTGATAGCATCTCACAGCAGGAAGAGGAGGCGGAGCTCTTGGAGCAAAAGTGGATCGATGTCACAGTTCCTCTTCAGTTTTTCGTCAAGGTACGATGACATTTTCGAGTTTTGTCTTTGTAGAGTCGAAAGTGCTAATTGGTTTCTGGTTGATTAGGACGGAGAGTTGGCTCTGACTGCCTCGTCGAAGGCTGGACTCTTAGGATTCTACAATCCGTGTATCGGCGAAGATCTGTCGATTGCCGATGCACGAGCAGTATCCAATTCTGCTGTGAAGCCTTTGCTGTAAGTGTTGTGATATATTCTCTGTACTTGCATCGTTACTAACTCTTTCTCTGTTGTAGCTATGTGCGTTATTCGTATGATGGCCAGGTTTTCGAGGCTACATTCGATGACGACCAAGCGGTGAGCTTGCCGTCGCGGTATGCCCAGGCCATGGGGGCCGTTGGTAATGTGTACTAGACTACGTGCCACATAGCAGAAGGCTCTGCGCTAGAAACTAGATGTCTAGGATTGTCAGCTTATTCCTGTAATGGATGAGCTTCCACCCTCACTGACTGCACGAATTGATCCACCAGCACATGAAGAGGAAGTTGCTGTTTGTTTGGTGGATTGGCCGTGTGCTGCTTGATGAAGAGCACAATGGCGATCGCGTCCAAGAACTCGGAGAATACCAGTTTCGTGCCCATGAAGAAAGCGTCCGATTCGCTGTTGTCTTCCGTTGAGTTACAGCCAGCCACACTCCGAAGCTCAGCTGTTAGAGCTGGAGCCGACGTTGCGAATGCCTTGTTTAGTGCCGAAAGAGCATCTCGGACCTGAAAGCCACTAGTGAAGACGGATGTCTTTACAGGTGCTTGGTTACGCAGCATGACTAACACTGACCGGATAGATACCTCCTCTTGCTTGTATTCAGGTGTCATTGGCTCCAAATCGCCGTCTTCTTCCTCATTACGGGGAGCTGAAGGTGCTGCACAACTGCTGTACAAGGTTTGAAGGCGTTTGTGATGTTTCGTGAAGATATTGTGGAGATTTTTGCCCATGAGCTCTGTCCGCAGAAGGGAAAGCCACGTGGGTGAACTCGTTAAGTTTTCCTGCCGTTCACGCGTCATTTGATCAAAGAGATCGGAGAAAATGTCCGCGAGAAAGACCGTACTATCGCTGTTGGTCGAGAGCTCGACCGTACCGTTCGCTTCCGCTGTCATAACCCACGAGTACGCAATACGTACGAGCAGCTCCACGAACTCCCGATACAGTAGCAGCTCGTCCCAAGGCACAACTTCCAGTCGATTCGAATCCACAGGGTATTTACTACGATTTTCGGCCGGTAGATTGTCTAAAACGTGTTCAGGGATGTCCATTGACGCTGCACAAGCTGAAGCAGTCACTCTTTGAGCCATTCTAACGTCATGTAGCAACGTTTCAAGCTGTCCACTGGTAAAGTAAAAGCCACATTGGGAGAGAAGTTGTCGACACTCGAAGACTTCAAGAAGAGTCCCGGTATCACCATCACTGGAAGATCGACGGGATTCCTTGATACATCCGCGATACAACGACCGCAACTCGGTATTAAGACGTAACGCAGCATGTTCGACGGCTTTTCGAGCCTTTTCTCGCTTGGGAGTGTCTGTTATCGGCAGTAGATCGTTGATGAAGAGCATAATCCCTGCAATACTCGAGGAAGAAGAAGGATGTGAAGGTGAAAGTACTGGAGAATCAGTTGAAACTGGTACAGTTGCTGCTGTAGCGTATGCGCCTTGAACACTCCGATCTTGACGAAATAGCCCAACGAATACCCGTCCGTCCTCATAGAAAAAGAGACCGTAGCCATCTTTGACATTCGCTTTCCACTCGCCTTCGTATCGAGCGCCATTAGCGTAAAAGAAGACGCCACGTCCATGGCGTAAACCTTCATGGAACTCGCCTTCGTACCAATTCTTGTCGTGTGGGTTAGTACAAGTTGATTTCACATTAAGTGGGTTTAAAAGCCACACATGACGGCCAAAACCTTCCTGGCAGTCGTTCTCCCATTGACCATCATATCTCTCTAACGGAACAGCGTCTTCTGCATTATCTGCGCTACGTAAAACCATCCACGTCATAACACCTCGTCCACACTTGACGTCCGCCTTCCAGTCCCCAATGTACGCACTCCCATCAGCATAATGCATGTGTCCTTTACCTTGACGTTTCCCCTCTACGAACTGCCCTTCATATCGGATGTTACGAGCAGCATCAAACACCAACTCTCCATATCCATGGGGAAGACCATTATCCCATGCACCGTCATAACGGGCGTTGCTTTGCGCCAGTACCAAACCATTTCCTTCATCTGGATGATCTTCATGCGACTGATAAGCGAATAATAAAGGTTTAGGGATCTCCTCCGTCTCTACTTCATGTTCTTCTTCATTCTTCAGTACAATTCCTCGATCTCCAGTTACAAAAACGCCTCGACCATGGCGTTTACCACATTTCACTTCACCCACGTAAGAACTCCCGTTAGGCCACCAGTATGTGCCTTTCCCAGTGATCTCGTTATGTGTGAAGTCCCCTTCATACACTACGCCACGGTTATGCCATTCGATACGTCCTGTTCCTTGCATTCGACCATGGATAAAGTCCCCAACGTACGTGAAACCCGTCTTGAATTCCAGCCTCCCTTTACCGTGATATACCGGTACAGCACATTCCGCTACTTGCATCGTCTCGCCTTCATACGACACTACTACATTTGCCAGCACACGAGGGTCTAGAGGAGGCGAAGTTGTCCATGATACAATAGCTGGACCCTCCATTCTCGTCTCGATATTCACGTTAAAGGTCCGTTACCGAAATGCACATGAAGCGACACTTTTCACTTCAACTTGACCATTCTAACAGGTTAAATAACGGGATTTCAGTTATAACGTCACACAATAATTCGTAGCCAATTGACGAACATGTCGTCGGCCTTCGAATCGCCATCTTCGCCGCCTTCTATGGAGCTCCCCACTGCGTTCCCAGCTCTACCAAGCCATGCAACAGCAAGATCGAAGTCTTATCTAGATGTCTCCTCTACTTTATTCCATCGTAAACGAGTGATCCGTCGAAAAGCAAACAAACACGGAAGTGTCTCCAGCAGCTCCGTTAAGAACAAAAGAGCGTGTTCTGAGCCTCCCAGAGTCGCTACAAGCCCCGCAAGCGTTGCAAACTTCGGGTCTCGTGATAGTCTACTGGATGCAACAGTGCCAACATCGTCACTTGAGCAGAATGACCGATCCAAGCCAAATCTTCATATCCAGACGGACTTCTCAACAACTTATGCACCTCCTTCCCCATCGAGTTTTTCTCCTGTTGCACCGTTGGCCAGGAGCTCCCCATACCCATTGACAACTAGAAGTGTTGATACAGAGCCGAAGATGATCCCAACGCCTTCTCCCAGGTCTGGAGGGGTATTGGGGACTGGAGTTCCAGCAAAGCCCCCAGCTCCTCATCCATTCCGACTGTCAGACTTCTTTTACAAGGAGATTTTCGGTGTTCATGACATTAAACAGAGCGACGGAATGCACCAAGAACGTGTGCAGAACTTCTTTGTGGTACCGCTGAATACGGAGCAGTTGTTCCTGTTCGGAGTGCTGCTAGCTCTGGACAGTTTTCTTTACGTGTTCACGTACTTGCCACTGCGGATTCTGTTTGCTTGTGGATGTGCTGTGACGTCGAGTTTCCACACTAGAGTGTTCCGAAGAACCCACTTCTACGACTTGATGGTGGCTGTGATTGTGGCGGTAGGGACGATGGTGCTGGGTCACGTCGATATGTCCAGAGTTTACCATGCCATTCGTGGCCAGGCGATGATCAAACTCTACGTGCTGTTCACTATGATCGAGATCTTTGATCGACTCTTCTCATCCCTCGGACAAGATGTACTGGACTCTCTGTACTATACTGCAAAGTACCATCCGCGCCGTGTAACTCGAATGTTCCTGGACTTCGCAGTGGCGATCACCTATGTGGTACTGCACTCGCTTTTGCTGTTCGCACAAGTGGTAACGTTGAACGTCGCAGTTAATTCCAGCAACACGTCATTGCTTACGTTGCTGATTTCCAACAACTTCGCAGAGCTCAAGAGCTCAGTTTTCAAGAAATTCGAGGAGCAAAACCTCTTCCAGATCAGCTGTAGCGACATCGTCGAACGTTTCAAGCTGCTAACAATTATTGGGCTGATCATGCTGCAATCCTCTACTGGAGATGTTGCCTGGGGAACGGTAAGTTATTTTATTTGAAATGTTTTTGAGTGATATCCTAACTTTTTTTGTGCGAAGGCAATGGTGTGGGTAGCTGAAATGCTGATTGACTGGCTTAAACACGCTTTCATCACGAAGTTCAACCAGATCCCACCGACCATGTACTCGAAGTTCATCACCATCCTTTGCCGCGACCTAACGGGTTGGAAGAGTGAAGATACGATTTTGGATCACACGCACCACGTGTCGAAGCGCTTAGGGCTCATGTCGTTGCCTTTGGCCTGTGTGGTAGTGCGTATGGTGTCCAAGGCGTTGAGTGAAGCCCCGATCGAGTTTCTATCTCCTCTTGGAATTCTTGTCATAGTGGCGTTTTTCCTCTGTTTGGCAGCTTTTAAAGCTCTCTTGAGCTTGGGATTGATGATCTACGCGTGTAAATCTGGTCGACTAGATGACACTCGCCCCAAAAGTCCGCGGTCTGTACGCCACCTAGAGTCTATTCACCGCTACAAGTACTAAAATCTAAACCCTTTTAAAGAATTGATAGCCACACATCTCACTCAGTCCTTTTCACTAATGCATTGTTGTTCTCCTCTGCTGTTGTAAATAAAATATTCTCCCACCTTTGAGTTTGCTACACAATTTCACACTGAAGCAGCTCCGTAGACATTCGGCTTTAACATGTACTTCGGCGGGACTCTTCGATCAAGTGGTTGGACGACAAAGGCAGTAAACCACAGTGCATCCTGTCTACCCAGTAATCTCCCAAGTGCATGACGTATCGATGCCATACTAACATTCTCCAGTCGTATCCTTTCCCCTTTACGTTGCATGAACTCAATTGTACTCTGCTCCGTCAGAATCAGATAAACATGCCATCCCCAGAAGCAGCAAATCACCACTCCAACGACTGAAGTAGCCATGAAGGAGAACAAAACCTTGAATCGATCCAACACGATCTTCTCACGTGCTTCCGCCTCTGGTTCTTCACTACTGGTCGTGAATGTCTTGACGAAGAGTCCAACTGACAGTGCCGCCACGTAGAAACAGCTCACCCAGATGTACATCAGCAACAGCCAGAAGTGGCCTATAAACTCACCACGAATCAATCTTTTCATCACCACCACAAGCTCATTTAAAAAAAATACGTACGATAGTTATAGTAGCCGACACAATTATTGATCCAGGGACAATGGTGGTCCATTTCGTACACGCATCGACGACATTGTCGACAGTGATGAGCTTTATAGGGCTTTTTCCTCTCGCAAGGCTCACAGAATCGCTGTCCATCTGCGTTGCTGTCACTGAGGACCAGATGCCCCTGTTCCACGTAGCCAGGGTCACTCCAGATGGCCAGTGAGTACTGCATCAGCAGCTCCGAGGCCAGGAAGATGCTCAATAGCAAGTGGATGGGACTATTAGCTGGCAGGAACTTGGTAAAGTGCACAAATGCAATACCCAGAATGAGTCCATAGCCCACAAGAACGAATAGAGGCCCCATGAGGGCCATGGTGACCATCCGCAATAATTGCAATTATTGGTCTCCTTCAGACCTACACTTGTCGCCAAGTCGCATTGTAGCGGAGGGACACAAAGTCACGCCACTAATCCGGATACCATTTCGGATGTGAGCTATACACACACACTCTTGTTATTCTATTAGATAGGAAATAGAAGTCAGTCGATCTTACAATTATCTAGTGTAGATCTTGTATTCGGGTATCTTTTAGCAGTCGACTATGTACTTTACAAGGTTCATGCTATACTAACTATACGCATTACTGCCTTTGCTTCCCGCCCACCCAAGAGCCGGCCCGGCCCCCCAACGCTAACAGCCAAAGAGCAGAGCGCCAGCCAAGTCCAAGCACGAGTGAAGGAGAGAAGCCCTTCTTGTCCTCAAAGCCTCTGGTCTTGCGCTGTCGTAACGCAGCAGGAAGGAGCTTCTTGCTGGGAAAAGGCTTGGAAACCAGTGGAGCCATCAATCGGTCAGTCGCCACTTGACAATCACTCTTGAAGAGAAAAAACAAACCAAGGTAAATAGAACCCATTGATGGAGAAGGACAAAGGGCACAAAGAACTACAGAGAGAGACTTTGCACTTTGCAACTTCCTCCTTTGTGGAGACTTTCCCCCCTCCTCTCTCTCTCTCTCTCTCTCGAATAGAGGACTTTTCTATCTTGAGTCAGTAGTCTCCCCTGTGAAATAAGAGATAAGAACGCCAAGAGTACTGACTTAACGTTCTATGTGTCGAATAGGAATACTGCGAGTGGATGACGATGGAGTTCGCGCCGGCCAGTGTGCCGGCAACAGGCAACAAGCTCTACAGCTCCTCGACGGAGAAGGACAGCAGCGAGGACGGCCAGAACGCGCCGAGTCTGAGCTTTGAGTCGTCCAATCTCTTCCGCTTCGGTAGCTCCAGCGACTTCTTCGCCCCTATGAAGTATAATGAGGACGAGCGGACGGCGGCTTCGTCTCCAACTGGAAGTGGAGAAAACAATGAAGCAAATGAGGCTGTGGCCAGTGAACTGCCGCCTCGTGCAGCTTCCCCGTCGAACCAAGTGACGCACGACCGGAAAAATGTTGTGGCTGAGAAACCTCCTCCAAGTGAGAGACCTATCGATATTAAGGTCCGGAAGGCCCGTCCACCTATGGAGATGCTGCCGTCGCACAACAGTCGACGCAAAAACAGCATTGAAATGTTCCTGTCGCAGTCACCCAGTCAGGCTTTGGGGGGAGATTTCCTCAAGTTAAGTTTGGATGATCGCCAAATGAGTCTCCAGACGAATGAACGAGCTGCGAACACCAGCAATGGAAATGCTGCTGGAAGTGTCAACGCGTATGCGTCGGGCCAGTTCCAACTCAACCCGGTGCAGGAGTCGCCGAATGAGTACGGATTGAGTAGCAGGTATCGTCACCAACAGCAACCATCCTCTACGCAACAGGAGCGTTTCCGGTCTGGTGGACGTGACACTCAACAGCAGCATATGCCAACATCGCTTTCGCTTTCGCGCTCAAGTACGGTTCCCGGTACCAGCAGTGCCCCCAGTGCTGCTTACAGTGGAGCATATACGCTGAGTCCGCGGATGTCATCCGAAGAGTCATGGTCGGGCAGCCAAGATGGTGACAACAACGCCATGTACCAGGAGCAGATGCACGAGTACTATGGTAACAACCAATATGCCGTTGAGCAGCAGCAGTATCGTCAGCAGCAACAGCAATACCGATCACCGCAGACTGCAAACGGGTCGTATGGCTATGGAAACGCTCCATCTCGGGCCCAAATGAACTCAGGTCAATGGAACCCGATGGTGGTGGGTCCACATCCACCCACTGGAATGTATGACGTTGCTGGAAACAACATGTACATGAACCCGCGTTCGAGTCCGATGAGGCACCCGCACGCGCAGGTGGGATACGCTTCGCAGCAGATGGGGATGCGCGGCGGAGGCCACACTAACAACCGTGTCCAGGGACGTAACATGTACTCACGTATGACTCCACCACTCCCGGAGTCGTCTCCCCCTCATTCGCCTCGTAAGGGTATGGGCATGCAGATGGGGATGAAGCAATGCAAGTTCTTCCTGCAAGGTCATTGCCGTATGGGCAGCAAGTGTAAGTTTGTGCACCAGTCTGGCGCTCCAACGCCGGAGCACATGGGCGGCGGCCACCACAACTCAAGCCGTCAGAACGCCTCGATGATGTACCAGCAGAATCGGATGATGATGTCGCCTCCTCCATCCCACATGATGCAACAGCAGCGCCACCAAATGAGCGGAGACGATCAAATCAACGGAGGATTTGGAGGACGTCAGCAATCTCGGATGAGTTACCGCTCGGAAAACGCTGGTGCCAGTATGAGCTTGGGCTTGATGAACGGCGGTGGTATGAGCGCACCCATGATGGGCAGCGCTGCGAATGACCCGTCAAGTCTGAGCGCTGCATTGAGTGTGGAAGACATCCAGAATCGTGTGTTCGCTATGTCGAAGGATCAGAACGGTTGCCGGCTTCTGCAGGAGCAACTTGACTACGAAGACCGCTCGGATCTGTGTGAGGTTATCTACCAGGAATCCCTCGAGCACCTTGCTGAGATGATGGTGGATCCGTTCGGAAACTACCTCTTCCAGAAGCTGCTCGAACGTGTGAATGAGAAGCAGCGACTTGTGATTATCCGCCGTGTGAGCTCCAACCTCGTTGCTGCTGCTCTTAACCTGCACGGTACGAGGTCGGTGCAGAAGGTGGTTGAAGTGTGCGCAACCTCGCCGGACGTTATCGAGGAGGACTACGATGAGGAAGATGGAGATGACTACGGTTACGTGAAAGATCGTGAGGAACGTCTGGAAGGTGGTGGACGACGCAGAACGACGAGTCTACCGGACATTATTGTTGATGCTCTTAAGGATGACGCTGTGCGTCTGTGTATTGACTCGAACGGTAACCACGTGATCCAACGTGCTCTGCAGTTTATGAAACCCGAGTACAACCAGTTTGTGTTTGATGCGGTGTGTAAGGAGTGTACGACTGTTGGAACGCACCGCCACGGATGCTGCGTCCTTCAACGTTGTCTGGACGCAGCAAATAAGGCGCAGAAGGCGGAAGTGATTGAACAAGTGGAGCGCCAGGCGATGAAGCTGATGCAGGATCCGTATGGAAACTACGTTGTGCAGTATGTCCTTGATTCTTGCACGGCTGAGGAGGCCTTTGGTGTCATTATGAAGCCGCTGGGCCACATCTACGAGCTCTCGGTGCAGAAATTCAGTTCAAATGTGATCGAAAAGTGCCTCGAGAAGGCCCCCGAGCGTGTGCGTCAAAAGTACATCGCTGAGATCACGGGCTGCCCCAAGATGAACAAGATGCTGCAGGATCAGTTCGCCAACTACGTGGTGCAACGCGCTCTGTGCGTTTGTGCTGAGGAGCAGTGTCTGCTGCTTGTCAAGGCCATCCGCCCACACCTTGCAGCCATGAAGAACACGTCGGGTGGGCGTCGCATCACTGCTCGTATCCTCAAGCGTTTCCCGAATATGGATATTAGCATGGATATGGGTATGGATATGGGCATGTCGCCTACTGCCGATAATCTCTTTGACAATAGTGCCAACGGTATGATGATGGGGCACTTGCCGGCTTCTACAATGGGCGGAGGCTACATGCACCAGCAGCACTTGCAGCCAAACCAGATGTACGGCATGCAAGGCGGTCACATGAACGCTTCTCACCACTTCCAAGGAGGAGGTCGTGGTAACCGCATGCCGCAGATGCATGGCAATGACGGCAGTATGATGATGCTGAATGACGCTAGTGGAATGGGCATGAACGCTACGAGTCGTGCGTAAAGTGGTGGGGGGATAAAACTATGAACCAGCAGTCAGGGAATGAGCGTGTGGAGTATGAACAACGAGCAGCTAGGAAGACCCGACAGTGCTGGAGACGCGGAGCATCCAGCGAGGAAGACGCGTGGGTATGAAGAAGGTTGATGAAGGCAAACTAGTGACAAGGAAGCAGGAAAAAAGTTTTGCGCGTTTGTAGATAAGACAGATACAAAAAGAGGAATGCATGTTTAGGACTTGTATCAAAGCAAAGAACAAGGACAATGAAAAGCTCACGGCGAGCGGTAATCGAGCGCAACAGCAAGTGACAACAGTATAGCTGTATCATGATACTTTTGGCAGCAAGATAATCAAAATGAATGAAGAAGGTTTTGAAGAAAATATCAACAATAGCCTCAGAAGCAGAACTTCTTCTTGGCAAGAAGTGACCTCTAGATTTAAACAAAGTGCTGATAAAAGAAATACTGGATTAAAACATATAATTCATTCTGGCCATGGAACCTGCCCCTCTAACCGCGGTGACCATCGTATTCCAGTCCAAGACCATGTTCACTGGACTCCCTCATGTTGCCTCTGCTGTCTCCCTCTTCCTGGACACTTTGGAGCTACAGTGATGGACGTGATCTCCCAAACTATTTCTACTGGGTCTCTGGAGCTTCTACAGATTGTTTGTGTTCGAAATGTGAGATATCCGGGTACTCACAAAGATAACTTATTGGCAGCAGGTGTTAAAACTCGTAGCACTGAAGTTGTCGAGTGGCTTTACACCCATTTATCTCCCAGTACATGGGATGAAAGCCGAGCGTTAGAAGCGGCAGTTTGTAGTGACAACATCACTATGGCAGAATGGTTACTGGATCATGGAGCGACGTGGCGGACTCATAATCTTCCAAAACTTCGACCTGCCCATTCTGTAGCGGAAGAATCGGGAAGCGTCGAGATATTGCAATGGCTGGACAAACACGGACAACTTGAAGGTTTCCAGGGATTGGTGGTCAAAGCTGCAGGAAAGGGATTTATCGATACTGTCCGTTGGCTACTTGATCGTGGAACGAAAGACGGTGGCTTGGAAGAAGAATTAGCAAGAACTCCATACATTGCTTCCTCTGTGAAATTGGTTCGTACGCTGTTTATGAGGTTTAACCCCATTTTCAGTTTGCAGGCAGCGATAGTTATCGGATCCATAAGCGTCCAATTAGAGTAAATGCTGTGCCACATTGGGCGTCCCATGCGCCTCAACGCGTCGAAAGCTTTTCTTCTCTTTCTTCTGGTCACCAGACG
The DNA here is from genome assembly GCA_031305395.1 of Phytophthora citrophthora. NCBI lineage: Eukaryota > Oomycota > Peronosporomycetes > Peronosporales > Peronosporaceae > Phytophthora > Phytophthora citrophthora. The sequence continues at coordinate 689,714 of JASMQC010000013.1, forward strand.
CTTGTACACAGCAACTTGATCTTCCATGGACACTTCTGCTTCTTCTTCATTGACGACTGTTTCACCGTCTTCTTTCTTTTCTTCCTCTCTGCTCGAACTTGATCTCCTCAAAACATCACGACAGTATCCTTTCCAATTCGCATCCATGGTCGACGGGTTCGAAATGAGTGGATTTGTATCCACCAGCACGCCAAAAATCCCTCCCTCGTTACCAATACTAATGTTTGCCGAAACGAGAGCCTTGTGAAACACATTGATCCCATTGATAGCCATTCTCGATCAGGTTTCTCGCGTCATCAACCACCACCACCACTACCACCATTTTCTGTTCTGGAATCATTGTTGATGCCATTTCCACTTTAACAGCAACCTTGGTTAACGCTTGTAGCACCCTATCAGCAGCGTTGGTGTTAGTAAACAGTTCTTGCCATTCCGACTGGACAGTATCCCAGTGTGTGATCGCATAGTAATAGATCTTCTTCAGCTGCTGGGAAATACTTGTGTGTCTGCTGCGAAACAACCAGTCATAGAGTTGAATTGTAGCCTCCGGGTACCCCGTCCAGAGCTCCTTCCGTACGCATAAGTACAGCACTTTCATGTTCATCTCTTTATCGTCACTTGCCTTGAGTGCGAGTTCCCATATCATTCGACTTTTACCGAAGCCTGATCTTTGTGTGACTGCCACACATGGCGCAATGCTTCTTGCAATGCTTTCGTACGACCATAAACTTCATAGCACCGCCGCAGATACTTCCCAAACTCAACATCGGCATTGCCAATGTACTCAGTCTCCGTGAAGGCTTTCTGGAGCTTCTTGAATCATTCTTGTAGCTCCCACCAGGCCATGGGTTCTTCTTTTTCGTCAATGTATTTTTCCCTTCTTCTAGGTCGGTCCAAATCCAAATGCAAGTTCAGGTCAAAATAATGCAGAAGCGTTGGTGCGTCGCCGTGTGAGTTAGCACGCAAAATATGTAGCGTGAAATACGAACATGCATACTCTGTTACTGAAGTAATACTGAAATAACAGAAGCAACAAATTACCTCGGAGACATTGTCCGTTTGCAATTGGGGTTCAATCTGGCGCACCGTAGCCACAGCTCACTTACTTCATCATTAAGGCTTGGATGGTTGTGGCATTTTCTTGCCAAGAGCTGCCTTGCTTGGTGGTGAAGCTGTCGACACTTACCGTTTAACACGCTTCGAGACCTTTTGGCGATCTTGTGTACGCGGTCGTTTCAGTTTGGCAGCTTTCCTGCCGAATCCTGGCGCGTCCACAAGCTCGCTTGTTGCAGGCTTCGACACAATCACTTTAGACGCACTCGTCTTCACCTTTTTCATGGCATCATTCTCCGGACGATGAGTCAGGTCATCGTTAGCAACAGCAACGGGATCCCACGAATTCTCCACCATAGTTGCTAGTCTCAGCGTCACTTTCTTTTTCAGGAATGGATACGCAGCACGACAAATCGATTGACAGCACAGTGTGAAAACCGGCGGTGACTGCGCTAGGTCATCCCTAGTGTTTACATCCACCTGATGTGCATTTTCCTGGCTGGTCGATTTACCATCGTCATCACTAGTGTCGGCTACGGCGTCGTTAGATGAAGATGCTTCGGAATTCCCATCACCAGTTTCAATTGACGAACCTAGATTGTCCCCCAACGCTGTGGCGTAAATGAAGCGGAAGTGTCTTGTGTCTTCGTCTCCAACATTCATGTAAATTCGAATGAAGTCCTGGATAGGTTTGTGGCTGAACGGATTTACGCCAGGCACCTTCTTCTTCTTCGTCCTCTTCGTTCCTTTCGCTGGCTTCGTCTCGGCCGTCTCGGTCGTCTCGATGCAGTCTCCAAACACAAACACTGGCGTGAACTTCTTCGTCGCTGCAGGGACAAATTTATCGTCATTGCGGCGATTTTTCACTTGAACGAGAATGAAAGAAACCTGCTCCTGATCCTCACCCGAGTCAGTCTGCGACCTCTTTTTGAAAATGGGGATGATCAGCACCGGAAAATCCCTGCGGCTCGACGCCCGAGCAAATACCAGAGTGTATCTTCGTTCGGCTCCACTGACAACCGCACAAAGTGTGTAAATCCCACGAACCAGTTGCGCCACTTCGATTGCCATTCCTCAAAAGCAGGTTTTAGCTCGGTAGAGACGTCCACCATCCCCTTGGCTCGAATCGAGCTATCGGCAATACCAAACATTTCCAGAAACCGATTCACGAAGACGAATTGGCCAATGTGCTTGTAATCCGGAGAGGCACCATCCCCCAGAACACACTTATCCATCGCTAGTAGAAGCAAAATACGCGTCACCATCTCTCCAACTCCACCTGTATCAAGTGTTTCGCTCAAAATTAATTTCTGGAGCTGGGGTAAGATATACGTTGCAAGACCATTGTCCACGTGATACCACACTTTGGTCACCCCTAGGGTGAGTACAGGATCTGATGCATAGGTGGTGAGGTACCCGTCCATTTTGTAATTGACATACACCAGGATGGCCATGAAGCTGGCAACGGCCCGAGACGCCAGTGCAGACGTCGAAATTGGACGCACACCCAGTCGGCAGAACATAGAGGCAACACCAACCAGGGACTTCTCGTTGTAGTTGTCCTCCTTGAGACTCCATCCCAACATCAGCTGTCTGGAAGCCAGATCGACTGCCTCCTCCAGACGTTTGCTTTTTTGTAAGCTTTGGTTACGGCAGTAATTGCTGTAGCACATCGGCCGACCCATGCGAATCAATGCGTTTTGATCCTTCCGTTTACCCTTCCGGATCACAAGAAGCTTGTACACTGCAATCTGGTCTTCCAATCTGGTCTTCCATCGGTACGTCCTCTTCTCCATTGGCTTCACCTCCAGTGCTGGTATTCGAACATCTTGTCCTCATCGCTGCTCTGCAATACGTATGCCAATTTGCGTCCATCGTACGAATGAGCACAAACGGTGGGAACGATATCAATGAATCCTAGGTAGCTTTGCTAGACGGATCGGATTCCCACGGCGGTGATAGGTCTGAAATATTAGAGTTCGTATCCACAAATACGGCGAAAACGCCACATCCTTCACCAATAAAAAAAATATCCTGAAGCGAGGGCCTCCTGTAGTTTGCGAAAAAGATTCTGGCCGCCAGCGTAACAGCTACGAAAGAAAGTTTTCAATCGCTTCACGATATTTGCTTCCCCTGAATGTTGCGATGGTTGTAAAAAAAGTATCTTGATGTGTGGGTTTCTCGGATAACTCGCTGGCTGTTCCATCTTGTGAACTTCCTTCTGGATGATTGGTATCAATCGATCGGTACTGAGCTTACATTTCAGCGAACATTCAACGATAGAGGTCGTGTTTGGAAGAGTTAGTTATCCCTGCTCATGCAGTGGAGCCCCTACTGGGCGTGGGGTGGGGTGTTTTAAAGACAATAGTTCGTGTTACCTACACGAAAGCAACAAAATATCTCGCCATGAAGTTTCGAGTGGAAAAGCCCACTCAAACAGACTTTTGCCTTAGCGGATACGATGGATGTGAACTGGTACAAGTGTGTTGAGGACAAGAAAGTCGTGACAGAGAGGAAGTCGACGAAGAAGAGGAAGTAGTCATGAAGATCAGATTACAGGGTCCAGGCATGTTGTGAACAGGAGGAGCAAACGGAAAGCCCAGAACGCATTGATTCGCTTGGGTTGTCCGATCAGGTACAGTATTTTCAGCAGCAGCAAGAGCTCCACACGTCTGGAAAAAATAATTTATCTGGCAGCCAGAAATCTGAAGCTGGGGTGGAGTATGGAGGAAGTCGATCACGAGACGGAGACTATGTTTGGTGTCGCTTCGAAACTCTGCCGACTCGGCATCCATCCATACCTGAAGACCACACTGGTGTCTCGAGTCCTCGTAGACTTTGTGGCAACCCTTAGTTGAACTCGCGAAGCTTATCTTACCGCATTTCCAGAATTGATCGAACGAAACTCTGGACACTGGCGGATTGAAGCAATGATGGCTTGTATGTTGACGTTACTGGCGATGGTGGTTCATACGTCGGCGGCGAGTAGCAGGTATTTTATTTCCACACAGTCGATTTGATTATCTCCATATTTCAGAAGAGCACGAAATTCAAGCCGAGTGTGACTGCGGACGAGGAAATGCGAGAGAAAATCTCGTTCATATTGATTCAAATGAATCATTGACATGACGAAGTTAGCAAGTTTGCCCAATAGAAATCATCTGTGGCAACATCGATGTTCGAGGAAGCAGAAGTTCCATAAGATTCATTTATACCACACCACCAGGTACTATCCTGATAGTATACATGATACAAGTCTTAAGAATGTCCAAATGTCCATGTTGAGCCGCTTGATCCATCGCAGCAGTCGTACATCTGACCGTCGTGTTGTAGTGGAGCCACTTGACAAGCTCCAAATTTCCACTTTTAGCTGCACTATCCATCACGATAACCTCAAAACCTTCTGCTGTCCGCCACTTCCAGTCACTAGGCACAGTAGTTTGACTCGGTGTGCTCTCCGAGCACATAAGCTTCCAGTGTAGGTACTTGACCACCTCAAAATGCCTAGTTTCCGCCGCACAACCCATTGCAGATATCAAAGTGTTGTAGGTACTGATATGATATGAATCCTCGAAATCTGGTAAATTGGTGAATATCCATTCCATCACCTCAAGATGATCATTCCTTGCAGCACTGACCATTACCCCACTGAGAAAACACTCACTGCGGTTATTGTGAAGCCACTGGACAACAGTCAGGTGGCCATTCTCTATGGCACCATTCATTGCATCCGTAGTACACTCTGGGATGCTTGCAGTTCTTGCTTGGGTGTCGTCTCGTTTTCGTTTCTTGGATTTCATCGCCAATTGAACGTCATGCAAGTATTGGAGCACATCCAAGTGACCATTTTCGGCAGTTGCATCCATTACGCGCGTATTAAGGCGATTGCCATTCCATTCTCGCTCATGGGTGAACAAAACATCGTCGTCCCCGAACTCTGTGTAAAGCCACTGTACAACGTCAAGATAGCCTTTCTTTGAGGCTTCAAGCATTGCTTGGCTAGGTACCATAGTTGTTGACCACAAGTCATGGCTACCCTTAAACAGTTCAAGTCGCTCTTGATCTTGATCTCTCTGTAAAGCCCTCGACTCGCTGTCTGCAGGTATACATGCTCGAGACAGGAGATGCTTCGCTAGACTAAAGTGTCCATTACTTGCTGCAGTGTGAATCGCAAATCGAGATTCCCTTGCTAATTCTTCTTCCAAGTCACCGTCTTTCGTTCCACGATCAAGTAGCCAACGGACAGTATCGATAAATCCCTTTCCTGCAGCTTTGACCACCAATCCCTGGAAACCTTCAAGTTGTCCGTGTTTGTCCAGCCATTGCAATATCTCGACGCTTCCCGATTCTTCCGCTACAGAATGGGCAGGTCGGAGTTTTGGAAGATTATGAGTCCGCCACGTCGCTCCACGATCCAGTAACCATTCTGCCATAGTGATGTTGTCACTACAAACTGCCGCTTCTAACGCTCGGCTTTCATCCCATGTACTAGGAGATAAATGGGTGAAAAGCCACTCGACAACTTCAGTGCTTCGGCTTTCAACACCCCGTTTCAATAGCCGTTTTCCCCAGTGCACATGAAAACCCGGTTCTCGTGCACTTTGGTCATAAAAGACTTGTAGGATCTCTAGAAACCCAGTAGAAGCAGCTTTAGTGACCACTTCTGTCATTACCTTAGCTCCAGGGAACTTGGCTACAAGCCATCGAGCTATATCCACATTGTTCTGACGCACTGCCTCCATCATTGAGTTTCTGAATTGGTATTGTCTGTAGTGAGGATCCGTTCGAAGGTATTTCCGTATTGTCCATGAAGTATCAGCAACTTTTGCAGTGGAATTCGAGTCGTACATATATCACTGTAGCTCCAGACGCGATCCAAAAGAACAACCGATCCGAATTTTGACGCAACAAGGAGTGGGACCTCCACCAAAGTGTCCAGGAAGAGGGAGACAGCAGAGACGACATGAGGGGGTTCTCTGAACGTGGGCTTGGACTACAAACAATTTTTTAACAACAATATCAAATAATGATTGAGTTCAACGTTGAACAACACACGTCCTGTAACATTAACTTGGCTAGGTTTCTCTATTGACTTTTCTTGTCATGACTAACCATCTCCGAAGTCGACAGACCCTGGACGAAGGCACGAGCCAACAGGAACAACAACGGGATGAAGACGATTTGCGCATTCACGATACCAAACATCGAGATGGAGTTGCCGATTTCCTTCCAGCTGCCTTCGTTCTTGACCAAAAAGAGGAAATGAAGTGCAAGGACGTCCGACAAGGCCACAACCAACAGGAAGTAGCGCGTAGCAGGTAGTCGGGGCTTCTTCGCATCTGAGGACGAAGCTGACGGGAGCAGGAGAATCAGATGGAACGTACATGCCACCAACATGAACGGGATGAGGATCTTGCCAACTAGCAGAGCTCCCATAGTGAAAGGTGCAAATACTGTGACGAAACGGTAAGTGGACGAGATCTCGAAGCTGCTCATACTTGCCACATTGCCAGTCCCGAAGAAGGCGATGTTCACTAACAGCAGAAAAATAAACGCGCGCTGTACTTCTCGCCACATCGAGGACGAGCCCATTGCTTGGGCCTCCAATAGCAACCAGCTCACGAGAACGCCGGACAGAACCACGTAGAACAGCACTTCGTAAGCGATACTCAGGAGAATGAAGGAAGGCACGAAGGCCAACATCACCTCAATCAGTCGTCTCACATAGCGTTCGACCTTCACTTGTAGCTGGTGATCAGGTCCAACTTCTAGAGTGAGAGGTCGGTTGCTTTGACTCTGTTTCAGCCGCACCAGTAGCACCACAATCGGAACAGCAGACAGCAACCAGTTTGCAACTGTCAGTGGGAATGGTGGTTTGCTTCGTTCACCATCCAAATACTGCATTGTCAAATGCAAAGTCACCAAAGAGAGCGTCAAAGGAGACACGCTCAAAATGAACGAACGCTTTTTCCAATTATGCTGGGTAGACGTCATTCCAAGAACTGCTCCAGTGAAGAGCAACGACAATAGACCACCGATATTTACCAGGGCGGTGTGTTCACCATATTCGCTTGGTAAATATGGGAACACGGAGATGAAAAGACAACTAATCGTCCAACAACGACTCGGTAATGGGAATCTTCCAGTCCATTCATCTTCTGGATTGACAGCACCAACGTACGGCCAGAACGCGAGAAGCGAGAAAAGGACGCCGAAGATCTCCCGACGTTCATATCCAAACACCACAAGTTCCAGACACAGAAAAATCAAAGCGATTTCCGCCCACCATCTCCAGCTCGACTTAGTCTTGGTTCCACTTGAGCCAGACATCCAAGCTTGTTGGATCAGGTCAGCGTGATTCCACATGAAAACGCCAAACACAAGTGGAAACAGCAAGTAAAGATAATACGTTGCTGGCGAACCTTCCAGACCCAGGTACACGAATGCAGCAAATACCACAATAACCAACTTGATGTCTAACTGCTTCCCGCCAGCACCAAGCAGCCATTTCAAAGAGAAATCTCGAGGGTGAAGATAGGCCACACAGACCACAAGTATCCAGCCAAGATATCCCAACACTACAATGCCGAGGAGGAAAAACCAGTCGTATCTCTGGAAATACTCCAACGTCGCCAAGCAGATCTCAATCAGTTCCTGGCTAAGCAACTCGACACTTTCATCAGCTCTTTGGTTTCCCTCGCTTCGAACACTGGTGTCATATGCTTCAGCGAGTTGCTTCAAGAGCTCAGGAACACGGTCTCGGAACGGACTATACGGAACAAAACGTAGTAGTGTACGAGAACGCTTTTCCTGCTCCTTCCGCAGTGCATGGAGGTATAGTTGCTGGGCATTTGAACGTACAGCATTGGCCCGGTACGCACCCTTTGCCAGGTACGAGAATGGCAGCACTCCGACTGAATTGCGAGGATAAGGCAGACCCAGTAGAGCACTGATAAGCGGTGCAACATCTGCCTGCATCACGTCCTTACGCATCAACTTGCCAAGAGCTCCCCACTCCCCCACTGCAGCTTGTTCCTGTTCTTCTTGTGCTTGTAACTGAGCTTTAACCTGAGCTCGAGACTGTGTGGGCAGGTCGATCTCGAATTTCCCTCCTTTTTCCACTTCTGTTGGCCCTTGAACACCTGCTCCCCACACTACCAAAGGTGTACGTGTGTTGGCTGGATCTCCATCTCCATGAGCTCCTTTCAATCCCATGCCATGATCCGCAGTAAACACGTACGCCGTGCGTCCATCATAGTCATAGAAATCCTCCACCATGCGATGTGTCTTCTCCACTAGTTCGTCCACTAGTGCAATATTGTTCAAATAATCTTTCGAGTTTGGTCGATGTGCGTGTCCATTAGAGTCGATGCCTAAATAATGACAAAAGATCACCACTCCATCGTCCCGTAGCTTGCCATTCAACTGTTCATCTTCTCTGGCATTGTTCAATAGTTTCTGCAAGTGTCGGAACACCCAAACGTCCAACTCAGAGGAATCTCCCTTGGCAAAATCTTCCTCTTCATGAGAATAATGCTCTTCAAGTGCTTGTGGCACATGACGAGCGAAGATTGGGACAATATCTGGACTGCCAAATAGGAAAGCACTGCTACTCTGATTAAAGACCGAGTCAAAGTCCACGGGATTGTCTGCCCAGCCTTTGGTAACTGCACTGACGTCTTCATACATCCCAGCGAAGAGAGCCACGTGTCCAGGACGACTTTCAGTAGGCACACGAGTATGGGAGACCCCCCAGCTGCCCTGTGTCTTCATTATAGTACGTAGGAAAGATACTCGCAGCTCCGTATTGTCCTCTTGGGCGTCGGACGATGCATTTGCCTCGAAAAACTTGTCTGCTCTACAACCGTCGGCTACGAACACCACCACACGTTTAGCTGGCGGAGAGTCTGTGTACACCACACTCTCGATATGTGGCACTACGGGGGACGTGAAGTAGATGTCGAAGATGCTCAGCACATACAGCGCGTGGAAGAACACGCCCAGCACCAGTAGCTGCGCCAATCCGCCTGCCTTCATCACGTCGTAGCGAAAGATACAATAATTGTATGAGATAGGTGCTATTGTATTTGTAACACCTCTTCATTTGTATTTTAGTTTTTACAGCAGTTTACGAGCATATTGATTTATCAAGCAGTTTGAAATCATACTAAAAGCTAGTGGCTACATTTTATTCGTTAAAAAAAAATGCCGCAGATGGGCGGGAGCATTCGGGAGGAAGTGGAGGTGGCGCTGCACGAGCACCGCTTCCTAGTGACGAAGCTTCTGGAGTTACTCAACACTGCGTCTCTGTAGGTGTTTTTCCTCGCGTTTGCGCGGTTTTTTTAAGGCCGGAATGTCATTGTTTGAACGCTCCAAACTTTTTTGCTCTTAAAACGTAGGCCGCCATCTACCATCACGGCCACGAGACTGCGCACCGTGAACGAGACGTTCAATAAGGTTTTGGAGAAAGACCGAGATCTCCTTGCAGCTGTCAAGAAATGTGCGTTATTGAGGGATTTAAATGATGAAAGGGGAGAGTTAAAGCTGACAGATATACCTTTCAGTGGCGAGACATCAAGTGGCACAGAAGGAATTGCTGCGCGTTGAGGCGGAGATCGAGAACAAGAAGCAAAAAGTCGTTCAATATGCAGCACAATTGCGACACTCCCAGGAGGACATTGCCAATGTACTGAGGAAACATCGTGTTGTGCTGCAAAACGCCAAGCAGAAATCCAAAGGTGCTGGAGGTTTTTATTGCTCTGGTAGACTAATTTACTGAGTGTTTCTGATGTTTGTAGTGGTACTGGATCCTCGTGATATTGTTGCTTATGCGCACCGTATTGCTGGAACAACATCGGCTCCGAAGGAGTGGCAGCCTGGCGTACGTTGGTTCGTACTTTTAGTGTGGATGTTTTGTTGCTAATGTGTTATATTTCTTGTAGTTCCCAATGTTTGGATTTATGCCGCCAGCTCCACAGGAGCACATGATGCGTGCTGGTGTCCTCAGTCGTGGCATCGTTGCTGAGATTGTTACACAAGGACCGGAGAAGTACACGTCGAGTGCTGCTAGAGTCAAGCAGGAAGGCGATGGTGGTGAATCTATTGAGAAACTCAATATCCCCATTGGTTTGGGTGCTAGTGACGCCCAGATTCGCAAACAAATGCCACCAGGTTGGAAACCTGGTGATCCGGTGGATCTACCGCTTGATGCGCTGCTACACTACATGGGTCGGAGTTTCTTCACGGAACACGGTATCACGTTGCCTGAATCATGGAAAACTGGTGACCCACTGCCTGCCGACGCGATGGAGATTTTGCGCAAGAAGTTCAAGTTGCCAGAGAAGCGTGCGGCTCTGTATGACGACGAGGTGGTGGACGACGTTGAAAGTCTCCGCAAGAAGCGCAAGCTGGAAGAAGGCGAAAAGGCGGACGAAGGCGCCGACAGTGACAGCTCGAGTGATTCAAGCGACAGTGACGAAGAAGCTCCCAACACCATCTCACTCAGTCTTTCATCGTCGTCCGAAGACGAAAGTGACGATGATAGCGACTAAACAAATCTTCGTATAAAATGCTGCATGTTGCACTTTAAAAAAAATGTCACTCAAGTGAGAATCTCAGGACTGTAACACTCCATTATAGTATACATTCCCATCCCTCACTACCAGTTTTGATAAATAAATTTACTTAATCGAGAGATGAACAACTTTGAAGCATGAATTTTAGCTTATATATCTCGTCGCTTTTCTTAGCCTGTCGAGGCTTCCTGTGGTCCGTGCAACGGCAAAACTCCTTATCTGGGCCGTCGGTTCATTGCGCTCTAGCTATAGTTATCACCAGCTATAAATTACGTAATTATCTCGAGATCTGGGCAGCCGAAGCAGCACGTGGAGCAGAAGGTCACTCTGGTATTTGCAGCGTCGCAGTCTCCTTCCAGTCTTCTCGCACTTCTTAAATCTCCACCACTCGACCACAATGGCCAGTCGACCGGTTCAGAAGATGGGTTCAATGGCTAAGCTCCGTCAACAGGAGGCTACAGCCACCAACGTGGCGTCGCCCAAAGGAATCTCCATTAAGACTCCAGGCAGACTCCCGTCCTCGGAGAATGGAGGAGACCACTCACTCGGACTGCAACGTCGTCGGTTGTCGGTAGTGAGCGACAACAAACTGGTGGATGGTATGGCTGCAGCTACTATTGACGATGTGGACAGCAGTGCACAAGCTCTAGCGGACGGAACTTGTGCGATTGTAGCTTTTGCTGGACTGTCTAAGAAAGGATACGCACCGTACAACCCACGTAAGAAGAACCAAGATGCAATGGTGATCAAGTACGAACAGAGTACGCAATCGCTACTGTTGTGTGTGTTCGACGGCCATGGTGAAGCGGGTGATGGAGTTTCTGGAGCTATTCGCGACAAGTTTGCAACGGAACTCTTTGCACACACCAAGTTCGAGCGTTCGGGTGATCTTCAACAAGATGCGGAGAGCCTGCGTACTGCTATTGCTGATACCCTGAGGTCTGTGGAGCAAACCGTCTTGCGAGACCCAAGCATCGACACGGAATTCAGTGGAACCACTGCAGTGGTGACTGTCGTGCGTGACAACCTCGTGGTGGTCGGCAACGTCGGTGATTCGCGTATCACTCGCGGCTTCGTGAAGATGCTGGGTCCGTCGGGTCCTGAGGCTCTCGGAAGCCAAGAACTTTCCATTGACCACAAACCTGACCGAGCGGACGAGAAGGCCCGTATTATCGCCAGTGGTGGTCGTGTGTTTGCTGTCGAGTATGACGATGGTATTGACGGCCCTCCTCGTGTCTGGTTGGGGCACATGGACGTTCCAGGACTCGCTATGTCACGCTCACTTGGTGATGCTGTTGCTCACACTGCTGGTGTGCTGTCGGAGCCCGAGTTTACGACGAGATGGCTCGACGAGAATGACCGATGCCTCATTGTGGCTACGGACGGTTTGTGGGAGTTTATGTCGAACGAGGAGTGCATGGAGATGGCCATGGGGCAACAGGACCCGAAGATCGCAGTGGATCTACTGATCATGGAAGCAAGCCGCCGCTGGATGAAAGAGGAACAGGTCATCGACGATACCACAATCATTGTGGCGTACGTTGACACTGTCGGGCTCAACAAGGAAGGACCCAAGGTCACCGCATGAATCACTCGGGCGGCTTTATAACCTCTTCGACAGCTAGACCAGCAACTCTCGCACACACTTTTGCTGCCTTAACACATTCCGAGCATACCCTCATCAAATAAATCTAATACACACCAACACCAATATGAAGGACCTTCTTGAATGAATGGCAATGTGATTCACATGACGACGCAAATGCCATCCTTCGTGCAGCTATGGCTTCGAAGTACAGTAATGCAGTCCACAATCAGGTGGCTTCACTCCCCTACCTTGCAAGCGCTTCCACGACATCGCTTCGCTTTGTCAGTCTCTTAAAAGTCGTCGTCGTCATCGTCATCGTCTTCATCACTGAAATACGTCCGCCGCTTCATCTGAAACTAATACGTTAAAAACTCTGGAACAGCTTTACCAACTTGACACTTAACGATCGTACCGTGACTTTGGTGCGCTGTTTCTCCTCCGTAACGCCCACTTGGTTCAACAGATCGATGAGTTTGTCCTCGTCAATTTTGGCGGCTAACTGACCGCGTTGCGCCATCTGGATCACCATATCCTCGATCGCACGGGCCTTCTCGGGCTTCACAATTGCTATTCTAGCCACTGCAACAGCAACACAGACCATCAAAATTCAGTACCTTCAATCAACAAATAAAACAAATAACCTTATCAAATGCAGCAAACGTACAGCGCTCGCGGGCGTCGGGCAGCATCACCTGTTGCATCATGGACTGGCGCATCTGCTCCTGCTCCCTGTAAAGTCCCCACAAAGCTCATTTAACTCCTACAATTCAACCCTCGAAGTCAATTGACCTATACTACGTACTGCTGCTTCACTTGTTGCTGCTGCATCTGCTCCATCGACATCTGCGGTTGCGTAGCTGTCTTCTCCTGAATAGGATTGATACACGCCACGGAAAACGTTATTAAGAGTCCAGTACTGCATCCTACGATGCCACAAACAGCTCGTTCGATAGGTGGAAGAGCACTCTACTACATATCACGCATAGATTAAGCTACTTGCGCTGTAAGTCAACGCTACGTACGCTCATGGTGGCCTCTTGCTTTGTCTCCTTCTTTGCTTTTTTGTGAATGGATCGTATTGTTTTGGTACATAATTTTGAATCCATTACTCAAAATGGACTAAAATGACAATATTTGATAACAAGCCATGCAGAGAGGAAGAGATGGTCTTGAGGCGCTGAATAGCGAGAACGAAGCTGCTAGATTCGACCAGGCACTAAATGGGTATTTCCGTGTGTCTATAGCTACTGGTAAACGTCCTCGAGGGCGTGGAAGGCGCTTTGTAGCTCCTCAAGCAACGGAAAATGATACCGAGACAACTCCTGAAGTCTGTTTGAAGCAAATTAAGCGAAGTCTACGCGATGCAGCAGCTCCAGTGCAGACTCAATACATTCAACGGTTTCACGGAGCCATTTTGCATCAGTTGAAGCGGTCAAAAACGTCGTTTATCGTTTTTACTAGGGTGAGTTTGTGTGGACTAAAGCAGCTTGTGACTTTAGAAACTTAACTCCTGGGTGCATTAATTCTCTGTAGGCTTTGGATTTGTGTCAGGAGATATTCAAACGCTCTGTGGCGTTTCGGACGCTCATTACAAAGCAGACAGCGTCATTCTTTGATCAATTGCTACTGGCAGCAGGTGAAAGCATAAGTGCCAATGCGTCAAGGAAGTTACGAGCCAGAAATCAAGGGTCGAAGCAGTTAACACTGGTGTTGAAGCTTATTGAGACGTGGAAACAGGACTTTGGAGACCGCTACCCTTCACTAGTGGCAGGGTATGGAGTGCTGGTGGAGAGAGGGTACGAATTCCCACATGAACGTGCGAGACAACAGGAGCAGAGGGAACGAGAGGTGGATACACAACGACATCGTGAACGTGTGATCAATGTGAAAAGACAGCAAAGAGATCGAGAAATGAACAAGTACGTACCCGAGATGGAGCAGGTGTTGGTGGAAATGAATCGTGTGTTTGAAATTTTGGTGCCGACGCTGGATGCGTTTCATGTGGAGGAAAATAGTGAAGAAGAGAAAGCTCCTGCTTCAGACCCAAAGCAACCCCAAAGTGGAGAGCTTGATGAAGAAGAAGAAGATGATGATGATGAGATTCAGTGGGAAGATGCTGGCTCAACAGCACCGGGAGGATATTCGGACGAGGGCGTGGAGTGGGAAAGCGTGGCAACAGAAACCGGTCTTACTCGAGATAACGTCTCGAACGACGTCAGTGACGATGAAACTGTTAACGATGAAATGGATATCAACGACATTGTGCAGGCGTATGGTCTAGGCAGTTCGTCTTACCAGTTGACCATCGAAGTATCCAAACAAGTGTGTGAGGAGTCTTCAGAGAACGACGCGCTTTTCAAGAGCCTCGCTGACGGTGCATTACGCATGCGAAAGCGCTTCCTACCATTGTTGAGCGATTGGGAACAACACTCTCTACTAACACAGTCGGCTGGGACCAGTTCCGCAGTGCTGCAGACGCAACGGGAGGTGCTGCAACGAATCCGTGACTTGCGCGACCGAATGACCCGTGCGCTACTGAAGTTGGATGACCTGGTACAGGACTCAAAGAAGCCAAAACAAGACACCTCCAGTAAACTAGCTGTGGTTTCGCTGCCTCTTGACGCGTACAACCTTCCCACTAAGCGCAGACGGAAGTCATGAACGTAAAGACAGATATGGTTTGCTGAACTTGTTTTTTTTGGACAAATGGAAGATACTTCAGCTATCCAACTCGAAGAATACCCTGTTCACTCGAACTCTACTCTGAGCCGATAGCACTTCCACTTCCACTTGCTTTACCGATTTTGGATTGATCCACCAGCACCTTCGTGAGAACAGCCCCTCCCCCGAGGTACGCTGCAAAGATGGCAGCCCAGGCCCATTTGATAAGCTCCAGTTGGGATCATTTACTGTACAGATCAGATATAGGATCTGGTCAATTACTTTGGTACTGATCTGAAAGCTGGAAACATGAGGTAAATGGTTTATTCGTCTCTCCCGATTAAAATGACATCACTAAGCTACGTGCTTATTGCGCTACACTTTACTCCCGCGATCATATCGCCATATCCACGGTCTCCTCGTCCGATGAGCACCCGGACGACTATTCTTCAGCGGCCGGCTCTTCATCTTCTGACTCGTCGGAGATGTCTTCGGGTAGTTCAACGGGTACGGGCAGCTGGATCAGCTCGCGAGGTGGGCGGCGAGCGCGTCCACGAGGAATGTCAGCAAGGCGCTGAACATACTCTGCCGAGAGAGACTTAATCACGCCTACGAAAGTCGCCTTGCTAGGGCGAGGCTTCGGAAAGCGGTTATTTAGCTCCCGGTTAAACCTTTCCAGAGGGTTATTCGTGCGATCAACAAGCTCATTGTTCAAGCCAGCCACGTTCCACTCACTCACGTCGTAATGGTCCAACCACGTCCGCTGGAAATAGCCCCAGAACCCTCTCCACTTCACTTTAGAGTACGATGTGCCAGACTCGGTGCAGCGCTGACGGATCTCATGCTTTACCCACTTAATGCAGCGCTCAATGAGACTGGGGCTGACGACGGTCAGCATGTCGACAACCCCACGGCTCATTGCAATAGCACACTCTTCCACAGGGATAGCGAATCGCTTCATAGCGCGTCTAAGCGCCTGCTTCAGGTGAAACAGGCAGCCAATTATGATTGCGTTCGGGAACTGTGTCTGTACGGCCTGGATCAAAGCACTCTCGAAGTCACACACGACTTCTGCAGGCTCGAGCTGCTGATCCGTGCCTTGCACAATGAAGTGCATGATGTCCCAAAACGAATCCCCGCTTCGCGAGGTGCTCAAGACATAGTACACCGGTACGTACAGCCCTGAAGCACGGTCGTGAACCATGATAATCACACATTGCTTGTAGCTGCGCGGAACACAACGGAATGTACCGTCGATAAAAATAGTCGTCTCGTGGTAGCGCAGTAGGTTAATTAGCGAAGGGTGCGCCCAACCGATTAGTCGTGTAGGTCGATTGAGATTTTCTCGGTTCGCCGTGACATGATGGAACTGGAAGAAAGACACTGATTCGTTCAGTGCTGTCGAAAGCGGGGGGGGGGGGGGGGGGATTTCGAGTGCACCATGTATTTCCCCGCTGAAGTGTCGGTTCCTTGCTTGGTACACACGTCGAAGGACTTGGAGCTCGGATAGCCCACGCACGACGTGCTCATTGTTAGCACCGTAGAACTCGTCCCGCACACCATTCCAAATCACCCGCGCTGGAACAGCGACTTGTTCAATATCCAATACGTCTACTCTGTCCTTCATAGCACCCATGACGTCCGTCAGGCTAGCGACCGAAGCATCTACATTACGACAGGTGTGGAGCCGTCCAACTGTGTAGCCCATTGTGCTGGTGAAGAATGCCATGGTGCCAGAGCAGCCTTGGCGCCAATGGCTGCACGGGTACGCGATTTTCCTTGAGAACGCCCAAGCACGCGTGTACTTGTAGCCGCGGAAGAAGCACGTCGTAGTCTCCTGACGAACTTGGCCTCGAGGACGACCTGGTATGACACTGCGTGAGGTCTCTGGTGTGTCCGGGAGAGACTCCATAATGCCAAGTGAGCCTTTGCCTGCCTGTACGCCACTGATCGACGCTACTTCTAACCGTCCATTTCCAGATCTCATAGCTGATCCTGCAAAAACGAGGTATGTACCAAAAACAGATCTGTACCATATATGATCCCAATGAGGTTTTACCGCCCATTTTGGTAACGGCTTCCTGCTCTTCACTCTGTCAACCATGTCTTCAGCTTCTTGCGCCTTCTTCCGTCCCTACCCCATGATTACAGCTAGATACGGCGCACCTGCCCTCTCTTCATCGTCGAGATTCTGAGTTCCCCTGAGATTGCGAATCTTTTTCTTGTCGGCGACAGTATGGGAGATATTCGTATGAATCAGGGCAGTGGTTTTGGCTCCAGTAACACTGATTCCGCTTGAAAGGATTGCGAGGAAAGTCAAGATGAAGATCAATCTCATGACTACTAAACGCGTTTCGTTGACAGGGGAATTTGTCGAATGACCATCTCACGCACAGCTGAGTAGATTGAAAAGATAATCTGTACAAGGTTCAACCTGTCTTGTACGAAAAATACTGGAGCTGATTAGTAGGCTTTGTCTTCTACGAAGCTCGATCGTTGTTTTAGTTACTGTAGGATAAGACAATTTAATCCAGAAGTGATAACCCTGCTCCCTTGTCATTCAAACTCCTAGCCAATGAAATCGTATACGACTCAAATAAATCAAATAAATATCCAATCAGCTGACGCTAGGGTTAGGTGTTTAGCATTCCAGCTTATTTTCCGGAATAGTCCGGAATGTCCGGTATTTATAAAATAAGTGTGAATACTAAAGTCAAGATAAACACTCCTTTATCGAGAAAAGTTAGGGTATAACGGAAAGATCGCTTCTAAAGATAGAGACTCCTGCGCAACGACGCTTCATGGCCATTCCGTGAACAGCTGAGTGATGAAGCGAGCTTCTAGAGGTCTGGACACCCCCGCAGGGACGATCGGACAGGAGGCAGCCGCCGAGAAATTGTTCGAGGAGTTCCTTAGCTCTATAGGGCTCTCTAAAAACGACTTAGACAACATACACAAGTCCCATCATAACGAAGCAAGCCTTCCAACGCAAAATTTGTATTCTCTTCTAACTGCATTCTCCATTTTCATTCAGACAAAAAAGAGCGACAAGGCCAGATCCACTGATGGTTTGTTGGCGAAGTCGACTGCACTTGGATATTTTTCTCAGATTGTCAATTTGCTCCGTGAGCGCTACTCGAAATCGCTAGATGATACGAAGCGCATCGCCAAAATACGTGACAAGATGTCAAGTTTTATCGAAGAGCGGAATTTACGAGCAAATGTGCAAACTAATGACGCTCCAGGTTGTTCTATTGATGATCTCAGTATGCTTGTGGAGTATTTAGTGACTACAGCGGATGTTGCAACTGGTTTTAAGTCTATTCATGATTCTGCACTGCTCGTAATGATGTGGCACACTTTTGGTAGAGCTGTGGATACCTGTTTTTCTCGTAAACAGCAACTTTCACTGGCTGCTTCTGGAGAATTGTTTTTGCACATTGCTCGTATAAAAACTTCTGTGGTACAAGGAGTGTCTGTTTACAAGTCCCTCAAGAGGTGGCAGCAATGTATGTTTCATGCATTTGGAATGCTGTTCGTATGTTATGATGAACCTTCTGAATTTCTTTTCCCACTGGCACCTCACTTTGTGGAGTCCGATTTGCCTGGTAGTCATCCATATTCTCAGGAGGAAGCTGTGTTGTATTGGGACCGACTCGTGGAAGACGACAACACGCTTCCTCCTCGCAAATGAGAAAGAAAACGTCCAAACATTGCCAGCTATATTACGGAAGTAATCAGAGATGCAGTCAAAGCTATGCCACCTACAACCCGTAATTCGGTTACCCCACACATGACAAGCCACTCTATCCGTCGAGGTGCTGCAGCGTACGCTAACGCGTCGCCAAAGCTGGCGATCCAGTGGATCTCAACGCGTGGAGCCTGGCTACTTGAGTCACTTACCAAGGCGTTTGCCTACATAGGAACCACCACAAAAGAAGATCAGAGCGTCGCAAAAGTATTAGCAGGTTATCCTTCTCCTGACTTACCGGTTGTGACGCCATCTATCCGTGATCTTCAGGAGCGACTTTCTGCACTGGAGTACAAGCAGCTTATCACACTTCGGAGTGAGCTCTATCGCCATGTCACTGGATTCCACGATGTTCGCTTTAATGTCGCCCTAGAGGTCATTGATGCCACATTTGCAGCGCTACTCATCCATCTAGAAGAAGTTCAAACAGCAGCTGCATCCTCCGATGGTGTCACAGTGGTTCATCGCTACCTGTACGAGTTGCAACGGGGTGTTGCAGCCACGAATGCTCGCTTGGGCTCGTCTATTAGCCTTAATACTTGTTGCAAATGGGGTGGCCATTTGAAGGCTCACTGGCAAGCGGTTAATCACGGGCAGATCGGTAACGCTGTAGCGGGTGGGGACACACTACTGGTCTCGACATTAGAGAACGTGCTCAATCAATTAGTACTTGTAAATGAGAAATTGGGGCGCCTTGAGGACACCTATCGACAACTGATCGCCCAACCTCCTTTCGAGACACCACAGCGCCTACTTGCACAAGTGCATCCACGAGTAGCAGCTGCTGGAACTCCGCCTGACACACCTGCGATCGCAATGACGTCGACACTTGCTGGATGCCTGTTAAATTGGTACACGAATCACATATGGGAAACTGTTAAGGGGAAGAAGGAGCAGAATAAACGAGCAGATTCTAAAGCTGCGATCAACATCATGCTGATACTATACCAGAAGCCCCTCGAGATTCCAGCGGAGCCTGTCAGAAGCCATAGCGATGGCGAAACATCATATCAGCAATGGAAGAACGCCCTGTGGACCTTGGCCGTTGCGATGGATGCTGCTGTGAACGAGTGTCTCTATGCACTGGACCAGAGAAAACCGACACGCAAAGCGGCATCGCTCAGGAAGCGCTGGAAAGCCCTAAAGCTGACGAACCCTGACGCCGTCCAAGCCATAGTCGCTCAGTTCCTGCAAATGAAGGCAAATGGCCAAGTTATTGATGCATGTACACCTGAAACTCACCTCTGGAAGGCGAAAGACCTGGTATAGAGCACTATTCGAGCTTCACGGTATCCTTAACCCTGCATGATCATACCGACGGCTGGTGTCGAACCAACGTCTAGAGGAATGACCCTCTCGCTTTGCCGTTAAGCTACGTCGGTGGTAGAGATGATCTGCGAGCCGTGCGTACCGAGAAGTGCCAGAGTTAACTGGGACTTGTGTGAACCGGAAGTAAAACTGGAGTGAGGGATATGCACTGCCGTCGGAGAGATTCTAGAATAAATGGACTGAACAGTGATGAGCAATTCAAGCTCAATTCATTTTCTCAAATCGTTGAATCGTGCATATTCACTCTAATAGTGGCCCCCTTTGCTGTGAGCACCCCTCACTTTTCAATTTGCCAAGTCAGAGAGACATCTCTCCAGCTGACTGTTGCGCTGTTTTTTTACATTGCTCTCGTTTGAAGCCCACAGGCCTTTTTAGATGATTCTAATCATGCTTTTGCGCAATGCATCCGCTTACGTTTCCCCCTAATCGACCATGTCCGGAATGAAATAAGTGCGCTTCAAATTGGTGTATAACTCGTGTGCACACGTGACCTTTTTATATTGTGACTGTCCGGAATAGTGTCTGGAATCTGCCATTTACTGTAGGATAAGACAATTTAATCCAGAAGTGATAACCCTGCTCCCTTGTCATTCAAACTCCTAGCCAATGAAATCGTATACGACTCAAATAAATCAAATAAATATCCAATCAGCTGACGCTAGGGTTAGGTGTTTAGCATTCCAGCTTATTTTCCGGAATAGTCCGGAATGTCCGGTATTTATAAAATAAGTGTGAATACTAAAGTCAAGATAAACACTCCTTTATCGAGAAAAGTTAGGGTATAACGGAAAGATCGCTTCTAAAGATAGAGACTCCTGCGCAACGACGCTTCATGGCCATTCCGTGAACAGCTGAGTGATGAAGCGAGCTTCTAGAGGTCTGGACACCCCCGCAGGGACGATCGGACAGGAGGCAGCCGCCGAGAAATTGTTCGAGGAGTTCCTTAGCTCTATAGGGCTCTCTAAAAACGACTTAGACAACATACACAAGTCCCATCATAACGAAGCAAGCCTTCCAACGCAAAATTTGTATTCTCTTCTAACTGCATTCTCCATTTTCATTCAGACAAAAAAGAGCGACAAGGCCAGATCCACTGATGGTTTGTTGGCGAAGTCGACTGCACTTGGATATTTTTCTCAGATTGTCAATTTGCTCCGTGAGCGCTACTCGAAATCGCTAGATGATACGAAGCGCATCGCCAAAATACGTGACAAGATGTCAAGTTTTATCGAAGAGCGGAATTTACGAGCAAATGTGCAAACTAATGACGCTCCAGGTTGTTCTATTGATGATCTCAGTATGCTTGTGGAGTATTTAGTGACTACAGCGGATGTTGCAACTGGTTTTAAGTCTATTCATGATTCTGCACTGCTCGTAATGATGTGGCACACTTTTGGTAGAGCTGTGGATACCTGTTTTTCTCGTAAACAGCAACTTTCACTGGCTGCTTCTGGAGAATTGTTTTTGCACATTGCTCGTATAAAAACTTCTGTGGTACAAGGAGTGTCTGTTTACAAGTCCCTCAAGAGGTGGCAGCAATGTATGTTTCATGCATTTGGAATGCTGTTCGTATGTTATGATGAACCTTCTGAATTTCTTTTCCCACTGGCACCTCACTTTGTGGAGTCCGATTTGCCTGGTAGTCATCCATATTCTCAGGAGGAAGCTGTGTTGTATTGGGACCGACTCGTGGAAGACGACAACACGCTTCCTCCTCGCAAATGAGAAAGAAAACGTCCAAACATTGCCAGCTATATTACGGAAGTAATCAGAGATGCAGTCAAAGCTATGCCACCTACAACCCGTAATTCGGTTACCCCACACATGACAAGCCACTCTATCCGTCGAGGTGCTGCAGCGTACGCTAACGCGTCGCCAAAGCTGGCGATCCAGTGGATCTCAACGCGTGGAGCCTGGCTACTTGAGTCACTTACCAAGGCGTTTGCCTACATAGGAACCACCACAAAAGAAGATCAGAGCGTCGCAAAAGTATTAGCAGGTTATCCTTCTCCTGACTTACCGGTTGTGACGCCATCTATCCGTGATCTTCAGGAGCGACTTTCTGCACTGGAGTACAAGCAGCTTATCACACTTCGGAGTGAGCTCTATCGCCATGTCACTGGATTCCACGATGTTCGCTTTAATGTCGCCCTAGAGGTCATTGATGCCACATTTGCAGCGCTACTCATCCATCTAGAAGAAGTTCAAACAGCAGCTGCATCCTCCGATGGTGTCACAGTGGTTCATCGCTACCTGTACGAGTTGCAACGGGGTGTTGCAGCCACGAATGCTCGCTTGGGCTCGTCTATTAGCCTTAATACTTGTTGCAAATGGGGTGGCCATTTGAAGGCTCACTGGCAAGCGGTTAATCACGGGCAGATCGGTAACGCTGTAGCGGGTGGGGACACACTACTGGTCTCGACATTAGAGAACGTGCTCAATCAATTAGTACTTGTAAATGAGAAATTGGGGCGCCTTGAGGACACCTATCGACAACTGATCGCCCAACCTCCTTTCGAGACACCACAGCGCCTACTTGCACAAGTGCATCCACGAGTAGCAGCTGCTGGAACTCCGCCTGACACACCTGCGATCGCAATGACGTCGACACTTGCTGGATGCCTGTTAAATTGGTACACGAATCACATATGGGAAACTGTTAAGGGGAAGAAGGAGCAGAATAAACGAGCAGATTCTAAAGCTGCGATCAACATCATGCTGATACTATACCAGAAGCCCCTCGAGATTCCAGCGGAGCCTGTCAGAAGCCATAGCGATGGCGAAACATCATATCAGCAATGGAAGAACGCCCTGTGGACCTTGGCCGTTGCGATGGATGCTGCTGTGAACGAGTGTCTCTATGCACTGGACCAGAGAAAACCGACACGCAAAGCGGCATCGCTCAGGAAGCGCTGGAAAGCCCTAAAGCTGACGAACCCTGACGCCGTCCAAGCCATAGTCGCTCAGTTCCTGCAAATGAAGGCAAATGGCCAAGTTATTGATGCATGTACACCTGAAACTCACCTCTGGAAGGCGAAAGACCTGGTATAGAGCACTATTCGAGCTTCACGGTATCCTTAACCCTGCATGATCATACCGACGGCTGGTGTCGAACCAACGTCTAGAGGAATGACCCTCTCGCTTTGCCGTTAAGCTACGTCGGTGGTAGAGATGATCTGCGAGCCGTGCGTACCGAGAAGTGCCAGAGTTAACTGGGACTTGTGTGAACCGGAAGTAAAACTGGAGTGAGGGATATGCACTGCCGTCGGAGAGATTCTAGAATAAATGGACTGAACAGTGATGAGCAATTCAAGCTCAATTCATTTTCTCAAATCGTTGAATCGTGCATATTCACTCTAATAGTGGCCCCCTTTGCTGTGAGCACCCCTCACTTTTCAATTTGCCAAGTCAGAGAGACATCTCTCCAGCTGACTGTTGCGCTGTTTTTTTACATTGCTCTCGTTTGAAGCCCACAGGCCTTTTTAGATGATTCTAATCATGCTTTTGCGCAATGCATCCGCTTACGTTTCCCCCTAATCGACCATGTCCGGAATGAAATAAGTGCGCTTCAAATTGGTGTATAACTCGTGTGCACACGTGACCTTTTTATATTGTGACTGTCCGGAATAGTGTCTGGAATCTGCCATTTACTGTAGGATAAGACAATTTAATCCAGAAGTGATAACCCTGCTCCCTTGTCATTCAAACTCCTAGCCAATGAAATCGTATACGACTCAAATAAATCAAATAAATATCCAATCAGCTGACGCTAGGGTTAGGTGTTTAGCATTCCAGCTTATTTTCCGGAATAGTCCGGAATGTCCGGTATTTATAAAATAAGTGTGAATACTAAAGTCAAGATAAACACTCCTTTATCGAGAAAAGTTAGGGTATAACGGAAAGATCGCTTCTAAAGATAGAGACTCCTGCGCAACGACGCTTCATGGCCATTCCGTGAACAGCTGAGTGATGAAGCGAGCTTCTAGAGGTCTGGACACCCCCGCAGGGACGATCGGACAGGAGGCAGCCGCCGAGAAATTGTTCGAGGAGTTCCTTAGCTCTATAGGGCTCTCTAAAAACGACTTAGACAACATACACAAGTCCCATCATAACGAAGCAAGCCTTCCAACGCAAAATTTGTATTCTCTTCTAACTGCATTCTCCATTTTCATTCAGACAAAAAAGAGCGACAAGGCCAGATCCACTGATGGTTTGTTGGCGAAGTCGACTGCACTTGGATATTTTTCTCAGATTGTCAATTTGCTCCGTGAGCGCTACTCGAAATCGCTAGATGATACGAAGCGCATCGCCAAAATACGTGACAAGATGTCAAGTTTTATCGAAGAGCGGAATTTACGAGCAAATGTGCAAACTAATGACGCTCCAGGTTGTTCTATTGATGATCTCAGTATGCTTGTGGAGTATTTAGTGACTACAGCGGATGTTGCAACTGGTTTTAAGTCTATTCATGATTCTGCACTGCTCGTAATGATGTGGCACACTTTTGGTAGAGCTGTGGATACCTGTTTTTCTCGTAAACAGCAACTTTCACTGGCTGCTTCTGGAGAATTGTTTTTGCACATTGCTCGTATAAAAACTTCTGTGGTACAAGGAGTGTCTGTTTACAAGTCCCTCAAGAGGTGGCAGCAATGTATGTTTCATGCATTTGGAATGCTGTTCGTATGTTATGATGAACCTTCTGAATTTCTTTTCCCACTGGCACCTCACTTTGTGGAGTCCGATTTGCCTGGTAGTCATCCATATTCTCAGGAGGAAGCTGTGTTGTATTGGGGCCGACTCGTGGAAGACGACAACACGCTTCCTCCTCGCAAATGAGAAAGAAAACGTCCAAACATTGCCAGCTATATTACGGAAGTAATCAGAGATGCAGTCAAAGCTATGCCACCTACAACCCGTAATTCGGTTACCCCACACATGACAAGCCACTCTATTCGTCGAGGTGCTGCAGCGTACGCTAACGCGTCGCCAAAGCTGGCGATCCAGTGGATCTCAACGCGTGGAGCCTGGCTACTTGAGTCACTTACCAAGGCGTTTGCCTACATAGGAACCACCACAAAAGAAGATCAGAGCGTCGCAAAAGTATTAGCAGGTTATCCTTCTCCTGACTTACCGGTTGTGACGCCATCTATCCGTGATCTTCAGGAGCGACTTTCTGCACTGGAGTACAAGCAGCTTATCACACTTCGGAGTGAGCTCTATCGCCATGTCACTGGATTCCACGATGTCCGCTTTAATGTCGCCCTAGAGGTCATCGATGCCACATTTGCAGCGCTACTCATCCATCTAGAAGAAGTTCAAACAGCAGCTGCATCCTCCGATGGTGTCACAGTGGTTCATCGCTACCTGTACGAGTTGCAACGGGGTGTTGCAGCCACGAATGCTCGCTTGGGCTCGTCTATTAGCCTTAATACTTGTTGCAAATGGGGTGGCCATTTGAAGGCTCACTGGCAAGCGGTTAATCACGGGCAGATCGGTAACGCTGTAGCGGGTGGGGACACACTACTGGCCTCGACATTAGAGAACGTGCTCAATCAATTAGTACTTGTAAATGAGAAATTGGGGCGCCTTGAGGACACCTATCGACAACTGATCGCCCAACCTCCTTTCGAGACACCACAGCGCCTACTTGCACAAGTGCATCCACGAGTAGCAGCTGCTGGAACTCCGCCTGACACACCTGCGATCGCAATGACGTCGACACTTGCTGGATGCCTGTTAAATTGGTACACGAATCTCATATGGGAAACTGTTAAGGGGAAGAAGGAGCAGAATAAACGAGCAGATTCTAAAGCTGCGATCAACATCATGCTGATACTATACCAGAAGCCCCTCGAGATTCCAGCGGAGCCTGTCAGAAGCCATAGCGATGGCGAAACATCATATCAGCAATGGAAGAACGCCCTGTGGACCTTGGCCGTTGCGATGGATGCTGCTGTGAACGAGTGTCTCTATGCACTGGACCAGAGAAAACCGACACGCAAAGCGGCATCGCTCAGGAAGCGCTGGAAAGCCCTAAAGCTGACGAAACCTGACGCCGTCCAAGCCATAGTCGCTCAGTTCCTGCAAATGAAGGCAAATGGCCAAGTTATTGATGCATGTACACCTGAAACTCACCTCTGGAAGGCGAAAGACCTGGTATAGAGCACTATTCGAGCTTCACGGTATCCTTAACCCTGCATGATCATACCGACGGCTGGTGTCGAACCAACGTCTAGAGGAATGACCCTCTCGCTTTGCCGTTAAGCTACGTCGGTGGTAGAGATGATCTGCGAGCCGTGCGTACCGAGAAGTGCCAGAGTTGACTGGGACTTGTGTGAACCGGAAGTAAAACTGGAGTGAGGGATATGCACTGCCGTCGGAGAGATTCTAGAATAAATGGACTGAACAGTGATGAGCAATTCAAGCTCAATTCATTTTCTCAAATCGTTGAATCGTGCATATTCACTCTAATAGTGGCCCCCTTTGCTGTGAGCACCCCTCACTTTTCAATTTGCCAAGTCAGAGAGACATCTCTCCAGCTGACTGTTGCGCTGTTTTTTTACATTGCTCTCGTTTGAAGCCCACAGGCCTTTTTAGATGATTCTAATCATGCTTTTGCGCAATGCATCCGCTTACGTTTCCCCCTAATCGACCATGTCCGGAATGAAATAAGTGCGCTTCAAATTGGTGTATAACTCGTGTGCACACGTGACCTTTTTATATTGTGACTGTCCGGAATAGTGTCTGGAATCTGCCATTTACTGTAGGATAAGACAATTTAATCCAGAAGTGATAACCCTGCCCCTTGTCATTCAAACTCCTAGCCAATGAAATCGTATACGACTAAAATAAATCAAATAAATATCCAATCAGCTGACGCTAGGGTTAGGTGTTTAGCATTCCAGCTTATTTTCCGGAATAGTCCGGAATGTCCGGTATTTATAAAATAAGTGTGAATACTAAAGTCAAGATAAACACTCCTTTATCGAGAAAAGTTAGGGTATAACGGAAAGATCGCTTCTAAAGATAGAGACTCCTGCGCAACGACGCTTCATGGCCATTCCGTGAACAGCTGAGTGATGAAGCGAGCTTCTAGAGGTCTGGACACCCCCGCAGGGACGATCGGACAGGAGGCAGCCGCCGAGAAATTGTTCGAGGAGTTCCTTAGCTCTATAGGGCTCTCTAAAAACGACTTAGACAACATACACAAGTCCCATCATAACGAAGCAAGCCTTCCAACGCAAAATTTGTATTCTCTTCTAACTGCATTCTCCATTTTCATTCAGACAAAAAAGAGCGACAAGGCCAGATCCACTGATGGTTTGTTGGCGAAGTCGACTGCACTTGGATATTTTTCTCAGATTGTCAATTTGCTCCGTGAGCGCTACTCGAAATCGCTAGATGATACGAAGCGCATCGCCAAAATACGTGACAAGATGTCAAGTTTTATCGAAGAGCGGAATTTACGAGCAAATGTGCAAACTAATGACGCTCCAGGTTGTTCTATTGATGATCTCAGTATGCTTGTGGAGTATTTAGTGACTACAGCGGATGTTGCAACTGGTTTTAAGTCTATTCATGATTCTGCACTGCTCGTAATGATGTGGCACACTTTTGGTAGAGCTGTGGATACCTGTTTTTCTCGTAAACAGCAACTTTCACTGGCTGCTTCTGGAGAATTGTTTTTGCACATTGCTCGTATAAAAACTTCTGTGGTACAAGGAGTGTCTGTTTACAAGTCCCTCAAGAGGTGGCAGCAATGTATGTTTCATGCATTTGGAATGCTGTTCGTATGTTATGATGAACCTTCTGAATTTCTTTTCCCACTGGCACCTCACTTTGTGGAGTCCGATTTGCCTGGTAGTCATCCATATTCTCAGGAGGAAGCTGTGTTGTATTGGGGCCGACTCGTGGAAGACGACAACACGCTTCCTCCTCGCAAATGAGAAAGAAAACGTCCAAACATTGCCAGCTATATTACGGAAGTAATCAGAGATGCAGTCAAAGCTATGCCACCTACAACCCGTAATTCGGTTACCCCACACATGACAAGCCACTCTATTCGTCGAGGTGCTGCAGCGTACGCTAACGCGTCGCCAAAGCTGGCGATCCAGTGGATCTCAACGCGTGGAGCCTGGCTACTTGAGTCACTTACCAAGGCGTTTGCCTACATAGGAACCACCACAAAAGAAGATCAGAGCGTCGCAAAAGTATTAGCAGGTTATCCTTCTCCTGACTTACCGGTTGTGACGCCATCTATCCGTGATCTTCAGGAGCGACTTTCTGCACTGGAGTACAAGCAGCTTATCACACTTCGGAGTGAGCTCTATCGCCATGTCACTGGATTCCACGATGTCCGCTTTAATGTCGCCCTAGAGGTCATCGATGCCACATTTGCAGCGCTACTCATCCATCTAGAAGAAGTTCAAACAGCAGCTGCATCCTCCGATGGTGTCACAGTGGTTCATCGCTACCTGTACGAGTTGCAACGGGGTGTTGCAGCCACGAATGCTCGCTTGGGCTCGTCTATTAGCCTTAATACTTGTTGCAAATGGGGTGGCCATTTGAAGGCTCACTGGCAAGCGGTTAATCACGGGCAGATCGGTAACGCTGTAGCGGGTGGGGACACACTACTGGCCTCGACATTAGAGAACGTGCTCAATCAATTAGTACTTGTAAATGAGAAATTGGGGCGCCTTGAGGACACCTATCGACAACTGATCGCCCAACCTCCTTTCGAGACACCACAGCGCCTACTTGCACAAGTGCATCCACGAGTAGCAGCTGCTGGAACTCCGCCTGACACACCTGCGATCGCAATGACGTCGACACTTGCTGGATGCCTGTTAAATTGGTACACGAATCTCATATGGGAAACTGTTAAGGGGAAGAAGGAGCAGAATAAACGAGCAGATTCTAAAGCTGCGATCAACATCATGCTGATACTATACCAGAAGCCCCTCGAGATTCCAGCGGAGCCTGTCAGAAGCCATAGCGATGGCGAAACATCATATCAGCAATGGAAGAACGCCCTGTGGACCTTGGCCGTTGCGATGGATGCTGCTGTGAACGAGTGTCTCTATGCACTGGACCAGAGAAAACCGACACGCAAAGCGGCATCGCTCAGGAAGCGCTGGAAAGCCCTAAAGCTGACGAAACCTGACGCCGTCCAAGCCATAGTCGCTCAGTTCCTGCAAATGAAGGCAAATGGCCAAGTTATTGATGCATGTACACCTGAAACTCACCTCTGGAAGGCGAAAGACCTGGTATAGAGCACTATTCGAGCTTCACGGTATCCTTAACCCTGCATGATCATACCGACGGCTGGTGTCGAACCAACGTCTAGAGGAATGACCCTCTCGCTTTGCCGTTAAGCTACGTCGGTGGTAGAGATGATCTGCGAGCCGTGCGTACCGAGAAGTGCCAGAGTTGACTGGGACTTGTGTGAACCGGAAGTAAAACTGGAGTGAGGGATATGCACTGCCGTCGGAGAGATTCTAGAATAAATGGACTGAACAGTGATGAGCAATTCAAGCTCAATTCATTTTCT
Source organism: Phytophthora citrophthora (assembly GCA_031305395.1). Classification (NCBI taxonomy): domain Eukaryota; phylum Oomycota; class Peronosporomycetes; order Peronosporales; family Peronosporaceae; genus Phytophthora; species Phytophthora citrophthora. Next base: position 719,221 of record JASMQC010000013.1, read on the forward strand.
CAAATCGTTGAATCGTGCATATTCACTCTAATAGTGGCCCCCTTTGCTGTGAGCACCCCTCACTTTTCAATTTGCCAAGTCAGAGAGACATCTCTCCAGCTGACTGTTGCGCTGTTTTTTTACATTGCTCTCGTTTGAAGCCCACAGGCCTTTTTAGATGATTCTAATCATGCTTTTGCGCAATGCATCCGCTTACGTTTCCCCCTAATCGACCATGTCCGGAATGAAATAAGTGCGCTTCAAATTGGTGTATAACTCGTGTGCACACGTGACCTTTTTATATTGTGACTGTCCGGAATAGTGTCTGGAATCTGCCATTTACTGTAGGATAGTACTCGTTCACAGCAAATGTACTGGTGGTTACGTGTAATTAGACAAAAAGAGAACTAGGAAGATCCTGATGGAGCCTGTTCCACTAGTGGCGGTGACGCTCGTATTCCAGTCCAGGTCCGAGTTCGCAGAGCTTCGTCATGTCGTCTCTGCAGTCTCACTCTTCCTGGACGCTTCGGTGGAGCTATCTCTCGATGTAGCGTGCAAATTCGGATCACTTGCACTTTTGGATCGCATTTGGAACTACAACGAGGTGTACAGCTTGAATTTTACTGAAGAAAATGGGCCGTCGTGGACGTTATGGGACTTCCTTCGGACTGACCCGCTCTACAGACAAAACCAATTCAGAAAAGCAATGATAGAAGCTGTTTGGAATAATGATGTGGCCATTGTTCCTTGGCTTGCAAGCAAGTTCCCGGGCGCTACGGTAGAGATGGGCGTGGTGGACCGAGCTGCTTCCTCTGGGTCTCTGGAGATGCTACAAGTACTTTACGATCAAAATACGGAGGACCTGGGACTTAACGTGCAATGGGAAGGGAATTTTTTGGCAGCAGGCGCTAGAAGTCGTAGCATTGAAGTAATGGAGTGGCTTCACGCACATGTTCCTTCCGACCCAGCTCAGCAAAGTACTGCATTAGAGGCAGCAGTTTGTAGTGGCAGTATCGCTATAGCGAAGTGGATGCTTGCTCATGGTGCTACTTGGACTCGGAACCTTCCAACGCTCCGATCTGCTCATTTCGTAGCGGAAAATTCGGGAAGTATCGAGATGCTGCAATGGCTGGATGAGCAAGGACAACTTGATGGGCTTCGGGGATTGGTGATCAAAGCTGCTGGAAGCGGATTCGCCGATACCGTGCGTTGGCTACTTGATCGTGGAGTGAAAAATAGTGAAGAGGAAGCAGAGTTTAGAGTGGAGACCCGATTTGCTATCCACAGTGCAGCTAGCAACGGATACCTAAGCCTGGCGAAATATCTGCAGTCACGTGCATTTATACCTGTAGACAGTGAGTCGAGGACTTCACAAAGAGTTCAAGATCAGCAGCGGCTTCAGGCATTTGCGATTGATTTTGGGTTTTGGGACACTGCTATGATATCTAGCCAAACAATGCTCAAAGCCTCAAAGAAAGGTTATTTGGACGTTGTGCAGTGGCTTTACACAGAGTTCGGGGATGATCCAGACATTGATCTCTTCAGCCGAGGGCTCACCGATTCGCTTGCGATGGATAGCGCTGCTTCAAATGGCCATTTGAGTGTACTTCAGTACGTGCATGAAGTACAGTTGGCGATGAAATCAAAAAAACGGAAACGTGACGACACTCAAGGTCGAACTATCCCAGAGTGTAGTATTAAAGCAATGGATGGTGCCGCACGAAATGGCCACCTACCTGTCGTCCAGTGGCTTCACAACAATCGAAGCGAGGGCTGCTCCGTTGAAGCAATGAATGGTGCTGCAAGTAATGGTCATCTTGAGGTGGTGGAATGGTTATTTACCAATCGATCGGAAGGCTGCACAACGTTTGCGATGGACTCTGCGGCGGAGAATGGGCATTTGGACGTGGTGAAGTATCTACACAGCAAGAATATTATGGGTTCGAAGAACGTAATGAATTGTGCTGCTGACAGTGGCCACTTGGAACTCGTGAAATGGCTTCACTACAACAACAGGAGGTTGGACGACTGATGTGATGGATACTGCGGCTGCAAATGGTCATTTACATGTCGTCAAGTGGCTGCACTGTAGCCGAACTGAAGGCTGCACAGAGGACGCAGCGAATTTCGCGGCTCAGGGAGGGCATATCCGAGTGCTACAGTGGCTTTACTCACACTGGTCTACTGTCTGTCCAAGTGGAGCACTCAGTTCTGCCGGAAATGTCAAAGTTGCGCTTCATCTCCTATCAGAGTATTGTGAACAAAATTGATAAAAAGTTTTGACTGAGAAGGTTTCCTCGCGTTTTGTTCTGTTCTACAACACGAACATCACTGAAACCATACAAAGTTGGTTCTGTACGATGTACGAGCTGTAGCCAGTCGGTATATTTGTTGGGGGAACTCCGCAAGCGAATTATTTCTCTCCATTACCGACCATTGTCTGTGATATCTTCACCCCAGCAACAGCGGCACCTGATACGACCCCTAGTCCAACGAGGACGATGATAGCCTTTGCCCACTTCGGTAGTGGCTCGTCGTTCTGCACTGAGTGCAGAATCTGCTGAGATGTTTGCGGACTGAGCTTCGATGGTTTGTTCATCACGTGAGTGGCATACCAAGCAGCGCCTGCAACTGCCACTCTCTCCTCGTCGTCCAGGTTGTCTCTGAGACGTTTGTTGTGAGACTCAGGGTTGGCTCGGGCGGTATCCTCAGCTCCAGCGACGTTGGCTCCGTTAGCAATGATCGCAGCCACGAAGACGGTCAACAGGAAGGTTGCGTTCATGCTAACGGGAAATTCGTGACGAATGTGAGTGATCGGTTTGCTGAACGACAAGATAACGTATCGGATGTGTTATCTGTGTGTACTACCGTACCCAGTCAGCGTACGAAACAGTAAGCTCTGAAGAATCTCTCATACATTTTCGCATTCCCGGAACGCAGCACGTTGATCCTCTTCACACTGCCGTTGTCCAGCAGCGACGCCTGCACCTTCTTACCTAGACTGGTTTGCCAATCACTGTACTTGAGCGCCGTCTTGCTATAATGGATATCCTGTTGACACAGCGCTCCAACCAGCGCGAATTCTTCGCCAAAACTTGAGAGATAGATAGATAGAAGACAAGCTCATGAACATATCTGCCTTACATACGAAGCGGAGACTTGCTTGTTGCGAGCACACCATCACGCTAGAAAACGGTAGATAGAGCTCTCCCTGTTATTCTAAATAAGTGTGAAATGTATAAGTTATTGGTAGACGTGATAATCCTGAGACCAATTGTATCGCGGCCACCCAACCATTCCTGCATTTATCTAAGTAATTATCAACCAGTGTAGCTATCTGTAGACGATGGCCGGCTCCTGGGACGCGTTGCTCTGGAGTCTATTGGCCGTGGACAACGTAACTCGTAACGCAGCCGAAGCCCAATTCGCGCAGCTCAAGCAGAGCGACTGCAGCGATGAGCTCCTGTTGGGTCTAGTTGGTGTCATCCATTCCACCAGTCCGGATGATATTCGCGCGCTTGCCGCTGTGCTACTGCGTCGCGTGCTGCTACGTGACGCCGTGTCGCTCTGGCCACGAGCCACGGACCAGGCCCGTGCAGTCGTGAAGCAGCAGCTGCTGGCTGTGCTCGAGGACGGTGAGAAGAACCGCGGAATCCGTCGAAAAGTGTGTGATACGGTGGGTGAACTGGCCAGCAGCATCTTGGAGGACGGCCAATGGGACGACCTGCTGCCGAAGCTGCTGCAATGGAGCAATGCACCGCTGGTTACTCTGCGGGAGGCTTCTTTACGGGTTTTGGAGATGGTAGCGATCTTCTTAGCCAGTCAAATGACGACGGAAGCTTCGGATAGTTCGACACTGGACGTCACAGTGCTACAGACGATGGCTAAGGGATTGGCAGATAGAGAAGGGCGTGTGGCTCTTAATTCTCTGCGTGCGTTGGGCATGCTGCTGTTGAATTTGGACGCTCTGGATCAAGTTCCTCGACCAGAAATGCTGTCTAGTGCTGTACCTCTCATGTTGGCTGCTTTACACTCCTTATTGGTTACAAGACAGTTTGATGAAGTTATGGAGGCTCTGGAGGTGCTGATTGAGGTGGCTGAACCCCACGCAGCCTTCTTTAAGCCTTGCTTGAAGGAATTCGTGGAGACGATGGTGCAGATTGCTGATGCTCCGAGGGACGAGAACGATGACGATGCTATGCCTGACGGATGCAGACAATTGGCCATGGAATTTCTTGTGTCCTTGGCTGAACAGGCTCCGACACGGTGTCGTCGATTGCCCAAGAACATGTTCGTACAGACAGTGTACCCTGTTGCCTTCAAGATGATGTTGGAGTTGCAGGATCTCGAGACTTGGGACGTGGCCAATTGCGAGGACGAACAGTCTGCTGGTGGCCAAGGCATCGACCAGGAGATTTCCAACTTTGACGTGGGTTCTGAGGCTCTGGAGAGATTAGTAGGTGCTCTGGGAGCCAAACGCTCGCTGCCAACGTGTTTCGCACTGATCCAAGAGTACGCAGCTCGCTCTGACAATTGGGTGAGTCGTCATGCAGCTTTGGTGGGTCTTTGCCAGATTCTGGACGTCCTCGACGACGAAAACTTGGATGCTATTGTGCGTCACCTGCTGGCTCAAGCCAACGATCCGCACCCGCGTGTTTGCTGCACGGCTATTGATGTCATTGGTCAGCTCTCTGTCGACCAGGCGCCGCAGTTCCAGGAAGCTTACCACTCCCAATCTCTTACTGTACTGGCACACTACCTCGAAGACTTTAGCAAGCCCCGGCTTCAGGCTCATGCTGCTACTGCTTTGCGTCAGTTCATCGACATGTGCCCACCCCATTTACTGACCCCGTACCTGGAGAAAATGCTTCATCAGCTATTCGCATTATTGCAACACAGCCAGTCGATGGCCCCGGCGGCTAACCAGACGCCTACACAGGCGTTTATTGCTACGCGCGTCGTCCAGGAGCAGGCTATCACAGCTATTTCGTCTGTGGCGACAGTGGCTGGTGCTTCCTTCACCAATTATTATGCTGCTGTCATGCCGCCGCTACAGCAGATTCTATTGAACTGTCTTCAAGAGAGTATGCAGGCTGCAGCCGCATCGCCAGCAGTGCTTATGCCGCAGTCCAATGCCCCCAGCTCGTTCACACTTGGTGGCATTACGCTCGAGTGCCTGAGTCTCATTGGTCAGGCGGTGGGCAAGGAAGTATTCTCACAAGACGCTCCTGCTATCCTCAAGGTGATGGCGGAGATGCAGGCGACGCCTTCAATCGTTGGCAACGAGTTGATTCGCACGTATTTACTGCAAGCATGGGCGCGTTGCTGCACGTGCCTCGGTCATGATTTCGCACCGTATCTGCCGCTTGTGATGCCGACACTGTTGGAGGCCGCCACGCAACAGGCCGAGTTCGAAGTGGACCCTTCAACGTTGGCCAGTGACGATGACGACGATGAAAGTGGCGGCTCCACCGACAGCGAGGACATTCAACTTGCACAGGTTAATGACAAGTGCCTGAGCATCCGTACGTCTATTCTCGAAGAGAAGGCTACGGCTTGCCAGCTTCTGGCTGGAATGGCGACAGATCTTGAAGACGCTTTCTTCCCGTACGCTGAGCAGGTGACTCAGGTACTGGCTCCACTGCTGACTGAGTCAGTGCACTCGGACATCCGTGCTTCTGCTATTCGAGCGATGCCTGCTCTCGTCAAGTGCGTGGCCATTTCCACTGCAGCTCCCGGTTCGAAGGAGCACCGTGAAGCTGCTATCAAGCAGATGGTGGACTTTGCTCTTGGTCGCTTAGTCAACGCGCTGACGTCGGAGCCAGACGTGGATTTGGTGGTTAGCATCATGCAGAGCATGATTAGCTGTCTGAACGATGCGCGGGAGCTGCACCCTACGCTGGAGCTCAATGAAGCTCAACTACGGGAGCTTGTGCACGGTTTGCTGGTGGTTCTGGGTGACAGTTTTCAACGTCGAGCGATGCGGAGAACTGGTGCTGGTAGTGACGACATGGATGCAGGCGAAGGGGAGGAGGAAGACGATGACGACGCGTCGCAGTCCAGTGAGAACCAAGTGGCTGAACAAGAGCTTCAGTTCGTACTGGCGGAGTGTATCGGGACTCTCGCTAAGAGCCATGGTGCTGTATTCTTCCCCGTTTTCATGACGCTTTTGTGGGAGAAGGTGGCAGCCCTGGCCGCCCCTGGCTGTCTGATGGAAGACCGTCGACTAGCTCTATTCGTCGTGGATGATGTACTGGAGCACTGTGGTAATGCTGCTATGCGCCGACTGGACGTCTTCCTACCGGTTTTGGAGAGTGCTTTACGTGAAGTAAGTGAGCCTGGGCTCGTTCAAGCTGCAGCCTTTGGCGTTGGTGTATGCGCTTCACAAGGTGGCGAATTGTTCGCACCACACGCTGAGAAGTGTCTGCAACTGCTTCACAATGTTGTAGCACACCCGCGTGCACACAGTCCTGAACAGCGGAACGCAACGGATAATGCTGTGGCTGCGCTTGGCAAGTTCTGCGAGTTCCAGGTTGGTTCTGTGGATGCTACGACGTTGTTCCCTCAGTGGTTGGAGCTACTCCCACTTCGTGGAGACTTAGAAGAATCTCTTGCTGTTACTCGTCGTCTCTGTGGCTACGTGAATGACCGCCACCCTCTTGTGCTGGGAGCTCCGGATTACCGACACCTTGGCAAGGTAGTGACAGTCTTTTCCGCAGTAGCAGAGGAGAAATTCCTGCGCAAGATGAGCAAGGCTGTGGGTGAGAAGGAGGCGTCGGCTCTACGCCAAGAGCTGGCAGCAACACTCGCTGGTCTACGCGCTACAGTTCCTGAGCAGATCATGGGTCAGGCATGGACGTCGTTGCCAGCACCACAGCAAGCAGCACTTCACACACTCTTCGCGTAAAATTCTACAAATTTCATTAGATTTTCACAAGAATGCTGTTCTCCTCTCAACGTGACAGTTTGGTCGCGCAGGCCACACTACACGTGTAAATCAGGCAGAAATTAAGTTGTTCAGGAATTTCTCCTCTGCTACTGCGGAAAAGACTGTCACTACCTTGCCAAGGTGTCGGTAATCCGGAGCTCCCAGCACAAGAGGATGGCGGTCATTCACGTAGCCACAGAGACGACGAGTAACAGCAAGAGATTCTTCTAAGTAATTCAAACGATCCTACTCAACAAAGAACTGCGATAGGATATCTAGCACGACTTCGACATTTGCGGACAACTTTTCAGGTTTGAGTTTCACTTGGGCAGATCGCAGGCCAGTGTGAGTATAGCCACTGTAACATTCGGATATTCCCTCCCATAGCCGCGTACTTCGTTGCCTTCTCCGTGCAGCCTTCGGTTCGGTTAAAGTGCAGCCACTTGATGACATGTAAATGACCATTTGCAGCCGCAGTATCCATCCAATAAACTAATAGGAAGAGAGACCCTATCAGTAGGGTTGAATGGAAGGTTTGGTAAGGTTAAATCTCTCGAAAAGCCGAAGTTGTGCACTTCGTAAGAATACCGCCATCTTGCAGTAGAGTCCACACAAACTTTCTTTTGCTCACCTACTCACCCTTAGCTGGGTTCGTTAGCCTTCTACACTGGAGAACCTTCGGAGCTGGATGCAGCAAACGAGTCTGTGCACTACACCCAGTTGCGTGCGGATATTCAAGAGAAGACTGCTGCTGCAGTAGGAAAAAGGAGGTTGGCACGCGCGCACAGGTAGCTGGGTTCATTGTGGCTGCTGGGTTCACTCCAAACTTACTTTCGAGTGGGGAAGACCTTGTCATTCTTGGATTTGCCAGACATCGAGAAGTCCTTGCTGCAACAAATGAAGCTTTGGGCTTCTGCCCGTTCTCGAAAGAGACCGGTCACTGAAGAAGTAGACAACGACGAATCCAGACCAAGACGAAAACGCAAGCCCAACGAGCGGAAACGACCCAAATCAGAGTTGGTACACTCGAGTGTGTGATTCAAGCGAGATATAGCTACGGACTTGTGGATGCCGGAGAGGCAACGGCTGACTTCCGTGCAGAAGCCACTTCGTCCACCAACACAGAGGAGACAGACTCGCCGTATCAAGCCAGAGGGTCAGCGCGTGGTCGAACCGCTGCTTACGTCGTGATTCTAAGTGGATAACTTCATTGATGAAGGTCGGACCGGCTTCTGGAGGATAAGCTCGATGCCTCCAGCGGCTGGACCAGCCCCTATCCCCCGACACATCACGGACGAGCTGGCGGAAATCGGTGACGTAGGTGATGATGATACCAAGGTCAACAGCATGCCCAAGCTGCGACTTTACCCCACGAAAGAACAGAAGCTGAAACTGGATCAGTTGTTCGCAGCCAACCGAGCAGTATACAACAAAATGGTGGCAATGTCCAAGGAGGACCGAACTACGCGACTCGCAACCCGCGACAAGAAGGTTGAGATAACGTTGAGACAATTAAGAGAGACGTACCGCCCGATAGCAAGGCTCGGCACCATGGACAAGTACTTCAGGAACAAGAAGGGGTTGGCGCGGCATCGGGCAGTCCCAGACGAAGTCAGAGACTGCGCGAACCGAGACTTCATGAAGGGAGTGAAATCGTCCTTAGCAGGGTTTTCCTCAAAGCTGAAGAAGTATGAGAAGCCTTCCTTTGCTTCAAGAGCAAGTTCGCCCTTCCAATACCATTGAGTTCGCAGCGAGATCTATTCAGGTGGTGCACGAGCGTCGCCTCCGGTTCAAACGGACTTACTTTGGTTTCGGAAAGCTGGATGGGATCAAGGTTCGCGAGCAGGTACCTGAGGTCACAATGTCCGTTCGTTTGCAACGCCTTCGCGAAGGCGAATACTTCATTATCATTCCTCAACACAAGGCATTTACTCAGTCAGAAACGACTCGTGTTTGCGCCATCGACCCCGGAGTTAGGAACTTCGTGACTGTCTATGACCCGGAAGGCCGTACGCTCAGCGTGAACGTCTCCGGGACAACGCTGAAGAAGAAGTTTGACGCGGTGGATGCAATTAAGTCTACTCTGGCGGGTTTGGATAACGAGAGCAAGGGTAACCATCCCGACAAAGTTCCCTCCAGACGCAAGCGAGGACGTCGCCAGTCGAAGACAAAGGGACATCGGAAGCGCTATCGGTAGCGCCGGCAAATCCGGTTTACGTCTCGGAAGGTGACGAGAGTCGTCAACGACATGCACCATAAGCTGGCTAGTTGGCTCTCTACAAACTACCACAACGTGCTGCTACCGTCATTCCAGACCTCGGAAATGGTGCAAAAGCACTTGGTGGACGTAGCAACAGACGCAACACCTGGGACTTCCTCGGATGAAGAGATGGTGACATCCCAGAAAAGGAAGATCCGGAGTCCAACTGCAAGAGCCATGCTAGCCCAGGCTCACTACCGGTTCAAGTTGCTGCTTAAGTATAAGATGGCTCGTGCGGGGGGACGAGTAATCGAATGCGAGGAGGAGTACACGTCCAAGACGTGCTCCTCCTGCGGTGCAATCAAGGACAATCTGGGTGGGAACCACGTGTTTCGATGCACGGTCTGTGGAGCTGTGCTCGACCGAGATGTGAAAGCTGCGAAAAACATTTTCCACAAGAACATGGAGATGCTATGCTAGCATCACATCTTCAATTGGCGAATCCTTCGTCGAGGAGACCTGTCTGATTACTGATGTTATAGGCCCAAGAGTATCTAGGCTAACTATAGCTGTTGAGACTCATAAGGAGCTTCCATTGTGCTAAACGATTCCTTAACTCGGATTAAAATGTTTAACAGTGCACTAACCTAACTTGAAGCCCATCATTTTTCCTATTCGTCAACTAAATGACCACCTCGGAGCGTCTTCTTCTATCGCTCGCTCTGGGCACAATATTCGCTGTCTGTAGCTATTACTGCAGCCAATTAGTGCGTCGTGGACGTCCAAAAAGTCTCGCAGCGTTGCAATTGGCTGCTGCGCCTCGTGTGCGGCTCTCGGAGCTGCAAAAGTCCAATTACTGGGTCTCTCTGTGCGGAACAGTGTTTAACGTGGCTGGAGACCCGTTCTTCGACGCTAAACAGGCGGGAATATATAGTTCTTGGGTCGGTCATGATGTTACGTACTTGTTACTGCAGCTGGGACTGTCACCGGAGGCTGCAGATGACGCACAGGCAGTGGCCAGTTACTTGGAACGGGAATGGCCATTAGAAGCTCTTCAGAGCGACGAGGAAGACGCTAAACGCCGCTATGAACTGGTACGGGAGTGGTTTATACGGTTACATTCACGTTACGAGGTGGTCGCACAGCTCAGTGACCGATACGTGGGTTTTAAGTGGGATTCATTGAGGGAGGAACTGTTGCCACGAGATTCGGGTGTGAATTCCGGTGGTAAATGTCCATTGGGATTCGGGAGGAAGACTGTGAGTCAAGTGGCTTCTTATACAGTAGAAGATATGGTGAAATTGCAGACGATCACGTTCCAAGGGAGACGTTATGACGTGATGAACTCGAGTTTATTCCAGTTAAATGGACAATTCGCTCACTTTATTGGGCATGACGTCACTTACGCATTGGCTGTGCAGTCGACACGAGTGGAAGACTTGGATGTGATGCCTGAGAGAGCGTATACATTCGAGGAACAATTGCTGTTGGAGAGATACCGGAACTTCTTCGCCCAGGAGCTAGTAGTAGTGGAAGTAGATGAAGAGAAGAAGAGTGACAAAGCAGACGTGGTGGACGTGCATGAGATTCTGCAGGAAAGCAACAAAATGGCTCAGGAGGATCTGGAAAAGGCTCTATTATGCGCGACTGTGGGCCAAGTGAATGCAGTGTGTGCTCGTACGACGATGACTCCACTGCACAAGGCAGTGGAACAGGATCGATTGGATCTTGTGAAGGTGCTGCTTCAAGCTGGAGCTGATATCGAGGTACGAGCAGCTCTATATGACAACGAGACGCCTTTGGAAATGGCCCACCGTTTCCATTTCGACGATATCGCTACCCTTCTCGCATCTGCTAGTAAGTAATGAATTGGAATTGTTTTTTTTTTACGAGCGTTATGCATTATACTGTCCTTAGATATCTCGAATCCTCTGTTTGTCATCATTTAACTGGAAGATCCGATTCAAGTTGAGCCAAGAGTTGGTGTTGAGGCTCCGTTTCGAACCTTGTCGGGCGGCGGAACGAGTGGATCACGCGACATCCCTCGAGCTTCTTGTACGAGGTGGAACCGGTGACGAAGGAAGGCCATTTCCAGCTCGCCACGAAGCATTTCAGCGGGATAATCTTCATGAACAGTAGCCCACGTCCCCACCAGAGCCATAAAGATCCGCGAATCCAGGAAATCCGGCACCACGACGTTGCGCATGTGATCGTAGCACTCGTTCTCGACCTCATCGAATGATGTCCGACACGCCACTTCCAGCTGAGCCTCCACGCGCTTTTGTAGTGCCGGTGCGAGCGGAATCGAAGATCTCGGGTTGTTTGGATTCAGATATTTGTCGTAGATTTTCTTGGCCGAGCGCAGGACGATCTGGTAGCTTGGAAGTCTCCGGTAGTGCTCAATCTCCTCCCACAACATGAGATTCTCCGAACAATGCTGGAAATCCAAGAACTTCCGGAACGCCTGCATGCAGCCTGGATACGTCAAGAAGACGTCTAAGTGGCATAATTCGAGCTTCCCGACTTTAGCTGCTTGGTCGACATTAGCCAAATGGGCGTCAGCAGGTGTGGCTTTACTGTCCCGACGCAGTTCCTTGTAGTAATTGGACTTGACGAAACGTGGGAGGGAATCCTGGAGCATTCCGTTGCGTACACGATTGGCGATTTTCTTGAACATGTCGACGCTCGGGTTGGACAATTTCACGTAGATTTCATCTCGCATTGTGGTGCTCATATCCACCTGGAGACGGGCGCTGGGCATCATGTACTTGCGGTAGATTTTCTTGGCTGAATGCTGGAGGAATTCAATTCCCGGGAGGAGTTTAAAATCCTCTACTTCTTCGCAGAAGGCGAGCAAGGACTCGAGTCCTCGTCGTGTCATGAAGAGCTTGAAGTACTTCTTAGCGAACGGATCTCCCAGTAATAGTGAAAGCTGTTGTTCAGGTGTGAGAGACTGCTCCTCCTCCAACTTCTGGATGGATTTACGTCGAGCTGCGCCTTGAACCGACTCGGCGAAGGATATGGGGATCAGTTTCTCCACTGGATAATGCATCGCAGTGTCAATCAGCTGGAACTCGCTGGCTGCGTCCAGTTTCTGGTGAATGGCTTCGCTCTCTTCGAAGTGGTGACCTCGTCGATGAAGTTGTTTCGTATCGGGTTTTACGTCCTTCGAGTGCTCAAGATATTCCTGCGAGCGACAGAAACCCGGCCAGATTTCTTCACTGATACGCTCAAACACGCTGACTTGGATCTCGTAGAAGAGTTTGGGCACCAGTGCACCTTTGTTTTCCACGACGTCCTGGATCTCCTTCAGCGCTCCGTTGTCGTCCAGTCCAGTGATAAAGCTCTTGGAGGACGGCGAGCAGTATCGATCATAGATCCTCCGCGTCTTGTTCACTACGAATGACAAGTTCGGGAGGCGCTTACAGTCTTCTACCTCCAAGTAGAACAGCAAGTTCTCCAACGCCAGAGCTTCCATACAGAAGGTCTTGAGGAAACGCAACTTGGCTGGGTGGGCTAAAATCCCCAAAAGCGAATAATCCTCCGCTTCTTCCGAGCCTTCCGTGATATTCGCAGCCACTGTACCTGTCGCTGAAGCGATTTCTAACGGAGTTTGAGGCGCAGAACTATTCGTAGCTGCTACCGTGTGCGGAATGACTGGAGCACAGAAATCCTGCATCTTCCGGAACAGTTTACTCTCTCGGAACCTCGGATAGACGGATTTTTCCAGCGCGATATAGCAAATCTGCTGAGCAGCCGAGTAAATCCCCGCCGAGATATTATCCCCTTCCAAAGCTTTCTGGATATCCAAGAGCATCTGAGCCGTCACACACACAGGGGACGGCGCATCTGGAGACAGGAATTTGTCATAAATCTTACGCAGTCGACGATGCGTGTACGAATGCGACGGCAGATGCTGTAACTCGTCGATTTCCACCCAGAAACGCAGCATATCCCCTCCATGTGGCACTTTATTCGCTTCCGCGTACCTATGGATCATCTTGAGCGTCGCGGGATCTGTCAGGACGTCAGTAGTAAACACTGGTGCGAGGTTCTGGACCAAATCAAGAGCAGCTCTGGAACTGCCAACTGCTCGACCAAATCCTTTTTCAGCTGCAGCTGGATGGTGTTCGCTCCCAGTTATTTCGTCCACATGGACAACTCCTTCGTCTTGGATAGGATGCGGATCTTCAGCTGCAGCCTTGGGGGACACAATGGTGGGTTTAATAACTTCATCCTTGCTTTCGAATGCTGTGGTATATGCAGCTAACGTAGCAGCGTCTAATAGTGAACTTGATTTTGTATGGAGATCTCCAGACAGAGAAGGAGCCTATCAGTAAAAATTGGTAAATTATGAGCCCAGCTGAGCGAATTATCCAGAGAGATTATCCTTACCGAGTCGAACTTCATAGCTTCTGACGCACTTATCTGCTGAATTTCTGTCGCTTGAGGTGGAGATTCCGGTTTAGTTGGAGATTCTAAACGATTGGCAACGAGATACCGAAGGCTTTTGAAGATTTGTTCTTTAGAATCACCCGCAGCAAGTCGACGGTCATATTCATCCTTCGTCTGTAGTGAAAGTTAGAGAAAAAAAAAAAAAAATGCATACAAGAAGAAAATAACGTGTATCGTTAGACGAACCTCTCGGAATATCACCGACGCGTCTGGGTCATTCACGGACACAGCAGCTCCCATACCAGCGAACGGGTCGCGAGTGAAAAAGATCGATCTCCTCGATTTCTGTCGCTGCTTGTCGCCGAGAAGCTGAAGTCGAAGTTAAACCACTGCACGGGGGTCGTAACTAATTACAGCACGACAAGACTCCTGCTTGGAGCAAAGGAGTTGCCCTATAGATAGAGAACATGAAGCTGCAACACAACACGTGCTGCACTAAAAATGGACCCTTCCTCATTCCAAAAACAAATTGGTTTTGCCTCGAACAATGCTACTTCAACGTAGTTTTAACGACTAAGCGCGAAGACGCAGTGTTACTTTACTTCCCGGAGAGTTTGTTGGCAGAAGTGAGCTCGAGTTGGATGCCAGCAACGTATTAATGGCATCACCAAGCAGCAAGCCTTGATCACTTTTGTAGCTCGTGAAGTTCTTGTCCATCAGAAAAACGTGGTGATCTCCTTCAACGAAGAAACTGGTGACGTGTGGGCTGACGGTTTGATATGCATCCAAGATAACCGACATATTTCTGTAGAGGTCTTCGTCTGACATTAAATTCGGGAATGGGTAGCCTTGAATCCCTTCTTCCACAAGTGCGTAGTAGTATTTCTGAACGGTGTCCCCTTTATTGTTTATAAACAGCCATTTCCCCTTCGGTTTGTCGCGAATCAGTGCTTCGATCAGTTCAATTATCGTCGCATTCTTCGTGCTACAGACTGCGGCGATCTCTGGAGAAAAGGTCAGTCCATTCTCACAACCGCCAAAGTAATCCACCAACTCTGGTGCCGATTGACTCTCAGGCAAAACGCCAACATAGCTGTCCGCCATAACCGAGAACTGCGTCCCCTTGGCCTCGACATCCCACATGTCGGCGATGCGAGCACTAAACAACTGTGCCCCCAATGAACCAGCACTAGCACCGCCCACTACTAAGTTGTCAACTTTGGGGAAATTCTCGAGTGCCCAATCCAGTGCTGCCTTGGAGTTGTTGTATCCGTTCATGTGCATCGAAAAGTTCTTTCCAAGACACTGCGGATTACCTAATTGTTGCTCAATGCCGCTCTCGAATGGGGGGAGGATTCTGTTCCCAACGTGAATGTCGCCCGTGCAGTATGGCACGAATACCACGTTCCAGTCTTTGAACATGTTGTCCACCATGAATCTGTCAATGACTCCAGCTCCTCGCACAGTAGCAACTGTAGTAAACAGAGCGTTTTCAGCTAAAGAGCACTCCAAACCGAAGGCGCAAGTGTTGCTGTCTACGCAGCCTCCTCCACCTTGAAAGAACAGCAAAAGCTTCGACTTGTCGTGGTTCGTGTTCGGGAAAACCTGGAAGAAATACGTCGAGTTCGTCGTGAAATTTGTCACGGGATCTTGGTAATCGTCGAAAGCGCAGCGAGTACTACCCCCTGGGTAAACGAGAACACTTCCATCGTCAGAAAGCGACGAAAAGCTCTCAACGGCGCAGGTTTCAGAATCGCTTAAGGTGCAGGTCGATTGAGCCGTCGATTGAGGCAGAATGGAGGCTGCGACGAGCAGAATCGAAGCAGTTTTCATGAGGTGGAAAGCCATTGATAAGAGGCACGACGTGATCCTCTTAGCGGTGAGCGTTCGCAGGCAAAAGACGGAATGAACTACCAATTGTCCACAGCCGGTTAACAGCGTGACGACAACAGTGCTGGATAGTCACGCTCGTAACCTAGTACTTGAGTGTTAGGCTTGCCCTGCAGGCACATCCGAAAGTGTTCCTGCAGGGTGCAGATGTTGGTACCAAACGGTATTGCGAGATGTAGTATGTTTGTTTACGAGACGGCAAGACACCGCAATATGCTCTGCCGTCACGTGTCCCTGAATTTAAAACACAACTCGCCGAGTGCATGTAGTATTCTCCCAGTGTTCTCATACATTTATCTATACAGATTCACGAATGAGTATAATACTGTTCGAATACTTGAAGACAAAAACTCATGTGTCATGAGTAAGATATACCTTTCATTGAGAATACTACGACACGTGATTCGACTACTACATAGACAGAGTCTGCATGTATAGCGAATACTCTGACTGCCGCACTAACGACTTCCTTGGTATAGTTTCTTCATACCACTACCATTCACGCCCTTGCGTAAGCCAGGACGTAGTTTCCGTAGAACGTGTAAATCGCCGAGTTTCTGTGCACATTCTCCACATGCAGCAGCTCATGGATTTGCGTCGGGTGCACTCTAGCAGTTTTCCAAAGCGCAAACAATTCCTTCTCCAAGTTGTTGGCCACAATCTTCGTACTTTGAACCTTCCCAGCCGCAATAAGCACCTTCGCCAGATCTTCATCTCCATAAATCCCCCTCAATAATGTGATCGTATCACCCTTGAAGGAAGAATCGCCCTTCTTCAAAAAGGCAACGTAGTTCGTCCACACAGTGTACAGTGGACTCTCCAACACCTTCTTCCCCGTACTACCCAGGTTAAGCGACTTAAACACTTCCGCCGGGTGGGTTGGCTTAATTCCGACCGAAAACCACTCCCTCAGCATCTCCGATTGCATCCGTTTCCCCATCTTCGCTGTCTTGGGCAATTGACTAGTCTTGAGAAACAGAGTGACTAGCGTTTCGTCGCTGTAGTATTTCCTCAACGTTGCCAGTATCGTCAACTTTGTACCAGGGTTGAGTTTCCGGAACTCATCCGTGTACTTGACCCAAGCGGTGAAGAGCTGGTTGTACATTAAGTCAGAGCCTAAGACATTAAGTTTCAGCATCTTGAAAATGTCTCCTGGTCGCCTGCGTGCCTCGAGCCAGAAGTGTGATTGTTCACCTGGATCCGTACCGCCAGACTCGCCAAACCAGGATTTTGCTTGGCCACTACCAGCATTTGAGCCAGAGTAGCTTCACTATATCGGGTCTGCAACGTCGAGAACAGCGTCGTCTTGCTGTTCGGATTGGCCTGGTTGAATTTATCCAGATAAACCACCCAAGTCTTCAACTGAGGCTGGTCGAACAGCTTCGTCTTGACTGTGTTGAGCTTCAGTGACACGAAAATATCGTCGGGGATTTTCCCAGCATCCAACCAGAGCTTCATTTGCTCAGACTGGATACTGTTAGCGATCGTGTGGTACGTCGGCACCTTCTTGGCTGCTTCGATCATCGTGGATACCGCTTCATCACCGAAACGAGCAGTAAGAACTGCGATTAAACTCAGTTGTTCAGTCGGATTCTGCTGGTTGAAGACCTTGATGTACGTGGCCCAAGCACTCAATAACGAGCCATTTAGGAGATCATCAGCTGCGTTGCCAAGTGTAAGCAGGCGGAACGTGTCGTCAGTGATTAAACCCTTCTTGACCCATTCCTGCAGCATTTCCGTCTTGAATCTCGGGTCCACCTTGTTAAACAAGGCCACATATTTCGTCCAAATAGGCGAAAGTGAGCTTTGGGAGGTCGTACTCATCTTAAGCAGACGTAGAACATCCGTGGGGCTCTTCATGCTGTTAAACCACGACCGTAACAGCTCCGCTTCCACTCGTTTCGCAGCTTCCGAGGTTTTCGTCGATTTCGATGCCACAATGATCATTTTCGCCAACGTTTCGTCGCTGTAGTACTTCCGCAAGGTCGAAATGGCAGAAAACTCTGCGCTGGAACTCTTCAAAGCGAAGTCATCCATGTATTTCAACCACGTATTCACCGGAGGTTGATCAAACAGCAGCGACTTGGCCAAATTGAGTTTCAACAAGTCGAAAATGTCATCCGGATTCTTCCCCAATGCCACCCAGTTGGCTATTTGCTTGGCTTGGAGTTTATCTGCCATTGCGGAGGTTTTACCGGATCTCCTGGCCGTCTCAATCATCGTGGAAAGAGCTTCATCTCCGAATCGAGCAGTGAGCGTCTTGATCATATTCATCTTCTCGTTCGGATTCTCCTTGTTAAAAACCTTAATGTAGCTGAACCAAGCGTTCAAAAGCGAACTGCTCAGTAAATCGTCAGCTTTGTTACCAAGGGAGAGTAAACCCACAGCTTCATCGGAGATTAACCCCTTTTTCAGCCAGCCCTGGAGCACTTCAACGCTGGGAGCGCTAATTGCCCTCTCTTCACTATTCACATGAGACCTCAGGAACCTCTTAGTGTCGAGCCAGTTATCGTTAACGAATGCCAAATCCTGGACATTAGACGTGGTTATCTGCCTTGATGAAGCAGTTTCCGTTACCAGTGCGGCAACAGCCAGCAGTAGGAAGCTGGGGACACGCATTTCCTCCCTACAGTTTGACTGGTGAGTAGAGAGAGTAGAGCAAAGTGACGCTCGCTATGAAGTCGACCATCTATCCGATGTGGTACGGTTTACAGATTGTCATTTGCGAGCGTTCGTGACACGAAAACGAGCCTAGGATAAACCAATTGATGGGACCTCCCTCCGGTTTTCAAGAAGAAAACACCAGTAAGCTTACTGTACATGTATCAAGTGGCCACCTTCATGACATCAAGTAACTTGCCTAATTCGAGCTTCTTCATCCGCTTAACACCTTTCGAAGTGCTGAAGGTTTAGAATGTCAATTCCATCCAATATACGGTTATTTGCGTCATGTCGTCCCATATGTGAATTTTCACCATCCAGTGATAAGCCAACACCTTTAGTTGGGCTATGTCAATGCTGAGGGCTGCCAAGAGGCAATTATGTGTACATTTCGCGCCGTTCTGGCGATAGCAGCACTCCTAGCGAGTACCAGTGACGTAGTGGAAGCCCAGACAAAGGTACTCGTTCAATCTCCCGTTCACGAAATTCCAGAAACCTCCGTCTATCGATTTCTAAAGACTCGCAACTCGGAGGAAGACGAAGCGAGGGCTGTCAGTAAGTCCAGTATCCACTTCGAAGGTTTAAAAGTGTCTACCGACGACGTCTTCAAGCTCCTCCAACTGGATGATGCGGCTGAAAATCTCCTGTCGAATCCGCTTTTGAGTGCCTGGTTGAGCTACATGAAACGCTTTAACCGGCATAACCCCAGTCGAAAGACGAGTTTGTTCACTACGTTGCTAGCTCACTATGGAGACGACGGTTTAGCCAAGATCATTGAAGCTTCCAAGCACGTAACGAGGACGAAAACCTTGGCTAAACAGTTGCAAGGTGAACAGATCCAGCGTTGGTTGGCTCAAAAACTGTCGCTGGACGAAGTTTTTGTGCTCTTGAAGCTGGATAAAGCGGGGGATCAATTGTTCTCGCAGTCTCAAGTTCTAACGTGGGTCAAGTACTTGGATGATTATAACGAGGAGTACAAGAAGTCTATCACGATCTTCTCCTTCCTGAAACCAAAGTACAAGGAAGAAACATTGGTACAAATGCTAATTGCAGCGGAAAAGGCACCAAACACCAAGAAAATCGCAGTAGCAGCTCAAACTGAGCAGACGAAACTGTGGCTGAACGAGATGAAAACGCCTGACGACGTTTTTACGCTGTTAAAACTCAAGGAAGAGCAAAGCGCGCTCTTTAGCAGTCCATTATTTCCCGCTTGGTTGAAATATTTGGATGAATTCAATCTGTTGGACCCAGAAGCAAAAGTAGTTTTGCCATTCACGACCTTGAAGAAACATTACGAAGTCGAAGCCCTGGCAAAGATGATTCTGTCTGCGAGTAAAGATCCAAGCACATCGGATCTCGCGAAAAAACTCCACTCGGAGCAATTGAGGGAATGGTACAGCAGTTTAAAGCCCCCGGAACTCCTTTTCAAGGCTTTGAAACTGGATAAAACGGGGTCAAAACTGTTTGAGCGGTCCCTTTTCACGGTTTGGAAGGAATACGTCGAGTTTATCAAGCTGATGGACCCGACGATCAAGAGTAATCTCCTGACACCGTTGATAAAAATTTACGGGGAGAAGAAACTGGCTAAAATCCTTGTAACAGCGGAAAAAGTCCCTAAGACGAAGAAAATAGCCACGGAACTGCAGGAGCTGCAGATAAATCGATGGCTGAACGAGAAGAAAGCGCCAAAGATGGTTTATTCTCTGTTACGCGTGGAGGGAACACTTGCAAATGATCCTAGCCGAGTATTTTATGAAAAATACATCGAGGCTGTCAAGCAACTACCCTAAAGAATATACGACTTGATACAATCAAGACATAGCGTACGCCTTGACATATTCAATATAAAGCAGTCGGTTGGGATCGTTTGGGCCCACTTTATCCACTCGGAGCAGCGAGTAAATATCCGTCGGGTCTCTCTGAGCTTTCACCCAAACTTTAAGCAGTTCGTCCTGTATCTCCGTCGCAATTAGCTTCGTACTCGGTTCCTTGTTGGCTGTTCGAAGAACTTTTAGCAGATTCCCCTCTCCATACACAGTCAATAGATTCGTGAGTAAACCCACTTTGTATTCAGGCTCTGCAGCTCCGAGATACGTTGCGTATTTAGTCCAAACACTGTAAAGAGGGTTCTCAAATGCTTTCAGCCCCGATTGATACAGATTGAGAGACTTGAATACGTCTTTAGGGGACTTTCCGTGGATGTACCAGTTCCGAAATTGCTCCATCTCCAATCGCTTGCCCATTGTCGCCATTCTTTCGGAATTCATTGCTGCTAGAATCATTCTTGATAGAATTTCATCATCGTAAAACTTGGTTAACGTAGCAATTGCCGTCAGTTTTGTCCCGTAGTAAAGTTTGCGGAACTCGTCCGTGTACTGGATCCAAGCGGTAAACAATGGGCTTTTGAGAATGAAATACCCTTCTTGATTCAGCTTCAGCAGATTGAAAACGTATTCTGGTTTCTTCTTGGACGTCAACCACAGCTTGGTCTGTACAGCTTGGACTCGGGTTGCCAGGTCTTCTGTACTCTGAACTTTCTTCGCATTAATCAGTAGTTGAACAAGACTTTCTTCACTATATCGACTGGCAAGAGTAGAGAACAAAGCTGCCTCCTTGTTAGTGTCAGTCTTGTAAAAACCTTCGACGTATTTCACCCACGTTTGGATCTGAGGCTGTAAGAAGACGTCGTCTCCCGCTTGATCGAGTTTTAGCAGGGAAAACACTTTATCTGTCGATTTCTCTTGAGCCAACCAACGCTGAATCTGCTCAGTCTGAAGACGTTTAGCTATCGTAGCAGTACTCGGCACTTGTTTCGCTGCTTCAACAATCTTCGCCAGCCCGTCGTCGCCATAATGAGCAGTGAGTGTAGCCACCAAACTCGTCTTCTTGGTCGGATTCTTCTCGTTAAAAGCCTTCATGTACGTGATCCATTCGCGTAACTTCGGGTTGGCCAAGAGATTCTCAGCTGCATTGTCAAGTGCCAATAGTTTAAAGACATCATCAGCGGAATTTCCTGCCTTGAGCCAGTCATCGGACTTTAAAAGTGCTTCGACAGAGGAAGTACTGATACCTCTCTCTTCGTTCCATTCAGTTCCGGTGAAGTGTAGGGCGTTCTGGTTGTTTAAGCCACAGTCAGCAATTGCAACTAGTGTAGTAGCAACCAGCAGCACCAGCCAGTGGCCACGCATTGTTCTGCGGAGTGGAAAGGAACTTTCCAAGTGGTGGTATCACTAAACTTGAGATGTGCGGGTGGTAAATTAGCAACCGGGCATGTACACCGGATCTACCGAACGATGCAAAGCCGCTGCTGTGTATCTCTTGATGGTGAGAACAACCGCACGTGAGAGGTTTCCATGACATGAAAAACATGTTGTGTTTAACACGAAAGCATTAGAAATTCCCTGGCGATTTCGTTTCCATTCAACAATGTACTTTGGTCGTTGATTCCTCGTAGGTTGTGATCGTCTTGCATCAACTATTTCAAAAAGAAAATACTGAAGTAGGTTTCTTCCCCTGTATGGAAACAAAAAACGATCCAAAAGTTGTTGTCTAAAATCTCAATCTAAGATTTACTTCGAACCGGATTCTCTTTTGGTAGCCGGTCGAATGCGTAGCGATAGTTATTGTACAGCACTTTCCTTACGTCTTTCGCCGTTGCTCCCTCCACTCGCAGCAGATAAAAGACCTCAAGATAGTCTCTTTTCTCAAAAAGCCATTGCTTCATTTGCGCATCCAACAACTTCGTTGCTAGACCTTTTGTTCGTGGAACTTGATACGCTTCAACAAGAACTTGTGTCAGATCTCGCTCCTTGTACACTTTATTCAGCTCTGTGAGTAAACTAACGTCCTCCTTCGGCCGTAGATCGCTGAAATACGCCATATACTTGGTCCAAGTACTGAAAAGAGGATTCTCAAGCAACGGAACATTTCCCTCGTCCAGTCTCAACAGCTTGAAGACATGCTCGGGGGCAAATTTACTCATGTACCAGTGTCTTCGCTGTTCCGTGGACAACCGCTTGGCGATTTCCGATGTACTGGGGTGTTTACTTGCCGCAAGAATCATCTTCACTAGTACGTCATCCTGATAGAATTTCCCCAGTACAGAGATCGTCGTGAGTTTGGTGCCAAAGTGAAATTTGCGAAAGTCGTCCGTGTACTTCAGCCATGCGTTAAACACTGGATCCTTCAACAGTGACATCCCGACCTCATCCAGTTTCAGAAGTTTGAAAACATCGGCCGGTTCTTTTTTCCTAGTCAACCAAAGACTTGTCAACTCAGCTTGGACGCGTGTAGCGATAGTTTTAGTAGTTGGAACTTTCTCGGCTGCGATCAGCATGTGCGCCAAAGTTTCCTCGCTGTAGCGAAGGCGCAGGAACGAGAATAAAGTCGGCTTCTTGCTCGGTTTTACCTTGTGAAAATCATCAAAGTATTTCGCCCACGTGACAATTTGAGGTTGTGCGAAGAGGTCAGTTCCCGCTTTGTCGAGCTTTAGTAACTTAAAAACTTGCTTCGGGGTCTTCCCATCCATCAACCAACGCTGAGTCTGTTCGGACTGCACTCGCTTAGCAAAAGCGGACGTTGTTCGGACTTGTTTTGCTGCTTCAATCATTTTTGCTACTCCGTCGTCACCATAATGAGCTGTGAGTGTAGCGATCACAGTTGTTCTTTTACTTGGAGCTTTCTTGTTGAAAGCCTTCATGTAAGCAATCCAATCGTGTAACTTGGCGTTGGCAAAAAGATCATCTGCTTTGTCAAGCGCCAAGAATTTGAAGGCATAGTTTGTGGATTTCCCAGCTTTGAGGAGGTCGTCAAGTTCATCAGTTAGCTTCAATGAGTTGGTAAGATTTTCGACGGTCGATCCAGCCACTCCCCTGTCTTCAGCGCTGTCTACGCTCGTGTTTTCATCACTGTGAATACGCGTACTCAATTTCCGTGTCGCTGGACCATCGTTTCGCAACGAATTGGACGTGAGTGTATATGGTGTCGAGAGAGCACCAGTCGTTAATAAAAGCACAGTAGAGGCGAGAAATACGAGCCACTGAGACCGCATATGAGGGTTTGAGCGCAGATTGAGGAATGAAGGGGCCAATATGATTAAATTTCTGTATCACTGGATGGGAATAATCCGTATGGAATGAGATGGCACCCGCTGGATTGAGTTGTCTAAAATGGTGCTACATGTTTCACGTAAATGCAAACTCACCTACGTAAATGTAGGCATGTAGGCATGTGTATCCACAGCTTCATTAACATTAATATGTGTTTGGTACTTCAAGTATTTAGCACTGCGAGCAACCATCAGCACGGCATGAATCTTTGCCACATTCGTACTACATGTAGTAGACTACCGTACCAATATTAGCGATCGTAAACTACATGTCTGGCTGAATGAGTTCGTCTCGACAAAATAATAGGTTTGAACTTGTTGTGGACCGTCGGGCATTACTTGCCGTTACAGTCCGTTGCAGTTCTGGTTGGCGACATACACTTTTTGGGTTCTGACTCCTTCGGACGACGGGATCGTGCACGTTGAAGTCAGAGGTCTCTCTTCCATGATGTTTCCGTCGTTATGAAGTTCTTGTTGTCTGCAGGTCGTACTGTACGAGTCGTACATGTACAAGTGGCAGTTGTCTTCCTGCCTCAATGGTGCTACCTTCAATCTCTTATAAACCTCTCTGATTTCCGTGCGATCAGACAACATGTCCATCTGGTTTAATTCGAAATCGCTATTTTTCCCATCACCACCGATCTCGTAAACCTCATTCACTTTTAATATTAAATATTTCCATATCCTGGAAATCGTAACAATTGCACTTCCCTAGCTACTAAAACCTCTAAATTTACATTCCCCATCCATACCGATCTGATTGCGGGGCCACATAAACCTTTCCATGGGGCAACTGCAAGCAAACCATCGATCAAGTGTACGGCTTCCCTTCTTTTCCCCACACGAAATCCCTCCAGCAGGAACAGTTCAGTTTTTCCATCGGCCACACCGTGCGGCCAAGGCGAAGCGGAATTTAAACACACTTTAGACACTAGCCTAAACGGTTAGGCTAACAAAAAAAGCATTGGCGTCCGTCGAGCAGATTACGCGACGCGTCAGACTGGTCATCAAGTATGATGTACTCGCCGGAGCTGTCGATGGCATTGGCCCACCGCCAACGCCGACGAGCTAATAGTGCGCGTAAACGTTCTCTAACTGAAGGAACAATGCAGGGAGCTACAAGTGGTCCAAGTGGTAGTGGCCGCAGTTTAATGACGAGCATTTCCAGTCGTCACAGTGTATCAGGGCGGAAAAGTGGCGGTTTCGATGCTAATGGCAATGATCTAGACGATACGCAAGTGCCACCAGCCATCAAGTACCTGGAACAAGTGGCTCTGGAACTTTCAGTGACGAAGAAGCACGCGGACGTCCGGTATGTGATGACAGTGCGTCACTTGGAGCTCAGCGCTGCGTGGAGGCACGCGCGGTCCTTTGACGAGTACCGGAAGCTGCAACAACGACTGCTTAAGAAACTCCAGCATGGCCATTTCTGTGATGCCGACTGTCCGTGGCTTTATGGCTTTTTAAAGAGTTATTTCCCTAAGAAACTCGTTTTTACGTTCTCTAGCAGCCGAGTGGTGGAGCAACGCAAACAGACTCTGGAGAGGTTTTTCGCAGCTCTTTACGGGTTCTTAACGGACCGCAAGAACTTCTGTTGCTCTGTGGTTATGACAATATTTGCGGACGAACTGGTGGAGTTTATCTATGGAGATGCGTTGCAGCAATACGGACTGGAAAACCCAGTCAAGTCGACCGTGTTGGAACCAGAAGAGAGGATGTCGCTGTTAAGGAAGAGCGGAGGATACAGCTCCAAGTGGGAAGCACCAGCAACGCCACTGAAATTTCACCTGCTGGAGAGGGAATCTGAGACTCACCATCAATTCAACAGACAGTCGTCACTCACTAATTCCGTCAGGGATTCCATGACGGACGACGACGTGGTGAACGATTTAAACTGCGGAAACTGTGGCATTTGCGGCTCCCAGTTATGCGGTGTTGCGTACGGAAGTTCTAACTCGTCCTCTGCTCTTACGCTCTCGAGTTTGTCACTCTCGGATAATGACAGCAACAGGTCGGTGAACAGTACGGACTCGAATGGAGCTCCACCGATATCAAGAAGCAACAGTGCTGGAGCTCAGAACAACAGCAGTGTCTTCAGCCCACCTTGGTTGGGAACAATCAGTGGAGGCAGTGGAAGTGCCAATAGTTTCGGGGGATCCAAACGAAGTAGCAGCGCCAGTCGACGACGAGCTGCCACGTACTACTTGACGACGTTGAGCTGTGGTCATCAATTCCACGACGAATGCATCGTACCGAAACTGAACGAGTCGTTGAAGTGCCCGACCTGTGGACGTGTACAAACCAACGATTAAAGTTGCTAAGCCAACCAGCTAGCATGTTATCACTGCAGCACAGTATGAGCCTCGTATTTCGGGACACACGGGGAGGCAGCAGCTTGTTCATAAGCCGTTTATTAGACCCCGTTAGCAATATGTAGAAACATTTTGCCAGTTGTGTCTTGTGAACTAACTTCATTTCCTTCGATACAGATACCACGTCGCATCTCCCCACGCTTCTTGTGTGACAGTGAGTTGTCTTAACTCGGCAAAGTTTTGCGTGTCTGGCAATTTGTGAGTTGCCGTTATGACAATTGCCCCGGACTTGCAACATTGGGCGAGTTTCCTCGCCAATGCAAACATTAGTCGTTCTCCAAAACACGTTGAATTGAGGAAAACCAAGTCGGCATTAACCGGCCAGTCGACAACCAACGCGTCTCCTTGTGTGAACGAGATCCGCATTCGCTTCTTCTGCATGGACAGAACAAAGTTGGGCTTGATCATCTTCTCCCATCTCTGTAAAACTTCTTGAGAAATACCGTGAAGACCTTCGAGAACTTCAATGCCGTGACAAGCATCGAAATCATGCAAAAGAGCAGCAGCAAAAACTGCTTTGCCACTTCCCGAGCCGATATCTAAGAATGTTCCACCAGGTTTTTGCAGCACGTGGTGCCACCTCTTCAACACGTCCAACACCACTTTGAACGGAACAAAAGCGATTTCACCATACACGAGACTCATGGAGATGAATTCTCGTTCTCGACGTTCCTCACGTGAAGTTTTCTTAGCAACTTGAAGCGGATGTTCCAGATACAGCGTCTCAAAGATCTGAGTCAATGTACTCATTGTATCCTCTGGTAAGACGGACACAACCACTTGATTCGTGGGACTTGAACTCACAGAGGAATCCTCTTCGTCTTCCAAGTCGCTATCCTCCCGCTCTTCCACCCGATCCTCCGGTGCACTTTGATGCATATTATGCTTTCGCAAGACGAGCTTATCCTCTGCAATATCCATGTTGGCCGTAATGAATATCTGCGACGCTTGGAATCTTTTTGCAGTCAGCAGATCTGCTATGCCCTTTGCAAAAGGTTTTCCATGCTATTGACAGTGAACTCTGACCGTTGGTGGCGCTGTATTTTCGCATGGGTGGGTTTCAGTTCATAAGCACTGAGGTTTCGGACGTTTGAAAGCCCTACAAGTTCTTCTCGAAGCCTTGTTGAACGCAGTCATGGAAAGCCGAAGTTCGCTTCGTCAGTTGCACCAGCAGTTCGGGGATTTTAGCCACACGATGATAAGGTCAGGCAGTGACAATGACAGTCGACACAATGGGATAAATTGGCAACTACCGGATAAACGAGCTGCCCCTCCATTGCCATCGCTTCCTCCGTGGGCTGTAGATTCACAGCCAGACCAAGTAATTTCAAACGGATGCCACAGTCGTGAAGAGAACAATGACCACTCTTCTGCAGGATGGAGAAAACCTCGTTCGTATTTCATGGCGATGAAGCAACTCCCCTCGAAGATTCTTGATACCGACGAAAACCAACAATGCCATGAAACTGATGGGATTCAAGATGGAAAGTTGCATCAGTCGATTGAGAACCAACTGGAGTCGGAACAGAGTGAGCCTTGCGACCCCAATCCAAGCCAAAATGAAAAGAAAAAACTAAGTTTACGAGATGTCATTGATATCGAAACGAAGGAAGACGATGATGGTCCAACTAGCAGTGGAAGTGGAAGCGAAACAAATCAACAAGAAGACTTACTCCCACTGAAACGATCACCAATCCGCGGCCAATTCTTCCGATCCTGGAAGAAAAACTCCAATTTTCCAGATGAAGATTGCAGCGGTAGTGAAGGTTGGTCCCCACCTCCATCTAACAAGTGGAAAGAGCGTGCGATCATGGATCCATTCGCTAAAAAACGGTTGCGGATGAAATCCGTTCGACCTCCACCCAGAGTACCGTCGCCTCCGGATCAAAGCGAAAGCCAACCTCAAGATAAAAATCATGAACTGCCGCGAGTTCTGACGCCACGTAGGCCTTCCATTCCTGTATCAACGTCTCCTCGACCGAAAGCTCAAGAAAATGTTCCTTTGAACCCCTTACGCCTCACCTCCGCTGATAAAAGACGAGCTTTACGTCCGGTGACTCCTATATCCGCTCCAAGTCCCCCACCTCCTCAGATTTCATCACGAGCAAGAATATTTCGTGACGTATCTTGTGACAGTCTACCTCCTACCGATTCCGAGGATAACCAAGAACATCAGAGTTTCCCTCCATTTCGTCGACAACCTAAGGCATCGAAACCAGCTCCGAATATGCCGAAACAACCCAAGAAATCCACGATGGACGCACTAAACGAAATCAAACGCAAACGTGAAGCTCGTCGTGCCCAACAAGCAGTAGAAAAACGACGAGTTGAGAAAGAGTTAAAAGAACACGGTGATGATGCAGGCTACAAGTTCCGCCGGTTGATCCAGCAGTACCGAGACGCCTTACCACCATTTCAACAGCCAAACCAACTCCAACAATTACCTCAATTGTCATTAACTGCTTCCATCCAACCCCCACCCACGCCTACAATACTGGTAGATGGTTCAGAAGCTCCTCGACTCTCCGTGTTCATTCGGAAACGTCCTCTTGCCAGAAAGGAGCTCAAAGCCAAGGGCTACGATATCATTTCCTGTCTTTTCGCTGAAGAGGAGATCTCAAAGAACGACAGCAATTCTATGGCACTTTTACGGCGTGAACTTGTTTGCCACGAGCCAAAATTACGCGTGGATTGCTCTGAAACTCTGGAAAACCACCAATTTCGTTTCGATGGGGTATTTGACGAACTGCAAGAGAACAGTAAGGTCTACAACACCACTGTAGGGCCTATGGTGCCTTATCTCGTCTCAGAAGCGACTGCTACCAAGAAAACTACTAGTCTTACGGTGTTTGCTTACGGCCAAACAGGTTCTGGAAAGACGTACACAATGAAATCCATTTATCGTCAAGCTGCAGTGGATTTGTTCCAGCAATTGGACGAGTTACAAGCTCGTGTTAATGTTGGAGTCAGTTTTTACGAGATTTACATGAATAATGTCAACGATTTACTAAACGGACGATCACGGGTGCAACTCATGGAAGATGGTGATGGAGCTGTACAATTACCAGGACTGAAAGAGCTTCCAGCTACCAGTGCAGACGAATTGCTGGAACTGGTCCAACTTGGGGAACAAGCACGAGCCACAAGTGCTAATGCAGTCCACGATGAATCGTCTCGTTCGCACGCTTTATTAAGGGTGACGTTATACACTAATGGCAACAACAATTCGGCTTTAGCTAGGCTCTTTATGGTGGATCTCGCTGGTAGTGAACGTGCAAGCGACACCCAAAGCGACAAGAAGAGCACACGAATGGAAGGAGCGGAGATCAACAAGAGCTTGTTGGCATTGAAAGAATGCATCCGAGCTCTGGACCGTGGAGCAACACACATTCCGTTCCGACAAAGCAAATTGACCCAGTTGCTTCGTGATAGTTTTCTGTCGCAAAACTCCAAGACAATCATGATTGCCACAATTTCGCCTTGCTCCGAGAGCTCCAACCACACTCTCAATACGTTGAGGTATGCCGATCGACTCAAAGAGATTGGTGCCACTTAGATTGTCTTTGTTTCTCATTGATGTCAGAATAAAGTTACAACCACTTTTTTTATTAATCTTTTTATTACGGTTCTTGAAAAATACTTCAACGTGCTTAAAAATAGTTCTTCTTTGCCCATGCGTTAAATGCCTCAGAAAGCTGGTAGTTCGAATGTCGATGGGGGAAAGACCTCTCGCGGACGGCTGAATCCACTCGCATCCATTCCTTTGCAATGTTTAACTCCAATTGAAGGCAAAATATCGACTGTACGTGTGGAATTAGCTCTCACACAGCACTCGTTTTTAACTTTTCTTTTCTGTCAGGATGCCGATTTATCTGCACGAAATGTGACGCATCGTTCTCCTGACGTGTTCCAAGAAATCATCGCCAAATCCTCACAAGTTTTAAAGAAAAAAATATCTGTAGCCTCACTTGGTTTGAACTACAGTATTGGAGGTTCCAGTTCCAGTGCTCAACCTTCCGTTTCGACAGAATACAAACGAGGATATGCGTTTTACCGCCTGCAACAGTACACCCAAGCTGCCGAGGACTTTTTAGCGAGTTCCCGCAGCGATCCCGACCGTGCTGCTCCTGCACTGTATAACCGAGGATGTGCCTTATACAAACTAGGGAAACACGCTGAAGCTGTGCGAGATTTAACCAAAGCGTTAAAGCTGGACTCCAAGAATCCTCTTTTCATTGAGAGTCGGGCGCGAGTTCTCAAGGAAATGGGGAAATTCGAGGAAGCCATTCACGATTACACTTGGCTCGACACTTTACGGCATCACCCCACCGATCCAAGTCAATCTCTGCTAGAAGCAGTCTACAATCAACAAAGCCCCAGTCTCCCCGCCAATTCCTCCGCTGCATTGGCATTTGAAGCCCAAGAGAGTAGTACAAAGGCTTGGCTTGAACGTTTCTTGAAAAAAGACCCAGGTGGAGCACGTAGCGGTGCAGATGTAGCCGAAGCAGCACGACTCGCTCGTTGCTGGGGTTTCTTCCGAGGCATGCGAGCTAATATGATCGAGCATTGTATGCGGAACGCCACGTATTACCGCTTTGAAAGCGATCAGGTTGTTGTTGAACAGGGGAAGCCATCGTTGAGTTTCCACGTCGTGTTGGACGCTGTCGCATCTCTAGTGAAGACCGTCACGTTCCAGGGATCGACGTCACGTGAGCTCAGTACGATCTACCAAGGTGATACAATCGGTCTTGAGCCTTCCAGCGCTACCAACGATGACGGGCGCCTTGTTATGCTTCGACATCGAGCTCAAAGACAACTGATGTTACGTCCTCGCGTTGGATCCACCACAGGTTCTCCTCTTCTGGCCTCGATCCGATCGCAGAACGGGTTTCAACTTAACAGCTTTAGGTATTTAGGGTCTGCAGTACGGACGATCCAGAGCACGTTGCACCCGAGGGAGACAGCAACATTCTCCTCTATGGGCGAAGTGAGCTGCATGATGCTGGACCTGGACATTTATCTCAATATCTTACGAGAACATGAGGAACGCGTACTGGAAGAGCGACTTCAATTCCTGCGCCGTTGTCACGCCTTCGGGACTTGGTCGGACGAAATGCTCACAGCTCTGGCTGCTGTATCCGGTGCAAAACTAGTGGATCCAGGTAAAGACGCACTGAGAGCTGGAGAGGTGGTGAAGCAGCTCTATGTCATTAAGAAAGGAGTCTGTCACGTGATGAAGACGATCACAATTCCCCATTCTTCAGCTCCAAGATCGTCGAAACTCGGAAAGACGGATGACACTCTTACGTCGAGGTCGAGTGATGGTTCTTGGGTGCTGGACAATGGCTGGATGCTTACGAACCCTCGACTGGTAACCAACGCACAAGCTTTAGCCGCTTCTCGATCTCAACATTCACAAGAAGTGACTGTGGCTGTATTGGCCAGTGGTCAGCTCTTTGGTGAATTGAGCGTCTTGCAACCAGGCCAACACTCACCTGTCACTGTTCGGACTCAAACTCTCGTGGAACTTCTTGTATTTGAAGAGGAAGAACTGAGTCGACTGCGAGTACAGTACATGAGCGGCACGATGAATGCCCTGCAGGAGTCTCTACTGTTTCACAACCCACCGCAGCAGAAACTCGCTCAATTGTGTTGTGATCGTACGCATTGGACCCGTGAGAAGAGGAATGTACTGGAAGAGCATTTCGCTTCTCAATCTCAAGGGATAAAGTCACCGAAGAAGAAAAGTCCGAGTAAGACCAAGAAAAAATTGCCAAAGCCGGTAGAAATACCTACAGAGAAGCCAGTAGCGTCTCCTGTAGGTCCTCGACCTTTAACTTCACCAATTACTAGGAAGAAGATCGAGAACACTCGAAGAAGTATGATCTACTAGGGAAATATATAATGTGTTTGTGACTTTCTCTCAGTAAAGCATGTTGACAACATGGTAGATTCAGGTCTCAAAGATTAAATATCAGTTGATCATTGAGAAAGCATGTTTTTCCTACTGCAAATAATGCACAGATTCGTTTCCCGTCAACAAGAAAATCGTCCACAGTATCGGTCCGAGCACCAACGCTCCGAAGAACATTGATGACCCCCCAGACCTAATTGACGGATCTCAAACTTTAAATTAATCATTGGGAATCGCAGTCGATAAACGCAGAAGCACACTTGTTTCCTACTTGGCAGAAACTGAAATGACTTGAAAACTCAATGCAACTGTCAAAAGGAATGGCTGGCCAGAATTAGCCACCCTCAATTAGCAAACTCCCATCCAAGTGGCAACTGTTCTAAGTAACAAATAACAGATAGATATGACTTTTAACAATTGCTTACAAACTTCAAAGCAAATTTGATCGGACCTTTTCGGACTAAAATACCAAAACTAATATGTGTGGCCCACCCAACAAAACGAGCGGCTCTCACAGCCGCACCCCCAGACTCCAGACCCAGTACAGCCTCCAGCATGATCTCCACCGCCGCTAAGGGCTTCGCCGCGCAGGCCAAGCGCTCTATGAGCACCATCCGCTACTCGGAGTTCGGCCACCCGCTCACCGTCCTCAAGTATGTGGCCTGTGGCTCTTTAATTACTGCTCAAACGCATTTTATTCATCATTTTGTTGTGTGTTGACAATTAATTCATTGCTGCAGGACGGAGGCTGACGACAAGGACGCGGCTCCTGCTCAAGGCCAAGTGGCACTCAAGTTCCTTGCTGCGCCCATTAACGTGGCCGACCTGTCCCAGATCCAGGGCGCTTACGCCATCAAGCCCAAGTTCCCCGCTGTGGCTGGAAATGAAGGTGTCGCTGTCGTCACGGCTGTGGGCGCTGGTGTCACCAACGTCAAGGTCAACGACCGTGTTATCCCGACGGGTTCTGCCTTCGGTATGTTATTGGTTTTGTTTATTATTTTACTATTTTCCAGAAAAATACTGATGATACTTGACGTTCTGGTGGTGCAGGCACCTGGCGTAGCAAGGCTGTGGCCGCTAGCGCCGACGTGATGAAGATCTCGGATAAGATCAAGGTCGAGGACGCCGCCACGTTGGCTGTGAACCCGGCTACGGCCTACCGCATGCTGGTGGACTTCGCTACGCTCAACAAGGGCGACGTGGTGATCCAGAACGGCGCCAACAGCGCCGTGGGCCAGGCTGTCATCCAGCTGGCTGCTCTGCGTGGCATCAAGACCATCAACATCATCCGCGACGACGGCGACTACGACGTGACTGTGGACCACCTCAAGAAGCTGGGCGCCACCATCGTGTGCACCGCCGACTACTCCGGATCGGCCAAGTTCAAGGAGCTCATCTCGGACCTGCCGGCTCCTAAGCTCGCGCTCAACTGTGTTGGCGGCAAGACCAGCCTTGACATGGCCAAGGTGCTGGCCAAGAAGGGTGTGCATGTCACGTACGGCGGCATGGGCAAGGAGGCCGTCGCTGTGGGCACGGGCTCGCTCATCTTCCACGACATCACGCTCAAGGGCTTCTGGCTCAGCCAGTGGGTCAAGGACTCGACGGTCGAGGAGCGCGCCTCCATGCTGTCCGAGCTCGCGGGTCTGGTGGAGGCCGGCAAGCTGCGCACGTGGATTCAGACATATAAGTTCGAGGACTTCGACGACGCCCTGCTGGCCGCTGTGAACCGCACAACGAAGCGCAAGGTCGTGCTGCTCATGGAGTAAGTAGATGACGTACGTCGAGGCCAGGAACAGCTAGCTGGAACCGACTGCGGACAGAGAGAGGGAGCCCACAATGAAAAAAAGCAAGGAATGGCAGACCTGAATACGAGAAAAGCAATGCGGAAAATGGATAAATGTGCAGTTCCGTTTAACGTTTGCCAACACAACACCACTTTCGTACCTCTAGTTTAATGGTAAAGCAGGGTGAGGTGGTCATCACCTGCCGTTGAAGCAATCTTCTCCTTGGCCAGCAGCTGAGGCAGTTCACGTTGCACTTCTTGAGCATCCACCGTCACTTTCTGCTTCGTGAACAGCTCCAGAGCTCGACCCAACTTGTCCACAGCTTCGTACGTGCCGGTCAGGTCTCGTCCAGGCTTGTATCCCTTGGCCAACAGCAGGTGGGTACGTGGCCATTGCTCTGCCTTGATAAAGTGCAGGAACGTAGCCAGCCACGGGTCTTTCAGCTCCCAATCCAAGCCAAATACCGGTAACTTTGCCACCTCATCACCTGCAGTTCCATTAAGGCCACCATAGAACACGTTGAGGCCGTCGTCTTTGGCGTACGGCAGGTGCAAAGCTCCCAAGATCGTGAGTTCTTGGACGTTGGCGTTACTTAAAGCAGATACCAACGCGTCAGACAGCTCCCATCGCTGTGTGGCTGGGAGAATGGCCGTATTCACGGTAATGACTGATGCCTGGTTGCTTGGGTACTGGAAAATCTGGACGTAGGGGGTTAAATCTGCTAGAAGTAGCTTTTCGACGTTGTTTTGCGGCATTTGAACAGCTTGGGCGCCATCGAATTTCGCGAAGTACAGGACGTCTACAAGGGAAAATAAGGTATGAGCATGGAGATAAAAGACAGAGGAAGAAGTCACAAGTGGAAGTAGCGAAGTATATACGTTTTCCTGCGCGGGAGGTGTCGTCAAAGGCGAGGAACACTTTGGCAGATAATTGATCCGCCATGATTGTCAAAAATGATTGTGGCATTTTGACACATTTTCGACAATAGAACCGTTTAAGTCAATTTAGTGCATACTTCAACTTCACCTATTTAGTTTACTCTGAGCAGATCTCTTCCTTTGTTTTGTGGCATTGTGTAGGATCAATTCCAATAGTTGGAGGTACAGAGGTGAACTTGAAGGGGTTATCTCCAATTGTACTGGAGATTTTCAATTTGTACGAGCCATACGAGCTACGAGGTCGACAAGTGTACAGCTCTGGGGCATCGTTGGTTTTCATTTTCCCTTCAAGAGCATCTTCTTCGTTGGATCCAGTCGGTGCAACAACCAGAATATATGACCCTTTCTTGAGCAGTGTGGCTTTATGAGGGTCACGATAACTCACAGAGCCTCCACGTTGAAAATCATTCACATTGCTGTCGTCCACGAAAAAAAGCGGGGTAGAACTGTCCTGTTCGAACAAATACAGGACCGAATCCAAGTACGAGGCACGGCAGTCGCCGTTGATGTCCACGTACGAGTCGTTATCTGCGATCTCCACGGAAATAATCGAGAAAGAGACAATGGTGTCTTTCTGCAGAGTGAATTCGACTTTATCCATTGTGACAAACCCCGAAGCAAGGATAATTGCTCCGTCAAGTGTCAACCGAGAGGTTAATGGCTGTGTAGTCTCGACAGCGGACGGGATATAGGCTGGAAACCGCTCAGCATTGGCGGTATGACCCTCCATCTGTGTTAAATCGACGCCGTCCTCTTCCAATTCAAAGTCGATACCGTCGAAAACTGCCAAATCGATCTTGTTAGCTACCAAATCCGCCACAATTTCATGAGCTGGGATACCGGTGTTAGCGCACATTTCACCACAGTGATGAAGTGCCACTACTCCGTGATCCGCAAAGGATATCACAGGAGATCCTGATGATCCGGTTTGAGTATCACCACTGTAGGAATATCCGTCTATGCCACAAGTGCTCGCACTTAAACTGAGCAGAGCCACATTGGTGGCATAGTCATCTGCAACAGCCAGTCGCTTGTTCTTACCCATTGGATGTTGAGGGATGTAGAGCTGTTCGCCCACCACTCCCTGTCGAGTCTTCAGTCGTAGGTAACCGTATTTCTTGGCAGTCGCTTCTGGTAATTTCAGCAACGCGTAGTCCAATTTATCACTTGCAAACACCAATTCCGTCGTAGAAGCGACTTTTTCGCCGTCGCATTCACCAAAACCACACGAGAAGCTGTCGATACAAGATTTATCTTCCGCCATGAACTCCACACTGGTACCACGTGCTTCTTCATCCGATGAGACGCAGTGGAAATTGGTCATAACGTGACCCTGATTCCCAATCAACCAACCTGTACAACTGGCCGATTCACCTGAACCTTTCGGAATCTTCAAACGAGCCACTGATCGAGAAGCCAAATACGCAGTTCGAGTCGTATTCTCGGCGTAGTAGCAGATAGCATTCTTGGTATTATCTCCGGCGCAGATAGACGCTTCATTCGCAACAAGTGGCTCATTGTCGTTCATCAATGCGTACTCGTACGAGTCCACTACAAAGCCGAAGCACTTGGAATCAGTATCAACCACGTTGAAGACACCTGCGATCAACTCTTCCTCATCCGCAGTACTGGATCCAACATCACTGCGATAAAATTCAATCCGGAATTCTTTCGTGAGAACTGGAGAGGCAGCCACATTGCCGTAATTCCGTCCACTTGGATAGCTTTTCGAGAGATTGAGCATCCGATCTGGCGTATCGAAGCCTTCTACTGCTCGGAGCACAACGGAGACTCCTTCTGGCATCCACAATTTGCTGAAACGAACCCCCACATAGGCATAGCCACTACCTTTTGTCAGTGTAAATGACCGGAAAGGAGTTGAACTTCCTGCAGTCGCACTGTCGAATGCGAGCTGGAATTCTGGACAACCCATGCCAATATTCACTCGCGTACTACTCGTGGTTGTATCTGTCGTTCCGCCTGTATCAACTGCATGATCATCCGTTTCCATTGGACTGAGAATGACATCACTGCGGAAATTACTAGTAGAATTCGTTGGGTTCGTCGAGCAGGTCGCTACAACAAGCAGCAGCATCACGAGACCGGAAAGACCGATCTTTCGATAGTGCTGCTGCTTTTCGTCCCTTGAAGACTCGACTTGGAGTTGTTGCGGTGTCACTCCGTCCATCTCTCGAGGGCTGCTGGTATGAGGAAGCATTGATGAATGAGAAAAGAACCTATTGGCCAGGCATTGCGTGGTGAGACTAAGGCGTTCGACTCAGTTCACCAGTTATGAATAGACAAGAGTGGGGGAATTCGAGGACGATGACTAGTACCGGAAGCATTTCTGGTATTTTGGGAAGGAGGAGATGATAAAAGAGGAGCTACCAAAACGCTTTTCGGGCTGGTAACAACAGATCGGACAGTTCTCAAAGTTCGTAAAAAATAAACTAATACATGTAGTATACATGTACAATATGCTATCCGATAGAAAAAGGTACAATTCAATTCAATGCCAAACGCTTCAAGTCACGGGCACACCACATGTGAGTATTGCAAACGCAGTCTGTGTTGATACCAACGCAACATACAACAGGTTAATAAAAATCCAGAGCTTGAAGTGACGCCAAGAACGGTGAGCTACAGCCACACGGCAGAGATAGTCGAGCATTACCATAGCGACAGGTTTACTCTCGACTAATCTGCAGCAAGACGTAAACGTTAAACGGTGTCTGGCTCGCGCGTTCGACTCACAACAAAGAGTTGCCTTTCCCGATCCGATGAACGCTCCGCATCGGCTTTCACCAGCACGCCACCCGCATAACGCAGCCAGCTCGGATAAATAACTATAAACAGGATCTATTATAAGAAGATGGTGGTGTGATGCGGTTGTTCAGTGTTAGAACCTCTTAATTTATATGCATATAAGTTGTGGAAACACATAGGATATACCAACCACAACCTGATAAAAAGACAATAATGGCGTTCGTCCCGTAACCACTTGGACTCATCAGAGACGAGAAATTCCTACCTCCTCCAACGGTGATGGTTTGTGGCACAACTTACAAAATTGTGCGCCTCCGTGTCCTGTCCAGATGCTGGCAGCAAACAAACTTCGATCATTGGTAACCCCGAGCCAGCGACTGCGGTAGTGTCGACAGGTCCGGGTGCTTTGGATCGGCCATTTCGGATTTTACAACAATGGCGAAGGACCGATTCGTGCAGAACCTCTTCCCGGGGCTCGAGTTGTCTGTGGCTGACAAAGGGGAGCTTCAGGCGCTGGTGACAACGTTCATTGAACAACATCTCCCAAACTACAGAGAGTACACGGCAAACCAGAGTCGACAAGTGGATACGAACCGTTGGAAACTCTTCAAGACCAAGGACAATGTACGGTTGTACTCTGAGCGGGACTCCAGTTCATCGACAAAGACTGAAGAGCAGGGAGTCTCCAACATGCCGGTCGTTCTGTGCGAAGGATCACTCCCGGGTAAACTCGAAGACGTCATGTTTGGTATCATCAGTCCGACACTGGAGCTCATGCGGCTCAAAGCCTCGTACATCGACGACATCAGTAGTGCGTCGGTACTGTCCAC
Organism: Phytophthora citrophthora; assembly: GCA_031305395.1. Taxonomy (NCBI): domain Eukaryota; phylum Oomycota; class Peronosporomycetes; order Peronosporales; family Peronosporaceae; genus Phytophthora; species Phytophthora citrophthora. The sequence goes on from JASMQC010000013.1 coordinate 756,985, forward strand.
CATTGTTCGACCGACGCCGGAAGACCCGTTACAGTCTATTGTGCTCAAGTGGATGCAGCTGGATCTCCCGTTGCATTCTACCAACATCGTCAAGAACCGCGACTTCGTGTACATGGAGGCCACGGGCATCTTGAGGATAAAGGACGGCGAGCGTATCGGCTACCACATCCAACACTCCATTGGGCTCCCTCAAGCTCCCGAGCTGCCGGGCCTCGTCCGTGGCAATTGCCACCTGTGCGCGTTCTTCCGTCAGGACCGCGACCTCGCGGTAGGAATGTACGCGACCGGGGCGTGCGACCCCGGCGGTCTCGTGCGTAAGACGCTGCTCCTTCATCCTGTAGCTTCGCTGCTCTTGTCGTGCACGGAATACGCGCACTGCGGCGAGATGAAGAAGTTGGCGTGGATCATGCAGCGTCGCAACGCGCAGAAGAAGCAAATGGGCACGAAACGCAACGACGATAAGTGCGTGAGCTGTTCGTCGTCCGTCAGTCACAGTCGCATCGGCAAACTGAGCACCACGCGAGGGTCGTGCAAACTGTGCTTCAACGCCGTCTGTCGCTCGTGCCGAGTGCGTAAACTACTGACGTTCATGGAGCCCGATCTCAAGTACGAGAAGCGTAAGATCACATTCTGCCCGGTTTGTATCAAGGACGCGCTTCAAGTTAGCGCGTTGCAAGTGGCACGAGATCAAACGTTAGCGCCTACGGGTTTTGGCAAGTATCGCTCTGGTAGTGAGTTCTCCGCCACCTCGTCCTCGGATGAATGAGGACCAGGTAAAGTAGTTTTAACAGAATAAATATTTGAGTTTCAACTTCAAGAACAACGTGTTAAACGAGAAAGTCGAGTGCCGTGCTCCATAGAATAGATAACTTGATAAAATATTTACTTGACTTGACTTGGTTCCACTTATCTGGGCATGATGTTAATGTAGCGTTTATCCAGTGACCCCCAGTCATCACTACGTTCGGATCCTGACGGTGAACTGGAATTTGTCGGCCCACTACTCCATTGTGTCGGCTCCGCTATCCTCGCGTCAGTGTACTCTCCATACGCGACAGTTCTGGAGCTCGTTCGTGCGGCTTCATCGATACAGTACGAGCAGAACCAGAATGTTTTCTTGAAGAAACTCCCGTTTGATGAGGCAAAGCCCAGTTCGATCTTCTGACGGCAGGATGAGCACAACGCGCGCTTACAGAGGGAGCACGAGCCGATATCGGTAGCGAAAATCCCGGGTTTCTGGCCACAGCCGATGCATTTCGGCTCTCCACGGATGACGGTGTCGCTATTCCCGGCGTCGCGTACTCTCAACAACCATGTCAGCTTCTTCAGATGAGCACAGCGGATCATTTTTCTCGCGGAGACTAGCGAAACCGCAGCGTATTTAACCCCGATAGAGCGAGCAACACGTCCTCCAGAGTTCACGGACGCGCGGCAATAGATATCCACAATGCTGTGGTTACGTTGTCTAAATAAGCCGCATACCGACATGGTACCGCGCGTGTTGTTGCGAGTCTTAGGGGTCTGAGGGAAATGCACCGAGTGGAGAAGGTGATAGCCAACCAATTCCCCGTCACTGAGCTTGGTGAAGCCCGTAGCTTCCATATAGACGAAGTCGCGACTACTAACGAGCGGACGGAGCATCGGAGACTGGTAGCCTTCGACCCACTTAACCGTGAGCGACTGGAACGGATCCGTTGGTGACGGCCGGTCGATTGTTGCCAATACCGCACCATTAGCCAGTTGATCTCCGGAATAGAAATACTTGAGACGCATCGACGCTACCGATGGAGTCATGACGCCGTACATGGCGTCGTCTAATGCGCCTTCCATTTGACCGATCACCAGGAGAGCAGGTAGATCCGCCAGCTCGGCAGGTTGCTGCTGATTGACGAACCCAGGGTCGTCGCCGGGGTTCAACTCTGAGAATACGTGCGTGTTATCACGCTGCAGAACCTGTTTCCACCGTTTATTGTCGAGACGCTCGTGGTCGTCGTGCAGATATCGCTCATAGCTGTCGACTTGGTGCTGGACGAAGACGTGCACGAGCTCCCGCAGGTAATTCGCGTCACGATGAGCGAGGTGGAGGGGTGGGAAGGGACTCGAAGCATTGGCCATCGACGCTTCGAATCGATCCGTGGTCAAAGCTGGAGTGAGCCATACACACACCGAAGGAGCTCCGGTTCCCTCTGCACCAGCAGGCGGGCGGACGTGACACCCTTTCCACGGCGATTGGCATCACCTGGACAAAGAGCATCATCACCACGCAGCAGATCCCGACGCGACTGCGGATGGTTCCCAAACCAGGAACCAAACCAGTTGATGCTGATGATAAGACTGGATGCCCGAAAGCACCTGGATCTCCAATGCCGCTGCTTTGCTTGGCCAAATGCCATGCGTGCTCGACTCGTTCGGTGCGTGCGGCCCGCACATCGCTGCGGGACATCGTCCAAGGTCAAACTCGCACTCTACTCAATACAGTTGCCACGGCCGTAACCCCTGCCGAGGCGAGACGTGTTTACCGCCTCGTTTCATGGCAACAATCGTTCATAAACTTTATCAGTAGCTACAGTAGGCTTTATGAGCTCAATGCGCTCGGACGGAGTTGCACAACATTCGGATCGGACGCGGCGATGCCATCAAGGTGTGCAGTCAACCGTTTTGAATGCTGCACCGGTTGATCGCCTCCGAATTCCTCACAAGCAAGGAAACGCGCGTCAAGACTCATGGCATCAGAAGCGCAAGGGCTGCAGAACCGCGTCTTGTGCTTGGTCAAACCTCCCGTCCACGACAGGGAACGAAGTGATTTCTTGACTTTGCAGGCTGAACATATCGGACGCATACAAAGTGCACACACGTCACTTCTGCTAAGTAAGGAGCTGCTTGCAGCGCCACCGCAATTGAAGCAGACGCCGTCGTTATCATCGCGAAATTCTCGCGTAGAGCTTGAACTGTTCGTACTGGTCGTTGAAGGGGAGCGCGTTTGACCCACAATTGCCCACGAGAGTTTTTTCGCGTAGGCGCAATCCGTCAGCTTCTGCGCAGACAGCAGGGCGATGGCGCCATACTTGACGGCGATAGCAGGCGCGACGTGGCCGCCTGGATTCGCTGTCGTTTTGGTGAACACCTCCACGACGCCGTCGCAGTGCTGTTTGTAGAACGCGCACACGGACATGTGTGCGCGGACGTTGCCGTTCATCTCTTTAGCTCCTGGAAACGTCACTGAATGCATCACGTGATAGCCTACGCGCTCGCTGCCAGCGAGTTCAATGATACCCGTAGCCTCCATGAAGACGAAATCACGGTTCTTTACGATCGGCCGGAAGATGTACGGGTGGTCGCCCTCGAACCACTTGAGTGTGTGTGAACGGAACGGGTCGTTTGGCGTCGGGGTCTCTAGTGTTGCCAGCACTGCGCAGTTAGCAAACTTATCACCCACGTAGGAAGATTTGAGACGCATGGAGTCCGCTGTCGGGTTTAGCACGCCATACATGACGTCGTTTAATGAACCAGGAATTGTACCGACGAGCAGTAGTGTCGGCATCTCGGCCAGTGCAATGCCCACCTCTGTATCTCTGCGTGATCGGAACAATCTTCGCCGTGAGCCGCACTCTCCTGCGCTGCTGTTCTTCCGCTGCAGTGCTGATTGTTGGGAATAAACCTGCAGGTTGTCACGCTGCGTGTGCCGTTTCCATTGACGTGGGTCAAGTAGTCGCTGGTCTTGATGCACGTATTTCTCGTAGCCGTATATATGCTCACGGACAAGCAACCGCACGAGTTCTTGGAGCCATAACGTATCAGTACATGATAAAAGCAAAGGTCCGAATGGAGACGCCATGACTACAGCAGTGGAAGTTGAGAAATGGACAAGTGAATCTTTACTCTCGGATGCGTGAGCGCTCGTCTGCTTCGGATCCGCAGCAATGTATCCAGGCCTACCACATCCTTTCATGCTTTAGCCAACTCTCCAGCACGGGTATCTTGAATCGAGTCTCGATTCGAGACGCCCAATTTTCACGCTTGCATGCAGATTTGACATGTACAAACAGCAAACAGCAAATATTCGAGGCATGTGAATATCGCAGCAAACCTACGGGCTCACGAATCACGAGTCACGATATCGATACATGTACATGCATTGCGCAGGTTCGCTTTACATTTGCCTGCCGATCTTCCACTGGAATCCAGCAGGTTTCACTTCAACTTCAGGGACGAATCAGCATTCGACATGAAATTTCCATTCTGGTCGGCCCAAACAGTGATCATGTCATGTGATTTACATGCAAGCAGCGATCACATGTACGTGCACTTCTGCTTGCTTGTGTATCCATCTGAGTGTATCACGGTCTCAAAAAGATCAACAGCTGCCAATATGCTACCGTCTCAAGTTGAAGCGATGCTGGTCCACCTTCAGCAGTTGATATCCTATTTCAGTAAAAACAAATAAGCACGATCGCTGTTGTCATAGACTCAAGAAAAATAAGCATGATCGCTGTTGTCATAGACTCAAAGGTTGTATCCGCTGAGCTTGAAAACTGCTGCGGGAGGCTCCGTTCCCGTGAGATGGTCGGCTTGGGACGCAAACATGCCCAACGAACCCTTACGTACCAGAAGTACGAAGAAATACGAGTGCCACGTCTTGCGGTAAACTTTCGAGCCTTGGCCATACGCTCCCTGGAGGAACTCGAGCATCCCTAAGTGAATAGCTGCTGACGACATGAGAGTTGACTCGGAGGAAGCCTCGCCGTTATCAGTCTCTTGGTCGGTCGAGGAGCTCGGGATCGGTACTGTAGCTTCACGTACTTGGTCGCTACTGCTGGTCAAAGAACCACGTCGAGCAGCTTCGCCGATCTCATCGAAGCAGGTTGCACACACACGCTGACGCTTGCCTGTCGGCTCCGAGAAGACTCGAAGAGGAACCGTGTGAGGCGAACACACAGCACATACAAGGTTCAAGCAGCGTCGACACTTGTAGGTTCATTTTGTTAGCACACGATGGTGAAGACACGATTCAACTGAAACGCACATGTTGTCGAGAGAGGTGTCAACTGGTCTTAGAATCTGGAGGAAGAATGCCGCTGCTTGTGCGTAGCATCTTGAGGCTTAAGTGCTTCGGTGCGCGCATACTCGGCGGTTCCGACCATTTGCTTTCATACCTTTCTTTGCTTTAATTTCTAAAATACTAGGATTGATGTTGTGATCTATCCCATGTTTGTTGCTTGTCTACAAGCTCTTCTTGCAAACTTGATCTCTTCTCTTGCCCGCAATAATGCAACGGTTGTCTTTTGATTGTGGAATGTAAAAAGTTGTGTAGATTTCCTTCTTCATGGCTGCAACGGCAAAGAGGAACAACTTCTTGGTCAAGTTGAAGTGCTAATGGAGCCGCTCAAGTCCAAAGCAAATCTCAAGTCGAGTGTCTCAATCTCTCAACTCCAGTCGTGAATGCTGTTGGAGAGGTCTCGGGAGGCCTCAAGCCAACCAAAGGCGCAGACGGTTGTACGAAAGCACCATTGGGGGTCTCAAGTATATGGCAGAGCTTCATGGTACCGGCCGGGATCAATGGGCTATCGTGTACGCTTGGTATTTCCCCAAGAACTTCCGTGCTTACATGGCAAAATGCCGTCACGGCTGGGCGAGTATGATCTTGTGGTTGGATAATCCCGCTTTGGAGGAGCCGAAGATCCTCGGAGCCTCGTTGCCACAACAGACATTAAAACCGGAGAAGCTCCTGTTCATTCCGATGGCAGAGCGGAACAACGAACCGTACCAGAAGTTCAATGGTATCCCTCCTATGGCTTTCGTCGGGATGCAACAGATCCGGCACACACAACTGAGCCGATGGAGCTGGAATTACACGTACGAGGGCGGCTCCAACTTCTCTACGCGAGTTACGCACATGATGGACAAGTTCGACTGGATTCATTTGTCATTTTTAGGCCAAGACGGAGAATTCCAAGACCTTATCATGTGGGAACAATTGACGGACGAAGCTCGAACTTCCCTTGGGAGTCTGCGTGGTAGTGCCATCAGGCGTTTGAGTCGTAGTGCCATCGGGAGTCTGCGTGGAATTACATGTATCACGCATACGACAAAGCACTAAGGATGCTGAGTGGGACCTAATGCAGTTGCCGCTGCATACTCCAGCATGGTAAATAGCAAGTGACGCACGTTCAATTTCGGAGTGTTGACCCGGACGCGACGCAACCGCGATTCCAGGACTGTTAGATCTCGCAGTATTTCAGTTCGTTCATATTCTCCTCGGAGATAGTTCTCTTGATCTTCAATGTGTCTCTCTCGATTTGCGTCTATGACTCGAACTAGTTCTTCCGCCCACATACGCGCAGCATTAAGCCTCTCCGCGAAGCTCGAAAGCAGAGTGTATGCCGTGTCACACTGCCAATCCGTGTAGACCATTTCAAACATTTCCGATAGCATCGATCGGTTATCCGCGTGTTGCACTCCTTCCGCGTGTTGCCGTAGACGTAACCCATGTTTTCCAAATAGATTCCTCACACCACTCTCAATCCTGTGCAGAAGTGCTGGGTCAGGTGGCAATCCCGTGATGTAAATAGCGTAAAATGGTCTCATCTCTTCCGCCGGAAATCCTTGCCGTCGTAAGTGCGGAATCAAGTCGTGGAACCGATCCCCTACTGGTTGAGTGGTAAACCCGAACTTGCAGGCAACTTTGCCGTGATATTTATTCAGGTCAACGTTTGGCACTCTCAATGTCGCGAAGAAGTTACCAGTGGAGGTCAGCTCCCATACACCTTGACCATTTTGACGCATGAGTGGTGCTAAACGGACGAGATAGATTATGTTCTGCCTTCTCAGCTCGGATAGCGCATTCCGGTCGTTCGTTCGTCTATTTAGATAGATCTGAGGTCTAGAGATTATGATCTCACTCTGCAAGTGGCGACGGGAATCACGGTTTTGAATACGTTCTTCCGGGAGAAGAGGGGTACTCAAGAAGAATCTTGGATGAGTTAGGACATGTGCCACGCTGAACCTCTCAGCAATCTCTGCAAAATGGTTTCGATTTGGTAGAGTCATTGCATTTTGAGGAGTGAGCGCTTCCATTCTGCATGAGTGTTATTCATTCTCCAGCTACTGTTATTCCATCTCCAGGTCATAAGCTAAAAGTCACGACAGCGGATTGGCAGGTAATATCTACACATGTCTATCATAAGAAATAATTAAGAGTTATCTTCAAAATATTGAGATTGTATCGATACCCAAAAATCGGATCCTTCATATAAAAAAGTTTGTTTTAACGTTAAAACAAGTACATGACGTAATCACTCAGCCAATCAGCGATCAGGAGCGATGTTGACGTAGACGAGCTTGTGCAGACCCTGCACAAGCGCCGCGATTTTGATCCCGTAATCATTGCTTTATATCGATGGTGCGCTCGCTGCAAGCGCTTCTCCACTGTGAGGCGAGGCAGGTATGTTCGTGAAGATGCCTTCTAAATGTATGCCAAGGGTTTCGGCCAAGTTTCGCCGCTTGCTTTTCGTTATGGGCTGGCTGAGTCTCCTGCACATATTGCACAAGTATTATTGCAGTGAATCTGCTAAACTTTATTAGCAGAATCATTGCAATATATAGATTATTGCAGTGAATCTGTTGATCAACAGAGCCTGGTACACCGTCTGCAGCATAGAGTTTACCCTTGAATTCACTGGATTTTATTTAATTGGATACTTTGTAGCTCTACTTACAAACACATGTCTATTGAACGGCATGAAGATAGCCGTTGATGGAAATATAGGTTGGCCAGCGCTCCGTTGCTTTTCCAGTTGCATTTCAGGCCGATGGCAGGTAAATAAATTCTCACAGGTAGCGGTCCGTTGAGCCTCGTGGTCCTATTCATATACCAAAATGTAGACCTGGAGCTGCAATATCCAAGCTCAGTAAGTTCTTCACTTGTAATTCTACTCGACTGAGTAGCAAACCCTCACCTAGGAATGCACGATGTCATGGGCGTCACGCACCACCGGTTGGATGATGAGGTGGACCACGATCACCATCATCACCACCACCATCAACACCGCCATCGAGCCATTGGCTTAACCGGTTTGATCGTGTTGATGCTGATGACAGCGTACGCTGTTACCCCGAAGATAGACAACGAGAACAATCTACGAGACGCCTTCTCTCCGTTTTCGATTGATGATGAAACAGAAGCACCAGTCAGCATCGACAACACTGGAACGATCTCGTCCAACTCGAACTCGACTTCCAAACTGCGAGTCGTGAATATTGGAATGGGCTGCCCGGAATTTGAGACAGCATTCGACAGTGCAACACCTGGAAGCTCAGCATTCCGGTCGTTTACTTTGACGAAAGGCACTGGATACGCCTATGTGGCGCTACACTTCAGTAGATTCTTGATGCCTCAAGGTGTTTCAGTAGTGCTCCGAGCAGTAGAAGGCTTTGACTCGCCTGACCGGACACTCAACCTCTCAACCAGCTACCCAAGCGGCCAGACGTATGACGACGTCCTAGCTCAACCTCTTCTTGCCAAGGAGTTCCGTCTTGAATTCTACCGTAATGCAGGCAGTTCGAACATCACGAAGGCGAGCAGCAACCCTAGTGGAACCCCATTCAACGTAACAGACACGGAGTCGACATGCTACGGCTTCGTGGTGGACTCGTACTACTACGTCCTCATGGACGATGACAACCCGATCTCCTCCACGGACGAGTCGATCTGCGCTGCTGATAACACCAAGGAGGCCATTTGCTACTACGACGATACTACTACACGCACTGCGTTCCTGGCTGCTCGATCCGTAGCGAGACTGTTGATCCCGAAAGGCTTTGGAGCGTCCGCCGGGTGCACGGGGTGGCTGCTTGGTAACCAGGGACACATGATGACCAACTACCACTGCATCTCCACGGACGCTGAAGCAGGCAGCGCCACAGTAGAGTTCATGGCTGAAGCAAATATCTGCAGTGACAGTGTCTCGTGTGCGTTCTGGGGTGCGTGTCCAGGTAACGTCGTGTCAATCGGCGTCAATCTCGTTCACGCCGATGAAGAACTGGACTACGCATTAATTAAACTACCGATGAACGGCGCCGATATCGCTCAAACGTACGGATACTTAAGACTCAAGACACGTGAAGGCGTTGTTGGTGAGCAGGTGTACATCCCTCAACACCCACTGTACAAGGGTAAACGAATGGCAGTGGTCGACGACTATAACAACAACGTAGCGTTGCTAAGTCTGGGCGCCAGCTCCTGTGGCTCCGTTGGCTATTCGTACAGTGGAGACACACAAAGTGGGTCTTCTGGCTCTCCTGTTATCTCCTTCGCGGACCACGGCGTTATTGCGCTTCATCACTGCGGTGAAATGTGTGCTAACACTGGTATCCCCGCCAAGAATATCATTGCTGACCTCATGGCGAACGGTATCGACGTGACACAGTTCGACGGCGTTGATGATGGCTCCGACCCAAAGGAGAACGCTGTACACTTCCCGGAATACTCTCCTCCAGCACCGGAAGATGCTCTCCCCTTGACGTCTCGACTGTCTCTAGATGGTGCTATCATCCTCGCTTCGGGATACGTCAGCATCGACTCAGTCAAGTTCACGTTGACCAGTGACACGGACGTCTCGTTCGACGTTCTTTCGGTTGAATTGGCAGACAACGACACGTTCTACGATCTCAATGGTGATTGCCGTGCTTCCTACTTGGATTCAATGATTTATCTCTTCGCGGATGGAGATCCCAACGAAGTTTTCTCAGTAGATGACAGTCAGGAAGGCACTGGAATCGATGACGGGTCTGTCAGCTACCGCGATCCGTTCAAAAGCACGTTCCTCAAGAAAGGATCGTACACGCTAGCGGTCGCACCGACTGGTGCTAGTACTGAAGACGCTCTTGCTGGTAAAACCAGAGCCGACTACCCTCCGGAGCTCTACACGTGCCGTACCCGTGGCTCGTATGGCTCATACAAACTTAACATTTTGAGTACCGTCGGAGCTAACCCGTTCACGTTCACAAGTCTGCCTGCAGTCGTAGCTATTCAACCTGGAGGATGTCACAAGACATCGGTGGCCATCTGCCCCAGCTATTAGATCCTGGAATTATGAAAAAGCAATAGATATTATCATTAAACCAATGGCTCACGGTGCAATCCAGGCATTCTCCTCAATCCCGACTTTCAACTTCTTCAGTACTTGAACATCAAAGGCCTCAAAGTTGCTGAATCCCCTGCTTGGTTTGTTTCTCTTTCTGAGAATTACTTCGATAGCTTCATCCACTGCCTCCTTTGAGCCTTTCAACACGGATCGGAGAGCGGTTAAACTGGCCGAGTTGATGTCCACGACCGGTGAACAAGCTGGGTGATACGCTAAGGTCCCATGGAACGTCTCGTTCTTCTCTCGTGGCAACAGGAAACAATCATGATCCATTTCATACATTCCCAGATTTGAAGACGACGCACAGTTCATGACCCCTCGCACCAAACGGACTCCACTACCTTCGAGAAACTGTGGCAGTACATCCATTTGCTTGAAATGTTTCTTCGCGTGGCGGAATTTGAATGGACCGTTGTGCCGCTTTCTCCGATCAACAAAAACAGTCAAATTGTTCGTTTTGGTTTCCTTCAACGTAAAGAATATATCCACTCCGGCTTCGTTATCCTCGCTTAACACAATCCTTCCACCTGATGTCCAGTCGATTCTTTCATATTCATCTAGGCATATCTCGGGTCCAATTGAAGAGCCATATTGATCCGCAGTCTTAACCACTCTGGAAGGAACCAGATTCACTGATACTCTACTGGTTTTGGCAGTCATCTTTGCACCTGGTAGTAGTTCTCCCAATGTCACTGTCGAGCACCCAAGTAATAGGAAAGCGTTGATCCTCATCGCGTAGAAGCACGCACCAAACTCTGTCCATTGCTGCCATGGCTGAACATCGAACAAAACTGAGTCCACACGATCATGCAAGTCGTGAAGAGCATCCGCAAAGTCATTTTCTGCGTTGATTGTGCCCCTATAAGCTTTTGCACCGGTCCAAGCCAGTAGTGTATAAGGAACATAAACATCATATCCAGCTCCTTTCAGGCTCTAAAGGAGGAGGCATGCAGAAGAATCCTGAAGGCTCGACCATTTGACGTTCTCTTCGACTCGTTAATCGCCATCCCAGAAACGGCATAAGCCGCCAAACGGACCAAACTTGGGGGTTCAAGCAGCCGCAAATATTCTATCAAGTAATCAGCCTTAGTGGTCTCGTAGCAATCGCTGATAACTTTCAAAAGTGCAGCCTTCCCTGGCTGCAACTTGAATTTTATCTCGGTCAGATAATCAGCAATCCACAGCGGGACACCCCCAAGAAAGAACAAGCAGCGGAGAAATTCGGAATGTCGTAAAAGTTTCAAACACTCATCTCGACTTTCCACGAGTTGAAGCACTTGATCCATGGTCAGGAGGATCATTGGAAGCCGTCGTGTCTGGTAATAAGAAGGTTGAACGATCGATTTGTTGGCTCCAGCCGCTATCCATTCCGTGCCAGCGAACATAGGAAGAAAAGTCATGGATGACTCTAGAGCTACAAACTCGCTGATGATTTCCATCAGTTCGTGCAGAAGCGAGTTGGACTGGTTAGGGCGGACATCCTTAATCTTCTAGTAGTCGTCAATCCCAAGAAAAATATGTAAATTCTCTTCCTTCAGTTCGCGTATGTTACGGATTTCCAGTTCAATGGCTTCGAATGCATTCGTAAGCATCAGTTGATCTCCCTTGCACGGTAAGTGTGACTTCAACCACGTTAAGAAAGTCACTGAATAGTTATTCATCAGGAAAAATGGGTACAACAACCGCTACGAGAAAGAAGCTTCAATCGGCATAGACTGCTCCATTGACACTGGACTATATCCGTTATAAGAGTACGGGACAAACACACTAGCAACATAGCGAGGATCCAGTTTCATCACTTCACACAAAATACGTTTTCCTTCTTCCAACATACGTGTCTTCCCCAGTCCAGATATTCCACAACAAACCAGCATTTCCAGCTTCTTAGGATACAATCCTTTTGCCTTCACTCCTCTGATTACACGTTGGAAACAGTTAGATATTACTTCTCTAACAACTTTTCTCGCCCAACCAAACGGAATTGCAAACTGTCCTCGGTCAAATTGGTAGGATCCGCGAGAACTGCACCTTTGCGGGTCATTTCGCTTTCCAGAAATACGAGGAGATCCTCACATGACTCCAGATGTACTGTTGCAGGGGCTGCCAGTACAACAGGAAGAGTAAGCTTTGCTGCATCAGTAAGTTTCACCAACATGTGAATTGTCTTCTTCTTCGGCGCTTCTCCGAACAAATTCACGATGTCGTCGGCAGGGTCGAGGGGAATTGTCTGTTGCACTGCGTCAGGAATTGTGCCGTCCCGCATCGCTATAACGTCAGCACTGTCTGATGCCAGTCATATGTCGCCTTGCATTGCCTGGTAGAGAAACAACTCATTCGCATCAAACTTTTTAAAGCCTTCCTTCTTCGCCTCCTTAATAACTCTACTCAAGTAGCTTATGGTCTTGTTCTCGTCCACATCCACGCAGAATGCCGTGCCAGAAACACCAACGACGGCACACCAGAGACGTAACATGACAGATTCTCAAATGTGAAAGTCTTTGCTTTCAAGCATGAGTCTCAATCAATCAAGTTAGAATTAGAGGAATAGATAATGGCTATTACATTCCAAAGTTGCTACCGATTCGGCTAGCCTCACCCGATCTTGGACTCAAACTCTGATAGAATTCAGTAAATGCCTCTCCTGACGCTAATTCCTCGCTAGCAATTGTCAACGTGTCAGCCGCTCTGGCACGATCTACGCATCGGCCACAGAAGCGCAACTCACGTCGGATAAGCTCCCGTTGGGGTCTGATAAACGTGAGTTTATGTTTCACCCGACAGGAAGAACACACAAACTTGTAGCACAATTTACATCGATCTCGATCCAAGCGTTTGTCGTACGAATTCACTAAACTGCCACTGGGAGTTCGATGAATCGAACGCTTTTGACACGAAGTACATTTCTCCATTGAGTTTCCAGTCACTGGAGTGGGGGTCTCGTGGATAACTGCAAGAGGAACACTAGGTCGAGTCGTAGCTGAACTGGATGTTGTGCTCGTCACATTGGACTGAGCACCGGGAGAATGAATCCTATTGGCCTCCACCACCGCTGCTACTGCGTTCTGCACGACTCTCTGACGTCGAGTATCCCGCGAAGTCTTGGCCAGCCACGCCAGTTTCTTCTTCTGTGCACATTCAGCAATTTCCGTCACGGAGATGATCGCATCCGCCACAGATCTCACCACAAGTGATCGGATAATACTGCCACTCGGATTCAAAATGGCTCGTACATAAACATCCACAAGACCTTCTCTTTCCTGTCTGTACAGTGCTCCAACAGATAAATTCGCCCGTACTCGGCCTTCCAACTCTGGTGTCTGAGGGAAATTAACCGAGTGCAGAAGATGATACCCCACACGTTCCCCGGTCTCCAATTCCGCGAGTCCTGTGACTTCTAAATACACGAAATCTCGATTCTTCACTACAGGTTTTAGAACCTGTAGTTGTTCATTCTCCATCCACTTTACAGTTAGAGAATGAAATGGGTCATTCGCTGACGGTTCCACAATCGTCGCCAACACAGCTCCATCCGCCATATTATCCCCTACATACGAGGATTTAATCCTCATCACATCCAGCGTTGCATTCACAGCCCCATACATTGCATCGTCGAGGGTACCAGCTATCGTCCCCACTGCCAATAAAAGCGGTAAATTTGCTAATGACGCGGCTGCTGCAGCCGTCACCTTCTCCCTCGCTGATGTTCGTTGTAGTCGATGTCGATACTCCCTCTCCAGTTCATCTTGAGTTGCTCCACCAACTTTACGTCGTTCTTTTAGTGGTTGCTCCACGTACACACGTACACCATCACGTTGCTTGGTCAATTTCCAACGACGTTCATCCAGCCGACGCTGGTCTTCATACAAATATTTCTCGTAACTACGCATATTATCCTGCACAAAAGTGCGAGCAATTTCACCCAATTTGCTGGCATCTTCCACTGAGAGCTGCTCGAACGCGAATGGACTGGGACCCCACGCTGGCATTGTCTCTAGAAATCTAAATTCTAGATCCCGAATAAGAACCAGTCAAGTGAATACTTCGAATTAGAACACTTGACACCTGTAACTGCCAGAGATTAATGGACAATGGTGCTTGGAGCTGTTAGCTAGGGGGGGAACTGCTGCGTGGGAGTCGGAAGACGCGATGCGGGACTGAGAGGAACCAGTTCCCCACCCAGCGTACGTAATGCCCCCAGTGTCGTAAAAGGAGTTTCTAACTTGTGATTCGTTTAAATTCTATTTGTCTTTTCTCCAATCGAAATCAATCTAGAAAATGTTGAAGTTGAAGGTAACTTTACCTTTACGTGCATTATTCTACATGTTCAAAGTTCTCCTGGTTACTATTCGTACAGTTCAACGGTAATTGTCATTTGAAAGCCTTTACACGGTACGTTCCGAGTCGGAAGAGGACGCGAAGGAGTAGTCTGTACCGGAATGGAAAGCGTATTGGGAGTTGTTGCCCGAAATCTGAGCACGGGCGGCATCTGCTGTGTTGATCTCGAACGCTTCCTTGATACATGACGGACAGAACGATGTTTTGCGCTCTTCGAACGTCATCTCAAGCGTAACGAAGTTCAGACGCTTCTTAACACGACACGCGCCACACACGAGACGGTGGCAGAGTTTGCACGAGTCCCGCGACCGGCCGAACTTGCCGAAGATCTTGGAGCTGATGGGGATTCCACAGCTCACGCACTCTCCTTCGCCAATGGGAGCGCCACGTTGCTTGTCCAGCGCGTAACGGCGGTGCATGAGCCACGTGAGCTTCTTCATCTCACCGCAATGTGCGAACTTCATGGCCGTGAAGAACTTCATCGCTGAAGCTGTGACCAGGAACGACTCGACACTGGAGCCGTTGGCGACGACGCCTGACGCGTACATCTCGATGCATTGATCGTGCTCTTGGCGGTACAGGAAGAAGACGTTGACACTGGCGCGGACACGGTTCGGCAGCTCCGGTGTCTGCGGGAAACCGATGGAGTACATCAACCGGTATCCGACCCGTTCGCCATTGCCGAGGTGTGTGAAACCGGTAGCCTCCATGAAGACAAAGTCGCGCTTGTTCGAATGCAGCAACAAATCCAGCTCCTGCCACTTCAACGCCAACGTCGTCAACGGTTCCTCGATCGTAGGCTCCACAACTGTGGCCAATACTGCAGCACCAGAAAGGTCGTCCACGTACGTGGCATTGAAGCACATGTCCTCCGACGTGGTACTCACGGTACCGAAGACAACGTCGTCCAACCTGCCCTGCATCGTGCCAACGCACAGTGACACGGGTGTGCCGGCCTGTTCGGATGCCTCATTCATCATAGAGTGGTTGCCGTCTGTGGTCGTGCGCACCTCGCGCTCCAGATACAGCTGCAGGTTGTCCCTCGTCTTTAAGGGCTTCCAACGACGCTCATCGACATTGCGGCCACCTTCTTTCAGGTACAATTCGTACGAGTTCAGACATTCCGCGAGGAAGCCGCTGGCCGTCTTTTGAAGTTGCGACTTGTCACCCGCGGACAGCTCCATGGACGGGAACGGGTTCATCACAAAGCGCTTCTTGCCGCCCATTGTTCAACCGATTTGAAGACGTCGTGCGTGTCTTGCTTTTCTACTTGGAACGCAGATTTTTAAATGGTTGGGGTGCGGCTCCCGTTCCTGCCTCTCCCTGTCCGGATCGACGACAGTCGCTCTTATTAGGTCGCATCAAGACGACTGGCATCCTCATCACAAGCGCGGAGAGCAGTGCATAGCACGCTCCGACACTCGACAGGAAGTCAGGAAGGGACAGGCGCTGGTGGAAGGTGCGTCGTTGTTACATCGGAGCACAGCAGCGAGCATCATCGTCGCCAGCGAATGCTGCTGCGGCGGCTCCGCCCCCTTTCCAGGTACCGAGCTGCAAGCAGCGGTGACAGGCTGTACAGATGCAAGTGCAGTGCAGGCTTGGGAGGCGGTGCGGGCTGTAACGCACCACAGACACTTTCACCCCGCAACGACAATGAACTTCCTTCGCACTCATGCTCGGATGACATGCAAAGAGGGGACAGACAGGCACCGCACCAAGCGCACGTAACTTGGCAGATTGCTAGCTTTGACTTTGCAGAGGGGACTCACCATTTACCACTGGTAACTCCCGTCGTAAACCGCTCGACCTTCGAGCATTAGCGTTGACCCGACGCACCCGAATTCGGTGGAGCCGACAGCCTTTGTCATTCTTGCCAAAATGCGCTGGCGAGAGCCTGTTGAGCCCAGGCGCGTCTCGCACGACTTGACTCGCTGGCGTACACGTCGAGAGACCCGGCAAGCTATCCGGAGGATTGGGAGACAGCGACCACGGTGACATGGTGACAAGTTTCCGGTCACAATGTGGCCTCACTGCTGCTGGATCGCTGATTTCTCCAGTCATTTTCGTGTCGTGCCAGATGCTGCTTGCCACCACCGAGGCGTTGGT
This sequence comes from Phytophthora citrophthora, assembly GCA_031305395.1. Taxonomy (NCBI): domain Eukaryota; phylum Oomycota; class Peronosporomycetes; order Peronosporales; family Peronosporaceae; genus Phytophthora; species Phytophthora citrophthora. The sequence continues at coordinate 773,568 of JASMQC010000013.1, forward strand.
TACGCAGGAATAAGCTCCTGTCAACCGAGCCAGCCGGCACTCGCGCGATGCCCGCCGTCACCGCGTTGATAGGATCCCGTATCCAGGTTTACCCGAGCAGTTCCACCGAGGAATGACGACCACGGCAATATTTTGAACTGCCGGTTTCTCTGAAGAAAACCTAGCTGTTCCCAGGTTGATATTGGAGATGATCCGACGTTTACCTAGCACGCCAAGAGGCTAGAAGCGAGACTTGACGCGGCAGACATCTTTATGCCGAAAACAATATTTGAGCGTGCAGATTTGAAGGCGGTGCGTACCGGATAGAGCATCGAAAACTTTGGTCACTAAAAGGTGAGAATCTCGCACCGTGAGACGTAGACACTCCAGTGGATAAGTCGCTTACGTATAGAAACTGTCGCCAGCGCTTTACGGACGATTGACGGGGGAAATACGCCGATGTGTGCGCTGGTCATGCCCGACAGTTTTGGCCAGTACAACCGAGCCCACTTCAACGATAAGGCAGACGGTGCGGAAGTCGAGAACAAAGATGATGGAACGCGTCGCGGCACTTTGGCACCGGAGCCGGTGCAAGTAAATACAGGCCGGAGCGGTGTCGTGAAAGGAATCCAGGAATCCAAGCTCTCTGTGTGCTTTTGTCGTTGTAGTTGCTCCGAACCTTGCAAAAATTTGCACTTACGTGTACCAGATCAACGCAGATATGTGGATATCCAAGTGAGACGACAAACGTTCATCTGGTAAACTGGTTGAAAACTTACAATTTAGTGTGCACCACACAGCGCATCCCCCAAACTTACAACTTAGTGTGCACCACATATATCCTAAAACTCCCGCCAAATCCTAAAAATGCAGGCTCCAGGTGCCAATGGAGCGGGCGTCGGCGCCAAACGCGGCCGTAGTGGTGCCCCTACGCTCAACCCGAACACTGCGCCGGTTGAACTTGTAGTGGATATAACAGCGGAAGCTGTGAAGACGCGGTTCCTGCAGTTCCTATGTGGCTACGGTCAGCAGGACGATCAGGACGAGCCAATGGACGAAGGAGCTCCAGCTAAAATCAACTACAGCCAACAGGCCGAGGTGATGCGCAATACAGAGACTTCCTCTTTGTTTGTGGACTTTTCCCACGTCCTGGAGTTCGATGCGGACCTGGCGCAGGCCCTGCAGGCCCAGTATTACCGCTGGGAACCGTACTTAAGACGAAGTGTCTTTGAATTCATCCGGCTTGAAGATGCGGCCTACACGGTCAATGAAGACGCCAACAAGTCGCAGAGAGAGTTTTTCGTCAATTTTTACAACTTCCAGCATGTATCACAGTAAGAATTCCTGTTTCTAGATTCTAAAAATTAGGATAGATTGGTCACTAACTGCTCTTGTGTTGTAGTATTCGTGACCTCAGGACTAGAAGCATTGGGGAACTCCTGTCATTCTCTGGAACTGTAACGAGGACATCTGAAGTACGTCCGGAATTGCTGTTCGGAGCTTTTACGTGTGGGGATTGTGGTGGAGATACTACTGGAGTGGAGCAGCAGTTCCGGTACAGTGAACCGACCAAGTGCCAGAACCCGTACTGTGCCAATAGCATCGCGTGGGAGCTCAATACTGAGAAATCGGTGTTCGTGGACTGGCAACGTGTCAAAGTACAGGAAAATAGTGACGAGATCCCTGCTGGAAGCATGCCCAGATCTATGGATGTCATTCTCAGGCACGAAAATGTAGAACAGGCTAAGGCTGGAGACCGTGTTGTGTTCACGGGCACGTTGATTGTAGTACCGGACGTGTCTAAGTTCGCTAAGGTGGGAGGAGAGACTGCTGTGGCTACTAGAAGCAATGGACAGAAACGTGGAGGGGAGAACAGTACGCAGGGAATGCAGGGAGAAGGTGTACGTGGTCTGAAGGCGCTTGGAGTGCGTGAACTCACGTACAAGACGTGCTTCCTGGCTTGTAGTGTGCAGACGATGGAGCAGCGTTTCAACAGTATCTCCATTCGCAGTGAGTTTAACGAAGACGGAGGAGAAGAAGATGGTGAGGCAGCTCTACAGGAATTCAGTGACGAAGAATTGGCTTCGATCCGTGACATGCAGCAAGATCCAGAGCGATATCTGAAGATGGCCAAGTCTATTTGTCCGTCTGTGTATGGCCATGATGAAATCCGCAAGGGAATTTTGCTGATGTTGTTCGGTGGAGTTCACAAGAAGACGCTGGAAGGGATCAAGCTACGTGGAGATATCAACGTGTGCATTGTCGGCGATCCGTCCACTGCCAAGTCGCAGTTCTTGAAGTACATCGTTGGATTCCTTCCGCGAGCCATTTACGCGTCGGGCAAAGTGAGTTCCGCTGCTGGTCTCACAGCCTCAGTGACGCGAGACGCAGACAGTGGCGACTACTGCGTCGAAGCTGGTGCTCTGATGCTAGCAGATAACGGTATTTGCTGTATCGATGAGTTCGACAAGATGGATCCTATGGACCAGGTCGCTATTCACGAAGCGATGGAGCAGCAGACGATCTCAATTACGAAAGCTGGTATTCAGGCTACTTTGAACGCGCGCACGAGTATTTTAGCCGCTGCCAACCCATACAATGGCCGATATGACAAGACGAAGACGCTCAAGTACAACGTGAACATCTCGGCGCCCATTATGTCGCGTTTCGACCTGTTTTTCGTGATTCTGGATGATGGAGATGAGGTCACGGACCAGAAGATCGCAGAGCACATCGTAAACATTCACATGCCGAGCGAACTGCAAGTAGAAGCGACGGAGAATGGTGCGTACAGTGAGGAAGATCTGAAGCGATACATCAAGTTCGCTCGCACGCTGAACCCAGTGATCACTCCTGACGCCAAGCGGATGATGGTCGCGTGCTACCGAAGCCTGCGTGAGAACGATGTGGTGAGCAATGGCCAGACCAACATCGCCTATCGTATCACTGTACGTCAGTTGGAATCTATGATCCGTTTGTCCGAAGGCTTGGCAAGGCTCGACCTCAGTGATACAGTGCTGGTTTCTCACGTGCAAGAGGCCTACCGTTTGCTGAGCAAGTCGATTATCCACGTAGATACGCAGAACGTGGAGCTAGAGATGCCTCTGCCAATTGCTGACACTGAAGATGATGACCACAACGGAGGTGGCGGTGGCAGACATGATGACGATGGGGATGATGGTGGTGGTGATGGACCTGCTAATGGAGGGCCTCCGACTGGTAAATCGACGCCAAATGGTACTCCGTCCAAGCAGAAACAAGCTTCTACTTCGTCTTCGCTCTCGTTTGAGCGATTCGCTCGGATTCAGAAGGCTATTGGGCGATATATCCGCGAGAAGGAAGAAGAAGCGATGAGTGCCAAGTTGGCTCGGGATGCAGTCCGTGCAGCAAGTGGTGAAGAGAAGGATGAAGACGAATACGAGGAAGAAGCGACTGGTGTATTACAGGGAGAGATCGTCACCTGGTACCTGTCGTCACAAGATATCACGTCTGAAGCTCAGCTTTCGCGTGAGAAGCAGATGATCTGCTCCGTGATTGACAAACTCCTGCAGGATAAAATCCTATCTGTAGTGGATTTGGATGACGAAGAGCATGAAACAATGGAAGGAGACGAAGAAAAGAAGAAAAAGGATGAGAAGAAACCCAAACTATCACCTGAGGAAGAAGACGCCAAGAAGCAGGAGCGGTATTTAACAGTACACCCGAATTACGCCTTCGAATAGCGAGATCAATACAACTGCCCATTCTAGAGTAACCCCATTCTAGATTCTAAATCTTAGAGGGACGTCCAGTCTCAAGTCCCCTAAAGATGCTAAGTGTCTACGCTCCACCAGGTCCTGCCCAGCCCCCAGGCAGCAGTACAACGGAGGAAACGTTCCTTCAAGCTGAGCATTTCGTGGCTGCAGTGGTCTCTCGTCTCCAAAAAGATCCCATGTCAGTAGCTCCTCGACTCTGGGCTTTACAAGAGCAGCCCACTGTAAATCGACTGTGGGCATTTAAACAGCAGGCGCTTGTGGGTTCGTGTGATGCCTCCCGTGGCTCGAAGAAGTACGAGGAGTTCAATCCAAAGAGAAATGCGAGCTTGTTGGGCTTCAGTTGCTGCCAATTCGTTGCTGGAGATGATTCTAAATTGTGAGGTGAAAACTAATGGTAAAGTTTTTTTTTTTACTGAAAGAATATAAATGTTTTCAGGAAGATGTGGCAGAAGCTCGGCGATATGTCAGCAGAGGAAGCTCAACGAGAGTATATTCGCGTCGTGGAGGACATTCTACCCCAGTGGCAATCACCTCCGAGTTGGGACGGAGCTTTACTGGTAAAATAATCCATACAAGTTTTGGGAAAATGAACCGGTCTCATTACCGTTATGCATTTTTACAGCGCACATGGACACCGGATGGCTGTAGTGACCGTTGTTCTGTGTGTCACGAGGTTTTCACCTTCCTCAACCGCCGTCACCATGTGCGTTTCAGTTGAATCGTGTCTTCACCATCGTGTGCTAACAAAATGAACGTACAAGTGTCGACGCTGCTTGAACCTTGTATGTGCTGTGTGTTCGCCTCACACGGTTCCTCTTCGAGTCTTCTCGGAGCCGACAGGCAAGCGTCAGCGTGTGTGTGCAACCTGCTTCGATGAGATCGGCGAAGCTGCTCGACGTGGTTCTTTGACCAGCAGTAGCGACCAAGTACGTGAAGCTACAGTACCAATCCCGAGCTCCTCGACCGACCAAGAGACTGATAACGGCGAGGCTTCCTCCGAGTCAACTCTCATGTCGTCAGCAGCTATTCACTTAGGGATGCTCGAGTTCCTCCAGGGAGCGTACGGCCAAGGCTCGAAAGTTTACCGCAAGACGTGGCACTCGTATTTCTTCGTACTTCTGGTACGTAAGGGTTCGTTGGGCATGTTTGCGTCCCAAGCCGACCATCTCACGGGAACGGAGCCTCCCGCAGCAGTTTTCAAGCTCAGCGGATACAACCTTCGAGTCCGTTCGCAACCCAAACGTCCACATCAATTCCGTCTCACTCACAGTAGCAAAGGTGGAGGAAGTCCTAAGAAACCTTTGCACTTTGCTGCTGCAACTCTCGACGAGATGAACGGATGGATAGCTGCATTTATCAAAGCTATTGCTGTAGCGGATGAACTCGAGCGTGTTGCGGCAGAGGAACGTCTTCTTGGGAAGCAAGTGGAGAGTGACACTGCAAGCCAAAAGTAAGAGGACAACGTAGTGAGGGGGGGGGGACAATATGTTCTTCATATTCATCAGTGGCAATCATAGTACTATATACTTTGTAGTTCTACAACAAAAGCGGAGGCTTCAAAGCCTGGGGAGGTTGCTAGATAAGTTTCGTAGATACACGCGACGATCACACAACGCACACACACACGAGGGCGAGCTGCCATCTTTGACTGGGGGTGCGGCGCTTGAGGGGGAGTTGGTTACTGAGGTGGTAGGGGGCTTGAACTACTTGGTTCTCCTTCATCTTCTTCATCTCTTGTACAGGCGAGGATACTCAGCAAAAGCCTTCATAATGGTACACTTAGGTGGCTTCTGAGTTTGTCCTCTTGAAGGAGGGTAGGTAATTTAAATAAAAAAATCATCTCTTGGAACACCCGCAACAGACGACGCAACGAGCAGTGCAGAGGAGGGTGGGCTCACTCTACGTGTAGAGTGGCGTCCAATGTGCGACTCACACCAGACTCCTTGGCCTCTGCACCTTTGCTTTACTCCTGCACCATCATACACCGCGAGAGCGGTACATTGACAGCGCCTGAGAAGAACTCGATTGTCTGGTTGCTGGCCGTCACCATGACTCTACCAGACGGAGTCTTGCCGCAGTCGTAAATGCTGAGCTTAATCGGCGTAGGGACAGTGGGGACCGTGGTCATATCAGGGCTAGCAATGCCCATCGTGTAGTCTTCCAGCTCATCCAGCTCTTCTGCGTAGATCGGACCTTCTTGAGAAGAGGACGAAGAAGCAGTTGACGCACCGGAGTTGTAGTACTCCTGCTGGTTGTTGTAGTACGTAGGGCTGCTGGGGGACGGATAGTACTCAGCATAGCTTGCCCTCTGGTACGAAGTAGGCTTTACTGGTGAAGTGTAGCCCTCATACGCGCTGTACTTGGTCGGGGAAGAGTACTGTGGATGACTGTACTTGGAGGGGGACGATGTGTACTGCGTCTGGTAGCTGCTGCTGCCGCCGTGGTGTCGGGAGTACCGGGAGCTGGCGTACATTGTACTGAAGTTTTGCTTGGTTGGGCTGCGCTTGGCTTTTTCGGGAATGGCAGGCACGCTGTGAGAGCGCTTTTTGCTGGTCTATGACGGTAAATTATTTTAAAATTCAAAAGGTACGAACCCCAGCGCATCCCTTGTACTTGATGTTTGTAAGGTGACGCCAAGAAAGCCAGTCCGGCAAGCGGAATTTATCGAAGGTATAAATAGATTACCAACTGCGAGAGGGGGCCCGTAACAGCTGGCTTGCAACTACTAAGTCAGTGCACGGTTGAGCTCTAAACATTCTCGAATGACGATTCTACTGAATTAAATGAATTCAAAATACTCAGGCTTTGCGGCATCTGGCTCAGCTCCCGATGCCCGCGTGTTGTCCGGTTGCACCAGACGTCGGAAGAGCGTGGATTCTTGTGACGCAGTGCAACCACATGCGCTGACAAGCGAAGCGCTTGTTGCTTGCTGCTGCTACAGTATAACGGTGATCTTCTGGCAGCGGCGTTGACTTTTAGCGTCTTTTGCACTGCTGCTTGCTTCTTTTTCGCCAAGGTGTCGATTCTGCACGGTTGATGAAACGCGAACCCTGGAGAGCCGTGCTCTGAGTTCTCGCGTAACCGTTGCCGTTCTTCAGAGGTGTATGCAGCGTTTCTTATCTGTTTTCGCTGCACCGAGAGAACACCCGCCGCCACAAGCGAGGCAAAGCGGAGCCGAGCGGCAAGGCACGGCTACCGATCACCGTAGAAGGCGACGCCAACCTCAGCAGCGGAAAGCAGAGCTCCATGACGCGTCAGCTGAAAGCCGAAGGTCGCGAGCCAATCAGCGGTGAGGCCCGTCCCACCGTCTGTCACTGAGGGATGGGTGGAATCCATACAAAAAGCAAGTCAGCGAGGCGTGTCACGCGCGTGCACAAACACCCAGTAAAGTTTGGCCGGATTCCGCCCAGTTTTGCCTTGATCTCGAGTTCAGCTTGGCTCCGGCCACTGCCTCGCAAAGGCAAGTCAAAGTTGCCTCGCAAAGGGAAAGTCAAGCCCAAGCTGTTTTGCTGCAGAGGTTGGAGAAGATTTACCTTCGCAGTCGAACTCTGTAGCTCTGTAGCGTGGTCCATAGTCTGGGTATGTCTCAATCGGCAAAAAAACGCAAAGAACTTCAACGTACCGGTCGTCTGCTTGCGCGAGCTTTTTGGTTGTCATCGCAGCTCTGGATAATCGGCGCTACATGCCCTGCAATAGATATACATGTGTGCCTTCAATACGTTACAGGTTGCAGTGGAGAGGCTGCTGCTGGCGCTTTTATTGTGTAACGCCGTGGGCGTTGGCAACAACTGCTGCTGGCAGCATCGAGAGAGTATCGCACCTGCGCCTGGCACCAAGCGGAAGTTTGTTCTGTTGATCATGGCGAAGTCTGTTCTCAAACCAAATGTTTGCGGTGGGCAGTGCGGTAACTGGTGTTGTTGCTTGCTGCGAAAATCATGATCAGGTAACTCCACTTGTGACAGCGTAACGACTGCACGAACGAAAATGGCTACAAAAGTGAAAACTGCAACGTGAGACAACTAGCAAAACGGTTTATGGATCTGTCTGCTTCGAGCGTCTACTAAACCTTAGCTCGCTTGTCCTCGCCACACTCCTACCAGCTTAGTGCGCGTCCTGGCTCCACTGGATCGTGTTGGGGTCGATGCCTTCCTGCACCATTTCCCACAGCGGACTCATCTCACGCAGACGCGTGACGTGTTGCACGCACAGATCCACCGCGTAGTCGATTTCCTCCTCCGTCGTGAAGCGGCCAATTCCGAAGCGGATGGACGTGTGTGCCAGGTCCTCACCCACACCAATGGCACGCAGCACGTACGACGGCTCCAGCGACGCACTCGTACACGCGCTGCCCGAAGACACTGCGATGTTCTTGAGCGCCATTAGCAGACTCTCGCCCTCCACGTAGGCGAATGACAAGTTGATGTTACCCGGGTATCGCTTCTCCAGGTCGCCGTTCAGCACCACGTGCTCAATGCGCTCGGTGATGCTGTGGTAGAGCTTGTCCGACAAGTGACTCACCCAGCGGTGGTCATTCTCCATTTCACGCGAAGCAATCTCGCAAGCCTTGCCGAAGCCCACAACAAGTGGCGCCGCCAGAGTGCCACTGCGCAGACCACGCTCCTGGCCACCACCCGAAATGATGGGCTCAAGACGAACACGAGGACGACGACGCACGTACATGGCGCCGATACCCTTGGGGCCGTACACCTTGTGGCCCGACATGGACATCACATCGATGTTCATTTCGTTCACGTCAATAGGCAGCTTGCCCAGCATCTGAGCTGCGTCAGTGTGGAAGAAAACCTTGCGTTCGCGACAGATCTGACCAATCTCCTTCAGTGGCTGAAGCACACCGATCTCATTGTGCACGGCAATAATCGACACCAGGGCCGTGTCCGGGCGAATAGCAGCCTTGAGCTGTTCCAGATCCACGAGGCCATTGGTACCCACCGGCAAGTAAGTGACATCAAATCCCTCTGTCTCCAGCACACGGCACGAGTCAAGCACACATTTGTGCTCGATCTGCGTAGTGATGATATGTTTCTTCTTAGCCTTGGTAAAGTGAGCAATACCCTTCAGGATCGCGTTGTTGCTCTCCGTCGCACCCGACGTGAAGATAATTTCCTTAGAATTAGCTCCAATCAGGTCGGCCACGCTGCCACGTGCGTGTTCCACGGCTTTGTCAGCATCCCAACCGAACTCGTGCGTGGTCGAGTGAGGGTTGCCGTACGCATAGGTCATGTACGGCATCATGGCGTCCAGCACGCGCGGGTCCGTGGGCGACGTGGCCTGCACGTCCAGATACGCTGGCTTGGCGCCCTTCACTGGTGCGTGCTCGCCACGTACAGCGAAACCTGGGGAGAAGATCGTCTCCGAGTTGACGTTCTCCAGCACACTAGCAGGCACGTCATTCACGGGCGTGTAGCGCTTGTCCGTAGCGAAGGCACGCGTGGACGTGACTGCCTGTGCGGCGCGCATGCGCAGGCCGCTGGCCGTACGCGCGGAGGTCGATAAGGTGCGCAGAGCCTGCATCCTCAGGAAGTGATCTGCTCGAGTTTTATCTGTGGTTTTGTGGAGAGGGGCCGCCGACCAACATTCTGCTCGAGAAAACTCTTTTAGGAGATAAATCTTTATGATATATGACAGGTTTTATCTATTACACGTGGTTGAATATTTCTGATTGGCTGGATTTGTTAAACGATTAGGGGAAGAAATCCAATTGATTACGCGTGTTTATAAAAACTCGGATGAGTGACCTCAAAGGTCCAGATGAATGACCAGTGTCTCCACAATGCACTTCAACGTATGTTACAGTTGCTTGGAAGCTTTGGGGTCATAGTCCAGTGCCCAAGCCGCAAATGCTTCAGCAGACGTCGACACGCGTCGGAAAAGCGTTCTGGGTCGCTCCGTGACTGCGTAGACTCGATTTCCAGCTGCCTGTGATGAAGCTGATCGCGATTGGCCTCGCTCCAAGTCACTGGGGAAGTCGCTGTCCTCGTCATCATAGTCGTCATCTACCTGAACACTCGCCATTGCGTCCAAGTTATCTCGATTGTTCTTGTCGCGCTTGCTGCTTGCATCCGGCATTAATATCACGAGGTCTTCATCTTTTGGTGCAGCAGCTTTGTTTCGTGTTGACAGTAGAGGAGCTCGTCTGGTGTCTTGACGTCTGAGTTCTGAATGTGGCGGTCCGGATGGAGACAAAGCGGAAGGTGCAGGCGCAGATCGTTCTGATGACGACCCTACAGTCTCGATATTGTAGTCTTTCAGTACGCGGAATGCCCGTTTGCGCTGCAGTTTCTCCTCTTCCCGACGTTCCAGACGCTGTGCAGGGGTATCGAACACCCACATGGTCTCTCCATCACTGCTGCTTGAGTCGCTGCTACTTTGTCGAGTAGTGAGGGACGTTCGTGGACTTCGCTTGTCTTCATGGTCAGATTCGTCGGCATGCTCGTGCTTTTCATGGTGACGACGCTTTGTCACGGACCGAGCAAGTGCGTGGAAGACGTCCGAGATGTTGGAGTCGTAGTGCTTCTCGAACTCGTCCAGCTGGATCTTACTGTTCAGAGCCAGGATTTTCTTCTCGCGCATATTGCACAATTGCTCCGAGACCACCGGGTCCTCCTCCTGAGCTTCTTCAGGATCGCTAGCGCTTGAACTGCGCTTTTTAGTGGCGTCAGCAGCGTTTTCAGATCCAGGGTGGACTGCTTGTGTCGTGCCATGGAACGACAAGAAGCTAGTGAAGCTGCGTCGAATACGGTCATGACGTAATTCATCCTGGCGTTTCTTCTCACGGTATGCACGAAGTTTCTCAACCTTTTCCATATGCGCTTCGGCTCGCTCCACAATGACATCCCAACGCTCGCGCAACTGCTCCGACGTGTAGAGCTTGAACTGTGGATCATAGTTATTCTGTTTCGCAAGAAGCTCATCGAGAACTCGGATGAGCTCCCATTTAGGCCCAACGTGCTGAACAGCAAGCACCAACACTTCATCATTGAAGCAGTCGCAATGTTTGATGCGCTCCGTGCAGTAAGGACACAGATCTTTCCATCCCCACGTCTTGATGATCAAGTACCACGCATAGTCTTGCACCAGCCCCATGAGTGACATCCGAGCAATAGCTGCCAGAACACCGTAGTAAATGAATTGCTTCAAAAAGAGACAACTGCGGAATGCCCAGATGTAGAAGATTGGTCCTTGAGCCAATGTAAGTAGAACCACAATGAGCACTTGCAAGATAAACGCCAATCGAAAGGAAAACCCGCTCAGATCACCACCAGCGGCCTTGGCACGGAAATATTTGCGTCTCTGACGGAAAATCAGCTTGAACAACTCCTTGAAAATGGCTTTACCCGCAGATGGTAAAACTGAAACGAGAATGGCGTACATTACCACTGACGTGAAGATCGTAATGTTTGCACCCCACGAATCCCGCAACATTACGATGATGAACAGCACGTAGAACGTGATGTAGAGCGAGCACACCACGATCAAGGCCCGCTCTCCACGTGATAATTGTTCGTTCCTGTAGGGACAAAAGACCCACGTGAAATAATTCTCGTGCCGCCACCACGTGTAAAAAGGCTCAAAAGGTCGACGGAACTTCTTCCAACAGCACGGGCCACATAACCTCGTTTTGGGGACTTTACGATCCCATGGCATTGGTTGCCAGTAGTCCACTTCCCCCTCTGGTACGTTCAACTCCCGTGCGTATATCCGCTCAATGTTCTTTTGAAAGCTTTCACAATGTGTGATCATCTGGAATACTCGTAGTCCGAACAGAGTGATGATCAGGTACGGCAAGAAGAGCAGTAAATACGCCCCACCGACGATCCCAGAGGAACTGCACGCTACCGGCATCGGGTTCACCGAGATATACGTGACGTTGAAGTGCTGCCACACAGCTTTTCCCCTCATTTTCTTCTCTTTGTCCAGATCGTAAATTTTCTCTTCAGAATCCACACCCGACGGTAGCTGGGACGTTTGACAGTAGTCACCGGTAGGATCCCGTTCGAGAAAGCACGGCTGAATGACGAAGTACATGGTCTCCTTGATCGTATTGTCGATGTAAGTGCGAGGTAAATAAGCATACGTCGTTCGTAGCGTCGAGCCTTCTTCTACGTACTCAAACGGTTCGCCTTCCACGTAGTGCTCGTACTCATCTTCGTTCAGCAACAGTGCATTAAAAAGTGTTGAATTGGGGTTCGCACTGGCGCTCAAAGTGTCTGGGCTCGGCGTCTCGATAGTGTACGTGAGGTGGAAATCCACCTCTTCCAGGAAATGCAAGTACGTGTAATCCTGCGTAACCTGCACGTTTTGAACAGTAAAAGCATCCAAATGAAGAACCTCATTCAGATGCAGTGACGACAACGAGAATCCTAACCAAATGACGACACCCACGCCAATGCCGAGCCACGCCCAGAACTGCACACAACCCCTTCGTTTGCTGTATCTCGTGCCTATAAAGTCCGTCCAGAAGTGTTTATGCTCTGGTAGAAATTGCCGTTCACCGACGTACGCTGCTGCAACTTTACTAGCTTCACTTTGTTCGTCCTCCTTGTCCTCTGGAATGCCCTCCGAGTGAATCTGGATGTTGGGTTCATGCCCAATGGACTTGCAGTAGGCTAAATAGGCCTCCAACAACTCAGTATCCAGTGCGGTAGTCTCCTCTTTATCATCATCCTCTTCCTCTTCTCCGTCATATAGAGCTTCAGTGACTCTGCTGTTCCGTCGTACCGAACTCTGTCGGAACGTATCGAAATGCACAGGTTCGTTGTTGTCTGCTAACCGCGTCAAGTCTTCGAATACCGCACAACTTTCCTTCGTAACTGACTGTCGCTGCCCTTTTGTATCTTCCGAGTCAGGTAGAACGGATTCCGAAGCTGCTCGACGTCGGAATTCGACTCTTGAGAGCGTCTCCGGCTCTGCGCTCGTGTCTCTACGTCGTCGTCGATTGCCTCTGTCGCTGGCCCCCAAGCTCCGTTGGCTCACTGGAAGCTCGTCGAACTGGTCGGCGCCCAGGAACTGAGGATCTCGTCGCCGAGAAGGCGGGGAAGACGCCATTGTAGCGCTCTATACAGGTGATTGGCGAATGGAATGACTGTCGAGCAGTCGGAGCTGACTTCGTTGCTGAATGTGGTAATCGTCGCCAAATCAGCCAATCAGAAGTTCTAATTTGATTTATAGCCAATGAAATTGTTGATTATGCGCTCAAGTGGAGTGCCACCTTTAAATCGTCAACTGTTTATCGAACGGTACATGTGTACCAGGAAAAGCTTGCCTCGATCCGAGGCCATTGCCTTCTTCAGTGAAACATCTCCACAGCGCCTGGACTATAGGAATAGCTTCGTGTTTGCAGCTGCATGATGGGATGGCGACGCTATTAGCTGGGACACTTTTCCGGTTGGCGTGATTCCACGTGAGCTACTCGCAAATCCACTTTGCTGTATCCACTTGCGGGTTTCCAGCGAGAGCAGAGGCTTCGCAGACTGCGAATCGCAGCTACATCCAACTTAGTACACTACCTCAGGAATTGATCCTCAAGTTGAGGGCTCTCGACGGAGGCGGGAGTGCACTAATAGAAGCTATCGTTCACGGCACATCTTGCCACGACGCACCAACTTCAGCTATGAGTCACCTGCTCTCTCAACTTTGAGAGGCATCGTTGGCGTGACAACATACTTCAGCACGATATACTAATTAGCCAATCAATCAGTCACCGGTATCAGATACAAGCTTTACTTTAATTTCGCACAAGCGCTTCAATGGATAGCTGTAGGTGAAGTTGCTTCCGTTTTGCTTAGTATTTGGCGTTCGGGTCACAGTCCAGTGTCAGCACAGGGAAGGCGTCGCATTATTTGGCTTTTCAGTCACAGACAGCAAACGGATCTCTCCACGCTCCGTTTCGCTCGTTGTAAGTCGTAGCAAATGCGTAGCAAATGCTAAGCCGTCAAGGTAATCGCTTACTCACATCACCACCGTGCCCTGTTCTGTTTTTCGTAGAATACTGGCACCGTCTCGTGATCCATGCTGGAGACGGAAGGATATCGTAGTCATTCAACGCCCGGGATGATCTCTTGTGCTGCATTTATTCCCTGATACTGTTCAAACATACATCGGTAATTCTTACGCAGCAGTTGATATTGCCGTCTACTTTCCGTGGTGGTCGTGTTGGCCTTCCCGGTGGAGAACGTGATGTTGTTGCTGGTGGCCGGGTTGGCGGTCCCATCGGAGAGCTTAGTGGTGGTCAAGGACGTGTTGGTCGAGTCGCCGGATACGCTTACAACAGTAAACAACATGTTGTTGACCTGAGAAACCTGCGGGCCAGCCCGTAAGCATGCTTCGTAGCCGAATGCGACGCACATCTCAAGGTCTGGACCGCCATTTCTTAAGGAGGCCGTCTCATGTTGACAAAACATGAGCATGGGGAGAAACCCTTTTGGCGAGATGTAAAGCTTTGAAAGCGAGTTTCTTGATGGACTGACACGCCCAGCTCCGGCACGCTGTCCACGTAAGCGCATCCGATGTATCCGGGATCTCAGGATTCCGAACAGGTCATGTATCCGCCGCCCAGCCGCCTTCTCTGCCAGTCATGACCGCTAGAACTCAAGCAAAGCGTGAAAGTTCCGGTTTGTCACGGACTTCATTCGGATGAAAGCGTGGATTGTGGCCGATTGGCGAAATATGTACACTCATTGATCAGCTGGCAAGATCCTTTGCTCTTTGGGTTTAGCAACAACGACAAATGGGTCGAATAACGCGATGACTGGAGCGCTCTGACCTTGGTTGGGGCGTCCCGACTCCATGGATCGCCGAGGCTCGCTCTGAGCGGGGCGATCTTGCAGCCAACGGCAGGCTGTCATGCATTCCGGAGAGAGCGTGCGTAATCAGCGACCGCTGACCGACCTACACTTTTCGAGATCAGGGTACTGAAGACTCTGCACAGGTGACAATGGCAGCCAACCAACCCGAGCGCTGTCTCCTGACAGTTTGGCAGTTGATTTGTTGCAGATAGCAGAGAAAACAACTACACGCAGCAGGCCTTGAGACGGAAATGAAAGGCTCACTTATTTTTTTTATGACCCATAATTTATGGGTGCAAAGCGTGTGGTAGACAGGGCTTAAGGACACTTCAGCCCATTTTTCATTCAGAGAATTTGGATAATTCACGACAGAAAACTTTGCAAAGGTTGTTGTCTTTACTAGTTTGTCCATGCACCCCACGCACTACCTGGTTAAGCCATTTAATTCCGTTCGCGTTGAAATGGGCCATCAGGACCCAAAATCTCAAAGAGTACATGGCGTAATCTCATCCCCTTACAAACTCCAAGTCATTTCGGACGTAATCTATGATATTTGTTCCGAATCGGCTGTGATTGGCTGGGCGACAGTTGTAATTAGAATTTTTTGAAAAGCTTTACAAACTCAAAGTCAAAAAGAGCGACAGGGCGGCAGAGACAACCACTCTGTCAGGTAACCCTAGTTCATGTATGCTTGCACCGATTACGCGTCTGGTTTGCGGTCAGTTCATATTTAGCCGGGACTCGCTCACTTGACTTGATGGCAGCACGTGGGCGCTCTCCGCCATCCCCGGATGCAATTGCAGCGGCGAATGCAGCGGCCGCAGCCTCAGCACGACCTGCGCCATCGAATTCCGCTTCGAATGAGCCCCCAACCATCTTCCAGCGCTCCCTGGAAGCCCCGCAAAGCTCTGAGTTCGACGACATGTGGAGCGCACGCAGCAACCCGAGCGTCAGCAGCTACAACAGCAGCACGCGCGAGATGCACCACCGCGCCATTGCCAGCGCCTTCTTTGGACCAATGTCTAATGCTACAGAGGTGATCGTAGAAGCAGAGGATGAGGAGCCAACGAGCCAGAGGAGTATTGAAGCTGTGAGTAGCGATAGAGGCCGTAGACACAGGAGAAGACACAGAGGTGCTAGTACAAATGGAGACGGACTACTTCGACGAGTTTTTAGACACAGAACAGCGTCTGAATCGGCGCTAACTACAGCGACGGAGGAGGAAGAGCAGGAAGAAGAACAGGCACAGCAACGGGCGTTACGACAGCAGTTGTCGCTGCCTTTAGACTCACCCAATAGAGAAGAAGAAACAGCAGAGCAGCGAGCAAGAAGACGGGAGAATCGGGTACTGTTCGAGGAACTGGTGCACTTGGCGAACACCCAACAACCAGTGCATTTCGATACGTTTAAACAGAAATCATTGAGGAAGAACAGCAGGAGCAGAAGCAGCAATAAGTCACTAAGTGCGCAGTTGAGACGGTCAGGATCAGCAGAAGCTCATGATATTCCAGATTTCAGCTCATCAGAGGACGAAAGTGAAACCAGCGACAGTGACGTGAGGATTGAGGATGAAAGGATCAATACGGAGCTGCTGGAAGCGTATATCGCCTATTCCAAGTCAATAGGTCATGAGCCCAACATCCAACTGAACCCGGAGATGATCCCTCTTGGAACAGATCGGAAACCTCGCGACAGTCACGTAGATCAAGACGACAGCGAGGACGACGAAGAGTACGAAGCTACTCGAGCGTCGTACATTCAAGAGCGACATGTACTCAAGGAGCATGAACACTTGTGGACTGGGTTCTTAGGTACACGGTACAGCAAACGTCGAGGTTGTGTGCAGTTCTGGATATGGCTGGGAATCGGTGTGGGGGTTCTTCTGTGGTTGGGTATTTCTCTTTCATCGCTGGAGCTTAACGAGGTGCTTCATCTGGACGCTTTCACGGTGCAGAATGTTCAGATCACGGAGGATTACACGTTCCTTCACTTTTTAGAGGAGGTGGACTTCCATCTCACTTATACTATCGAGACACCCAAGTCAGATAACCCCAACTCGTCCTATTTCAACGCTCTTCTGCTCAATGAGTACGAGTACGAACACTACGTCGAAGGTGAACCGTTCAAGTACATTGAAGAGGGCACCACACTCCGCACGAATTACGCGTATCTCCCGCACACGTATATTGACAATACCATCAAGGAGACAATGTACTTCGTGATGCAGCCGTGCTATCTCGAGCGCAATCCGACTGTAGACTACTGTCAAACTGGCCAATTGCCAACAAGTGTGTATTCCAGTGAAAAAGTTTACAACCTGGACCAGAAGAAGAAGATGAGGAACAAAGGAGCCTGGGAGAACTTCAACGTCACGTATTTGTCCGTGAATCCGATGCCAGTGGCTTGCAGTTCGTCCGGTTGGCTCGGTGGCAGCTATTTGCTGCTTTTCCTGCCGTACGTGATCATCACTTTGTTTGGCTTACGCGTCTTTCAGATGGTAATTCATTGCGAAAGTTGGCAAAAGAACCTTGAACGAATTTACTCCCGAGAGCTTAACGTCCCCGAGAACGAAGTGGACTACTGGCAGCCAACGCCTTGGGATCGTAAAGTGCCGAAGACCAAGTTGTGCGGACCGTGCTGCTGGAAGAAGTTTAGGCATCCGTTTGAGCCGTTCTACACATGGTGGAGGCATGAGAACTACTTCACGTGGATCTTTTGTCCCTACAGGAACGAGCGTCTCTCACGCGGAGAACGGGCACTAATCGTTGTGTGCTCACTCTACATCACGTTCTACGTGCTGTTTATCATCGTCATGCTGCGAGATTCCTGGGGAGCAGACATCACGATCTTCACGTCCGTCGTCCTGTACGCGATCCTGATCTCCATCCTCCCGTCGGCAGGCAAAGCCATTTTCAAGGAACTGTTCAAGTTAATCTTCCGCCAGCGACGCAAATATTACCGTGCGAAAGCAGCAGGTGGCGATCTCAGCGGTTTTTCCTTTCGATTGGCGTTCTTGCTGCAAGTGTTGGTGGTTGTGTTGCTGACGCTGGCTCAAGTCCCAATTTTCTACATTTGGGCCTTCCGGAGCTGCTTGTTCCTCAAGAAGTTCATGTGGTTTGGTCTGCTGGCTGCAATTATGCGGATGAGCTTGATGGGTCTCGTCCAGGACTTTGCCTGGTACCTGATCATCAAGACATGGGGCTGGAAGGATTTGTGTCCATACTGCACTGAGCGTATTGCGCACTGTGATTGCTTCAATGACGAGCTGCTGGTGCTTGCAGTTGAGCGTGTCGGGCCTAAGTGGGAGCTCATTCGGGTCCTTGATGATGTCATGGCGAAGCAGCACCACTACGACCCTCAATTCGAGCTCTACACGGCTGAACAGCTTCGAGAACGTTGGGAGGTCCTAGTCGAGAGAGCTGAAAAGCACATGGAGAAGATCGAGAAATTGCAAGCGTACCAGGAGAAGAAACGGCTTGAGGCTTTACGCCACGATCGCGTCCGCCGCAGCTTGACAAGTTTCCTGTCCTTCCGTGGTACATCAGAACAGCATCAATCCGGCAAGGAATTAGAAGACGAAGAAGTGAACGAGACGACACAGCGAAAATCATCGGAAGCTGCCAGCACAAGTAGCAGCACGGACCGCAATCATGATTCAGGTGTGGATCTTCATGTGTGCAGCCTTCGCGAGAAGAAAATTCTCGAGCTGAACAACAAGATTAAGCTGGACACGTTTGAGAAGCACTACGACTCGAACATTTCTGAGGTGTTCCATGCGCTCACTCACTCCGTCCAGAAGCTGCGCCGTCATGGCAAACACAAGACCAAATCCAAGACGAAGAGCTCAGGACTCGAACAAATTCCAGAAGAAGGCCACAGCGACAGCGAACACGACGGATCTCGAACACGGACGCAACTTGGAAGCAGTGACTCACGTACTAGCGACGGAGAAACCATGTGGGTCTTTGATACGCCTGCGCAACGTTTGCAACGTCGGGAAGAGGAGAAACTGCAGCGAAAACGAGCATTCCAAGTCTTGAATGACTACAAGATTGAGAGTGTGGACACTAATCCAGAGCCCAATGCACCCGCTGGTCCAATATTGTCGCCGATTCTCTCTCGTCAAGGTTCAATGTCGGCTATCTCCGGTGCAGCGCCATTATCAACGAGCCGAGTTAGCCAGCAAGACACCAAGAGAAGACCATTGCTATCTGCCCGCACTCCAACGACACCCCGCAGTGAAGACCTCGTTATTTTGATGCCGGATGGACCCAAACATGGCAAGACAAAGGACAAGGTCAATCTCGACGAAATGGCTACTGGATGCGTGGAGGACGACTACAACGATGACGATGACGACCAGTATCCGAGCGACTTGGAGCGTGGAACGCATCAACCTCTTTCCGGTGCTCCAGATCAACCACCGCAAAGCTCAACGCGCATGTATTCCGTCACGGAACGACCACAGACTCTGTTCCGACGAGTTTCTGCCTCAGCATCCGCCTTCGCAGCTTGGGCACTCAACTACGATCCTAACGTAAAGTATTAATTAAGGCCACTATAGAGATGCTACCATGCATCTGCATAACAAAAGCCAACTCTATCTAACTGGAAAACCAAACGCCACCGACTTTCGACCTCACCATAATACTTTAGTATCGGAAGTGTTTCCCTTCTCAAAAAGAATCATCAGTGGCCCTCGTTCTTCTTGAGCTACAGCTTTCTAGATGCGTATCCAGATAAATACAACCACTAAAGCCACTGAACACGAACACGAGATTTTTTCCTCTTCAACGATCCCACAGGATTCGCTTTTCTTCCATTTCAGTGTTTTAATCCCAACGTGGTCGTCCTGCGACTAGTGTAGACAGAGTCCGAAGAAAAACTTTGCTGTTGCTGCTGTTGCATTCGGTTGGTGCATGGGCCATCCGGATTAAAGCATTCTTGCTGACAAAATGTCCAATCACTCGCGGCGAAAAGCTACAAGTCACCGAACAGTCTGTGGCGAGATGCTTATCTGGCGCGCTGGCGCATTTTTCGGCGCTTGCGGCGAAGGCGGCGCATACGTTTCTTGCGCCACTTGGCACGCATGCCACCGTTCACAGACAGCAGCATCTTGAGCGTGTCGCACTCGCCGACGGCGTAGTCAGCGAGCGAACCGCTCGTCAGCTGCTTGCCGGCGCAGACCAGACGGAAGTTCTGGATGTACTCCACGTCCTCAACGGCCTGCTTAACCGACGCCACCGAGGCGTCCGCCGCCACGCTAAGCGTGAGCGGGGAGCCCGACAGGGTCTCCACAAAGAGCTGCATTCTTCCCTCCTGGATGCTCAGATGCTAGTGTCACCGAACGCAAACAAGTCACAAATAATAAGTATCGGCACACAATATTCACTAGGACGATCACAAAAAGTTGATCAAAAGGGCAAACGCACCCGAAACGATGTTCCAAGCAGAGCAGTCAGCAGAAAGTGAGAGCTGCTGGTGGTGGAAGCAAAGGCATCAAGAGCCGCATGGGGATAGTTGGTTTTGAGCTTGTCAGCGGATGTGTACTTGATATTTGTATGTGTGGAACACCGCATATACTTGTTTGTTAAGTGTAGAAAAGAGTAGATGACAATTGTAAAACGTCGTGATTGGCTGGCCAACAACATGATCTACTGGCCAACCAAAATTCCATTGTGTGGACCACCAAACTTGAAGAGGTTATTCTTGTGAGGGAGAAAATAGTGCCTTCAACTTGCTGTTGTTCAGAGTGATGGTCATGTCATGCGCAAATGTAGCGCCTCCCAAGCTGTGACCATTACCGTGGCATAGTTGCTGCTGCTCTGCGTGATCTCCACCAGTGGCAGTGGCAATCGACCGAGAAACAGATACCGGATCGTCAAGTGTGCAGTCACAATGCCAGTGGCAGCCACATCGCTAGTAGTAAGCGTCGACTTGACCGTTGCAACGTTGGACTCTGCAGCTCGATACATCTCTGTCAGCACCGCATCTAGTTGAGCGGTCACAACGGTGGCGTTTGCAGTAAAGTCCTCCATAAACTCATACGTGGACTCCAGTGTGAAACTCAGGCTGGCATGTCCAGCGACTAGCTGGAACGTCAGCACTTGCTCTCCATGTTGATACTCCAGTACAAATTGCCTATTGCTCGACTGATCATATACCAGTGGGCAGTGATTCTGCCAGAAGCACGTGAAGCTTGAGACAAGCACCTTACTCATCGTACTGGACCACACGGTGCCGTCGAGAGGGGTCAAACAGTCCATCAGTAACCACGATACGTCTTTCCCACCGCCCATTGTACCTCCTTGGATCAAAGTGGAGATCAGAGTTAAATCATTGTCAAATAGGGCACTCGCACAAGCAGAGAACTCCCGACACTCAAGTTTGTTGTTGCAGTCGGCCAAGAAGTCTACGCACTCAGTACAAGCAGGTGCAACAGTTCCAAGTAAAGTTGGCGAGTACAGTCCACCTAGGCGTGGCTCCTGCAGGTTGAGAGTTATGCTAACACTTGTAGATTCATCTCCAGTACTTGTTACTTCAGGAAGTTCTGCTGAGATGAACGCTGATACAGGTTCGTCGCTGGTTGCCGCCACCGCGAGATCACCAACTGGTCGACTTATAAGCAACGTTGCTGCTGTATCCAACGAATAAAGGTCCAGGTCAAGCGTGAAAGAAGTGATGGCACTGAAGTTTTCCATTGTATAAACAGTAGCAAAGGTGAAACGAAGTGCTTGGTCAGTGAAAGTTGACGAGCTGTTCACATATAGCGTCCAAGTATCTCCACTCGTGCTTTGACCACCTATCCAAGGAGCTGGATACAAGCTGGAACTTCGAGCACTGGATGCTGGTGGAATTCCGATAGACGAGGAAGAAACAGGATCAAGGCTCTGCAGTTTACGTAGAAATATTGGTGCCACTTGGGTAGACCCTGTAACTCGCAGTTTGATACACACTCCAGGAGATGCTGTTCCACCTAGATAGCACACGTCCGGACTATCAACTACTAAGCCGGAGGACGAATTCGATTCAGGATGAGTGAAATCATAGATAAATGACGGCTTGTAGTTAAGCAGCGTCGTGGAGTAGGTAGCAAAGCCGTTGCTGAAGGTGCCAAGCTCTGCTTTGATGAACAGTCCAGGTAAAAACTGTGGCCAAATTGGCCATCCTTCATCGATCTCTCGCTCAATTAACTCCAGTGTTTCCCCAGAATACAAAGCGATCGTGGTTGCTAGTCTGTATGAGAAAACAATGGAGCGGATTCCTCGTCTTTGGCTTTCGTCGGTGATAGTTATTCGATACCTGACCAACAACAAGCGGTCCCACGAGCTCTCTGGCTCATTGGACGGCCAGTCTACAACATCAGCCGACACGAAAGTCACCTGATCATTCTGAACTGCGACTTGTTGCAGTAAAAGCACCAAAGCAGACCGAACGAGGTGTAACTGGAAGAAATTTGGGGACTCTAGGATCGTGCTAGAGGCAACTCGAATAGTGAGAACAAACGAGATAAAGGGATTTACAGTGCTGTCACCGCCAAGTCCATTGCTGGTACCTATGAACTCCACACTTGCAGTCGGAGAGTCAGCGATTCCCAAAACATCGTGCAGACTCAATTCAACAGCACCTTGCTGACTTCTGATGTAATTTGCGATCATCTGATGGTCAAAGCTGGCTGTGCCTTCAGGATCCACGATAAAGCTTAATGTCCAGTTGATAGCATTAACAGGATCAAAAATGGACTTATCAGCATCATCTTTATCATTATTAGTAGCGAGATTGGTCTGCGCTGAAGGGAAATCAATTCGACCGAAACGCACACGGCAAGGTCCAATAGAGGCAAGATCCTCCTGCAAGAAGTCAAGAATGGCCCCCTTTGAGCGCTCGAGTCGTGCCCATGAGACGTTGAACATATTGAACGTCAATACTGGTATGTTTACAGAGCTGGATCCATCGTCGCTGTCTGATGGATACACCAATTCTCCTGCTTTCGTATCGATATCCATCGCTAGAAGTTCCCATTGGGGTTCCATTTCGTTAAAATCTTGTGCGATAGTGGTGGAGGAATTGTCAGAGTGAAGGTACATTTCCACAAACCCTGCATATTGCAAGTTGTTAACATGAAGTTCGATCTCCAGTATACCCGCGTGAGCATTGTAAGTAGTAAACGGCAACAGTTCTGTCGGGGAATGAATAATGATATCAGAGACTCGGACTGAAAGAGATGACAGCCGTTTGGCTAACAGATACCTCAACCGTAAATCTTGAAAAGCATCTCGATCCATTGTGTAGTGGTCACTTCCACCAATACTTGTGGAGCTCACGGATGCAATCACAAGCTGGAGACCCAGCCAAGGTTTCAAGTAAATTTGTATGAAAGATTCCCCATCCAACACGACGTCCACCAAGGTCATTGGTTTGCCAAACATCCAGAGACTGTCAATTGTCACGTTACCTGTAGGCGAAAACTTCCCATACTTCAAAATATCAGCGATACGACCACGTTCTGCTTCAATTGCAGGCAACATCAGCTCTGAATTGGCTGTAGTTTGCGGTGGAGGAAGTGCTGAAATGCCCACCGCCACGTAATACACTCCCTGCTCCGTCTCGGATTTGGCTTCCGTCTGCAGATACTCAAGAAGTACTCGATCAACGGTTTCTACCTCCATAAAATTCTTGATCTGCTGGCAAAACAAGGCAGCATTTGTCTGCAGGTTGCTCATTGCAACTGGTGTTGATACCAATATCTTGGCTCGTACACGCGGCCCTGAACGGTACATCCTTCGGATTGCAGTCCAGCCCGAAGTAGACGTGTGCATCTCGTTCCACTTGCTCCAAGTAAACGCCCCATAGTCAATTGACACAGCAATTGTCGGGAAAGTGAGAATTCCAAACAGCAGAACCGAAAAGATCAAGGGATATCGAGCCATTGGACGCCACCTCCGAGTGTATTGACCACGAGCCGAGTCATTCTGTTTGTCTGATTTCCGTCGACGGCCGCAGATGCCGAAGAACGGCTGTCTTGTACGTGATGCCATCGCAAGATTGGGTATCTGCGTCGTTTCAAAGCTTGTAGATCCCTTTGCCGGGGAGGGGGGGCTCTTCACTCTACGCTACACTTGGATTGAGGAGTCGGTCGAACTTTGCCTCTAGCTGCTGCTCAGGAGACAGGATACCCTGCTTTTCAAGCTCTTTTTTGCGTTCCTTCTCCTTGGCATTGAGCGCTGCAATACGTCGTTTGTTACGAGTGCTGAGGTCGTCACGCACTACCCGCTTCATGCGCTTAAAAATCTCTGGCACTGAGTGGGAATGGAGAAAGCGCAGTTGATCACTCTTAGGAGCGTAGTGTTCTCCCAGTATGTTGCGTCCTACATAGATTCATGACAACCAACCATCAATTCCATTCATACAGTACACTGTACACTCACACGTAGACGTACCCCATAATTGAGCGATACCATGGGTATCGCGACGGAATTCCAGTGGATCTTCTTCCAGCGTTGTGATCTGCAGATGTCGAGGCAGCAAAATACCAGTAGTTTCAAGAATTTGCTGGACTCGGAGGCTTTCAAGCTGGTCTTCCAGTCTCCTTTGAGTGTCATCGCTTGATGTCGACGATAGAAGCCGCTGTAGATCTGCCTGGACACGAACTGAACTCGTTTGGGGCTTTAACTCTCCTTCTCCGTGCACTTTCTGTCTGTGTTTTAGCGTGAGCTTCTTCCGTGTAGAATTCATATGCATACTGAAATCGTCTGACGCTTGTAGAAGGTGCTCGAAAGGACTGACATCTCGTTCGTACTGGTATATCTCCCATACATCCTCTGATACTTCGTCTGCCTTCTCCACCGCTACAACCATACACAGCAACGTGTACGGAGCTTCTCGCACGCCTCCATCACTTGGAATCGCAGCATCTAGAAGCTGGGGTGTCGCCATTTCCTCTTAAAAAAAGACTTCACAACGTCAGTTGTGGTGAAGTTGACGGCAACTTCAACTTGCCACTATTCAGCTACCGAAATTGAACCGACTATTTACTTCAACTTTACCCTGCCAAAAAAGAGAAGAATGTTTGTTGGGAATGCAGGTACTAAAAAATGCCACAGCACATATATTTCGTAATGCAACACATTGACTAGGCCTGGCTTTCTTGGCTCGGGAGGAGGAAGACCGGGGAGACGTATAGATACTTTTACGGTCCATGGCGAGATGCATGTTCGCCCCCCTCGTTCCTTCCCGCTCTAGTGGATCCGAGCCAACAGTAATCGAGCAGCTTCCTTCACTTCTCTCGGTCAAAAAGCACGCACGTAGTAATTACACCCGCTTGGGTCTGCGACTTGCGTTCGCCGCATTCCGCTGTTGCTGCTCCTTCTTGAGCCGCACCTGTTCGAAGCGCTTCTCCAGGTTGTTCATGGACTGGCCCAGCGAGTCCAATTGGTTCGAGTGTTCACCCAGTGTCTCAAACATGACGCCCTGCTGAGCTGCGAGCTGCTGCTGCGTCTCCGTTGTACGCGCCAGCAGGTTCATGAGCATGGAGCCCATGTTGCCCAGTCCTCCCTGTCCCTGCCCCTGTGCTTCGATGGCTGTACTAGTAGCTGCTGCTGCCTGTGCGGCCTGGACAATAGCACCACTTTCAGCACTCGTAGCATCCGGATTCGGCATGGGTTCTGCCACCGGCTCAGGTTTTACCGGAGCTGGGGGAGGTTGTTGCTCTCTAAGAGCGGTCTCTCCTGCCGGTTGCTCCGTGTTGCCTGACGTAGGTGGAGATACCGTTTTTCGCTTTGGAGGCGGTGTCGAGTTAGAATTGGACCGGGATGAACTGGAACCGGTAGAAGTGGGCGCTGCAGGCTCCGGCAATGCTCCACCATTAGCTGCCGCCATATTCTTTAGCCTCTCGTCCATGTATTTCAGCACCTTGGCCGCAATCTTGTGCAGAATCTTGGCGTCTACATTGTGGTGGCCCTTGACGTCGAACACGAAGACGGAGCCGATGCAGAACCCGTTGGGCGTCGTGATGGGCACACCGGCGTAGAAGCGCACAGCCGATGCACGAGTGACTAGCGGGTTGTGCTGGAAACGTTCATCTAGCGACGTGTCTTCTACCACGAGTGCACGTTTAGCGTGCATGATGGTGTGTGCGCATAGCGCCACGTCGCGCGGGATCTGACGCTGCGTGAGGCCGCTATTAGCCTTGAACCACTGCTTCTGCTTGTCAATGAAGCTGACGGCCGCAATGGGGCATTTCATCTCCTTGCACGCAATGCGGCAGAGCTTGTCGAACTTTTCATCGGGTTCCGAGTCCAAAATACGGTACCGGGCCAGTTCTTCGAGCCGCGCGTCTTCGTTCTTGGGTGTCGGCGCACGGGGCCACGGGTGCTTCCAGTCGAAATTGAGCGGGTAGCCATATTTGCTGCTGTGCTTGCTGGTGGCCATAGTGCTCGAACGTAAGAACTCGCACCAACCTCACTAAGCGCAAAGTGTAGAGCAGTGGGGACTTTGGAATGTGAAACACCAGCGCACGCGGCCGAGGACGCTGTGACTGACCCGACCCACAACCACGCGGAGGGAACGAGACGACGACTCGACGACTGGTCTGGACTTCGTCGGGGTAAGGGAAGTTTTTCATCGAGGTTCAGCCAATCAGTGAATTTAGAATGGATTTTCAACCAATGGGAATACTGCAAAGGCATTCAGTTTTTTTTTTTTTTCAAAAACACTTCAACACGGAGGATGGCTTTGCATGGAGTGCCTTTGCCTTTGGACAGCCGTGAAGGCATGTTCATCCTGGGTATAGTGAAATCAAGTGAAAAGCCAGCGCCGCGACGCGCGTGGCGCTAACGATTGTCGAATTGCTTGCAAAGAGACGCGCGCCTCGACACGAAAATGGTCATTAGGACAACTTGCCATCGCGCTCGAACCGAAAGCTTCTTGGAGGCGGAATATCCACCGATCGTCGTAAATTTGAAGTTGAGCGGAAGAAGCGCTACTGAATGGATATGCTCTGTCTAATAAATGCGCTCTTATCCCAGCTGGGCCGGTCTGATGAAGGTGTGTATAATAGGCAAACGCTGGGAAGTAACACCGGCCACTTGTCAGTGCGGACGGCACCACCAAGGGCCTCGCCACTGGATCACCACCCGAAACGACGCCGTTACTTGGCCATGGCATGGCGAGCCGGAAGAGCCTGCACTTCCTCAAGATGGGGTTTTGACCTTCGCAGCGTCGTACAGCTCGTTAATCGTGTCAAGTTTTCAAAACATTCAAACATTCGGGACGCCTTCCCGGCCGTCTTGTTGAGGCTGAATGCTATTTTCCTGTAGTCGACGATGCTGACCCAGACGATGCTAAGCAGCAGTAACTAGGGCTCATCGCCAACGTAACGCGGCGAAACCAGGTGGACCGCGGTTGCTACAGCTGAGCTGGCGTCAAACCGTCTAGGGTTTTACCCGCTCGATCTCGCCAGGGAGTTGATCGACCGAGCTAACACAAAGTCAGTATTCTGCTGGTAAGCTTCCAGGGGCCGCACGTATGTCTGTTTGCCAGCAAATTCAGTGTATGAACCAGATCGTTCTGACAGCTTCAATCCGAGACATAAGCCACTGGAAAGTTGCCAGCACAAAGCTCTCCATTGCATTAACCAGCTGGCAGACACTGATATTATGCCAGACAGATGCCTTCAACGGCAAGAGGCTTCTCATAATCCACCTTGTTGAAGTGGAAAACTTACAACTTAGTGTATCCATACACAAATAATATCAAAGATGATACCACGTGGTTTCCAGCGCCATAATCTCAGTGTACCGTTGACGTCAACCCAAGCAGAAGCAGGGACTGTCGAGGCATTCGGAGCCACTCGCAGATTCGCATGGGGAACATCAACACACTCCCACTGCAGCGCCGCTCGCGATACGCCTTGGCTTTAGTGCTCGTCTTCCTCGCTCGCAAAGCTTTCGGTCGCTCCATCCTGTCGATCCTCATGCTTATGCGCACAGCTGAGACGCCGAAACTCGTGTACCGCGAGACTGCCAGCAACAAGAAACTGCTTTCTTATTGCCCTACTATCAGTACGTGCAATTTTTTTAAAATGTTATTTTTACCTAACTATTTTTTTTTCCTCCAGCAAAAAACAAGTATTACCCGCCTTGGCGTCTATTTAACGGACACCTGCAGACTGTACGCTTCGCTTACGATGAACGAGGACCTAAAGTCAATTACAAGCGCCAATTGATGAAGTTACCGGACGGTGGAGTGGTTTCTCTGGATTGGGCACTTTTGAATGACCAAAATGTGCCTAACCAAGATCTGAATCCCGAAGCTTCGACGACTTGGTTGGCGGACGTGGAACCTACGCGACGCACAGTGATTTTATTGCCTGGACTAACGGGCGGGAGTCCGGAGAATTATATCCGTAGTACGATTGCCAAATTGCAGGAGCTGGGCTGGCAGTGTGTGGTGCTGAATGCTCGAGGATGCGCAAATACCCCCGTGATGACTGCACAGCTCTTCTGCAGCGCGTACACTGGAGACCTGCGCTTCGTTTTGCAACAATTGAGTGACAAGTACGAATTCACCCAAGAAGCGTTTGTCGGTGTGGGATTTTCGATGGGATCCAATGTTCTTGTCAAGTATTTGGGCGAAGATGGAGAGCAAACACCGTTGACAGGTGCCATTTCGGTTGGCAACCCGTTTGACTTGACCATTTGCTCGGCCAACTTTGGAGGCTCCTTGTTCAACCGCATGACGTATGACAAGGCGCTCAACAATAACCTTCGCGAACTTTTCTTCAACAAGGTGCGCAAATTTAGGCTCTTTCGGGATTAGTATTATATTTGCTGAGATGTTTGTGTATTTTTTTTAGTGCAATGCCGCGAAGCAGTTTGAGAACTATCCAGGGGTGGATCTGGAGGCTATAAAGGCCACTCGAACTGTACGAGATTTCGACGATACACTTACCAAGTACGTGTTCCACTACGACACGGTGGACGACTACTACAATGATGCTGGATCTGTGAAAAAGCTGGGAGGTGTGAGAGTTCCGTTGCTCTGCATCAATGCCGAGGACGACCCGATCAGTATCAGCTCAGCGCTACCAAAGGACAAGGAAGTGGAAGCCAACCCGAATATTATTCTGTGCACCACGAAGTCGGGTGGTCACTTGGCGTTTTACGAGAGTTCACTCAAGCAGCAAGAAAACTACAAGAAGGAGGCGAACATGTGGACTGTGAACCCCATCGCTGAGTTCGCGGAAGCCGTGCGTTTGAGCAAGGTAGAAAACGTTGCGTAGGTATCTCCAAAAGGTGAAGAAGACTAACTAGCTGATGTTAACATTTAACGATACCAACATCGAAGTTCCCTGTATGAAATACGTTTGTACGGATGCTCTCTGTTTAAATCTTCGATAAGTCCGATGAAACTGAATTCGAACAGGGTAATACTACTGCAGTAGTAGAATGGACTTTGGACACACTTGAGGCCTCATCGACGGTTGCAACGTATGCTGATTTCTTGTGAACTGACAATCATTTGACTCACCTTGGACAGGCTGGCGCCAGAAACTGTAAACGATCTAATGGAACGTCTAGCCACTCGATTGGCTCCGTTCACTTAAAACTCGATGTCTTCTTGACTGCCTGTCAGCTCGAATTGAGCTCATTCTCTCATTTGCCGAATTCAAAGCATGACGTTGAAGATCTCGTTCGCTCTCGGCTTTCAGGAGCACCATGAGCTTTACAAGGCCCCCTCTATTCTGTCGAGAGAGGAAGAATACTTCGACGAAGAAGAGGACTGGGACATGCAAACTAGACAGCGTACACGAAGCTCAAGCGTAGAAGCCGCCTTGAACTCGTGCTTGACGTCGCTATCGTCCAGCCTGAACGCAGTGACCGACTGCGCTACGAAGCTTTACTCGCGTGAATCATCGCGTCAGGACGGGCAGCGACGAAGCTCGATGATCGAAGGCCGATCGGATGGAGCAGCCCGCTTACTTGCAAGAACAAACTCCATGCCAACGCCGTACCGCTCAAGTGAATCCGATCTGGACCTCTTTGGAGATGAAGGTGACGGAACTGAGGACCCAATTGAGCTTTGCTTGTCAAAGAAAAAGGTGAAACCATCTCCAAGCCCGTTTAAAAGGCTACTGCCGACGCGCTCATGGACATTAGGATCGAAGAAGGCGGAGAAGTAGACCTGTAGCTAAATGTACCCATGTTGTCATAGTTGAAGTTAGTCAGAGTGATGGTCCTTTGAAGATATCTCCGTGCACTGTATCAGAATACTGTGAATTAAACGCTTAGCAAGCAAAAAGTGACTGGAATCCAGATCAGATTGCGTCGGCAGCACGTTGACATGACTTTAGAACATACAACTTGAGCAAACTCAGCAAATGACCGCTTGGATTTCTACCACGTCGCAATGGTGACGACTACCGTGACCGGATCAGACGCACCCAATTACTCAGCTTACGCCTCGTAAGTTACGAGCTCCATATCCTTTAACGTGCCACGCAAGTTGCAGTTGCTTTTGTTGGAGTTGTGCTGGTTGACATGCTGGTCCCACCTTGTCACAGGAAGTACCTATCTTGTGGTACATGGTACCCTCCCACAACCATTTCTTCTATAACCGATACCACTACTTTTTACAGCTGTATTCATTTATACAGTGTAATTCCAATAGTAGCCAACAAATTTACCATGTGGTGTTGATCAGGTTATCAAAAACCACATCACGACGTCATTTGATCATGTGTAATGATGCCATTTGATGCAAAACCGTTGCGACCCATCCCCTTTCGGTGATTCCCATTTCTCGCAGCCATACAAAATCCCATACAAAAAATGGGCAAGTACTCAAAATTTGCTCCTCGCCTTTCCCACATGTCACTGTACCCTTTGACACAGGACAATAAAGTCACTCGAACTGGACGGAGCTCCTCGCCATCTCTGCTTCCGACGCCATGGCCGAGGCCGTGGGGGACCTCCTCGTACACGTCCGGCAGCGGCTGGACGCGCTCACCTACGACGACCACTCGCAGTACCTCTTGAGCTCTCTGCAGGCCTCTCCGTTCGTCTCCGTTGGCTCATTATCACACCGCGTCTCGTTCCAGCCACATTTACAGCCTAATGCAGTGCAAACTACAAGTACCAGTAGACGGAGGTCGACGTTGATTGGCTCTTGGCTTCGATATGCAGGACTTACGGGCTATTACGTCCGTCTAGTGCTGTTATTGGGCACTGGCTGGCTATTGGCCATGGTGGGCATCTTCACCTTCCTGTATGCGTTACCAGCAGCTCAAGAAGACATTGTACTTACGAGTACAGCACAAGTGATATTACTTTTGGGAGTATATTTCCTTGGAGGAGCTGTAGGGTGTCTGGCCTTTGGAATTTGTGCCGACCATTTTGGACGAAGACCAGTTTTATTAAGTGCGTTGACCTTCTGGCTTGTTGTGAACGCCTTGACTGCGGGAGCGTGGAATTACGCGTCTTTTGTGACGCTGAGACTATTGGCAGGTATAGGGATTGGAGGACAATTGGCACTTTTGGCGACGTTAGCGTTGGAGTACACTCCGACGAGGACCCGAGGGAGAATTACGGTCTTGTCGGTGTCTATAGCTGGTCTGGGAGTCTTTGGTGGTGTGGGGTATGGACAGCTAGCGAGTTCCGCTCTGGGTGAAGGAGGACTTGGATGGAGAACTACCTATGGTGTCCTCAGCGCGATGGCTTCTCTGTTTCTTGCGGTGTTGTACTTGGCGCTGGAGGAGTCGCCCAAGTACTTGGCCAGTGTCGGACGTACGGAGGAAGCGCTGTACATTTTGGAGAAGATTGAGACTGCACATGGAATCAGCAGACAAGCAAGAGTGACGGTCCCTACGAGTTTGTACGAACCTCCTTCGCAACGGCCTCAGATTAGCTATGAACAGTATCTGGAAAGCTCAGACTCAGATTCCGACTTGGAGATGGTTCTGCGAAGACACCAGAGCGAACAGGATGAGGGAATGCGAGGACGTTCGGCTTCGAGAAACGCGTATAATTACACAGGACCGGGAGCAGCCAAAGCTCGAAGCCAAAGCCATCGGGCTTCAGCAAGGAGGTTACAGCGTCAACACCAACATCAAGTCGAGGTGTGCACTCCCAGCTCTGTAGAGCCAGGTACTCCGTCCTTCACGCTGATTCCTAATGCCGACGTGTCATTTATGAGAGCGCTTGCTCGTCGTGTAGTGGTGCTCTTCTCCAGATCCATGGCTGGTCGAACGACGCTCATTTGGTTCTTCTGGTTCGCAGAGTTTACGTGCTTCAGTGCTGCTATTGTGACCATGCTGATGATGGCTGGAACATTTATTAAAGTGAACGCTATTGGGACGGGCTTTGGAGTGGGAGACCAGCTCTTCTGGTCCGCTATGACGTTACCAGGTCTCCTCCTCACGGCTGCCATTATCGAGACTGCTGGACGGCGTGTAACACTGGCTCTGTTTGTTTTTTGTGGAGGTGCTGTGATGCTTGTATCTGCATGGCTTTTGGAGGAAGATGGTGAGTGGTTTGGCTTATCTCTGGCGTTGGGAGCGGTGGTGTTAGCTACAGGAGGCACTATTGGCGCTATGATCCCGTTTACCGGTGAGCAGTTCCCGCTTCTTACTCGTGCGCTGGGTATTTCCTGTGCGGCAGCTTGGGGTCACCTGGGAATGTTCGCTGGAGTTTATCTCGTGCTTCGACGTGTCATGGGAGACGAAGCGTGGACGTGGCATGATGAGCGGTTGATGTTGGCTGTATGTGGTGGAGTGGCGATTGTCTTGCTGCCTCTGATTCCGTTTATGGGGCCTGAAACACGTGGGCGGGATATCGATGCGTCATGGTTTGAAGACAACAAGGGGCTTCATCCCCACGCAGGTGGTGTGCTCTCAGCGACGCCCGGAGGTCTAGAGCAACCTGCCTCGGGAATTCGAGGACTGAGTAAAGCCAACAGCCGAGGGAAAACTACGGACAGAGCTCCCGAATCCTCGGAGGAAATCGAGCTTCAGATACCAGACTCTCCATTCGGCAGGAACTCGTTGAACCACGTGACGATGGCTCCGGCAAGTTACTCGCCTTCAGCTGCCCTTCAATCTCCTGTAGACTATGCGTCTTCCTCCTCCTCCTCGTCGCCGTCTTCAGGTTTCTGGCAGAGACATTCAGTTCGTCATTTGGGGCGTAAGATGAAGCGCGCAGCGCAGACACTTACTCATGGACCGGAGGAAAAGCATGTGGTGTTTATTCCCGACTTAAAGCTCAGTGGAAAGCGGACTATTAACGATCGATGTGATACCCTTCCAATCGATGATCTGGATCAACTGGACGCGATGGTTACTGAGCACGAATACCGTCAACACCGCTTGAGCGTCGATCAGCCTCGACGTCAGTCTGTTTTGGAAATGCTGGAACCAGTGCTGTTGGAATGGCGTCGATCTGTATCCAGTTCTTTCTCCAGCTCAGCTCGAGACTTGAGCAGCAGCAGCAAAGCCAGTAAAGTGAGCAAACCGGAGCACAGCGCATCAATGCCGACGATGGATGTGGAGTCTGCTACTGCTGCCTCCGTCCGTTCAAGTGAGACGGGACGCTACACGATCGATCTCGATATGTTCGACACGTTCACGTACATTTCCACGCCCGTGCTAGGTGGCGACACCTATTCAGGCCACGAACACCGAGAACCGAGCAATCTTTCATCTACTAGCAGTGAGATGAAGCAAGCAAGCTGATCTCGAAGCGCAGAGACGGCATTTTGATACTATGTATTGAGCTTCTATATCGAAGTGTCATTAAGTTACGATAATCTAATGTAGGTTTGTTAAAGCGTCCTCCTATTATTTTCAAAGATCTTTTAACGACCCATGGCTGGTTGGAAAGTGTGCTTCTTGTCTGTCGTGGCTTGGATCTCGAGCTTAAGCTATGACGTTGACGCTACAGATTCTTGGCTTAAATCTCCCCCAGCATTCATGCAACTTCGATGGCCGAATGCAAGTCTGTTGCAGGTTTCATTGACGGAACCAGCTCTTCTTGCAGGCACTAAAACGTTTTACACAACCGATTCCGTGACGGTGTTAAGTGTTCGCAACGCTACATTGTTCGACAGCTCCAGTCGAGCAACATTCGAAATTCTTTTCCTGATCGGAGACCCTACTCAAGCGTTCATTACCACATCAAATCCTGATTTGAATACGGTTGGCCTAGCTGCAGCTTTGTCGAAAAGCTTGGAAACGGCAGTTCGTACTGCTGCAGGAGACAAGAATTTATCAGAACCCCTTTGGCAGGTTGTTACTGCGTTTCAAAGCAATGCTGTTACCTGTTCGTCTATCTCAAGTACTGACGTCCTCTCACTTTACAAGTCTGCACCGAACTTCCCAGCTATTCGACAAGGAACAATACCAACTGGAACTGCTTTCTTAACATTCAACGTCTTCTTTCGGAACGTCAATGATCCGTTAAAGCTGTCACAAAGTGTGGTGTTTCAAGTTCGACGTGGAGTAGCAGAGTTCCTAGGTGGATATTTTAACTTGAGTTACGTCGTCTCCAGTGGCCCAGCGACTATGGCCACAGATTCGACACTGCAAGTGAACCAGACGTTCTTCTTGAAGCTCCCAGCTAATGCTGGTACTTCCATGCAAGCTCGTCAAGTTCTGGCTAACCGTGTGTTATATGGAGACCTCTATCGTCTTGTACCTGGTACTACCCATCCAATTATGTTCTTGGACTTCATTTTCGCCTCCACAGAGCTATCTGCAGTTTTAAGTTCACTTGCTATTGCAGGCTCTCAGTCCTTTGCAGCTACGTTGACTCCATACGTTTTCCGCTACATGAATTTTGATACTTTCCCCATTGGAAACCCACAGCTTCCAGAACCAGTAGCTAATACCACAACGCTACTTGATTCAGTATCTCAAGACGCTTGGAACGCTCTTCGTCGGAAGAAACTACTTTTCCACTACAATCCGGATGCAGTACTACCCAGTGATACCAGTTACCCCTCGACTGTCAGTCCTAACGCTGATCTGTATGGAATGTTCACTACGACTATCTACTGGGCCAACACGTTGTCACGCGATTTCTGGTTGGAAAGCGCCGAATCTATCGATCCTGTGACGTGGAACCTCTTCCCCCAGCTCCCCCTTTTCACTGACGAATCAACATCTTTTTCTCTTCTTGCTCCGATTGTTCGAGTAGGGAACACATCGACTCCACTATGGACGCTACAAGCTGCAGATCCGGGGAAATTGGATATGGCTCTTAATTTCCGAAGCACAGACGACAATACCTTAGTAAAGGTAGAACTAGCTGTTACTCTACATTCATCAGGCGATGCTGAGTCTACAGTCACAAGTATCGCTCGCGCTGGAAATTCAACTAGTAGCGTGACTCCGTTGAATGTCGTTGTTCGCCATCAAAGCCGGCTACTACGCAACGCAGCGACGGATAAAGTGAGTAAATTGCTACTGTATCTCGAATTCGGCACTGCAGAAGTCACGGAAAAAAGTGCCGATGGCTGTGCACATTGTCAGCAACTTCTGGACTGGTGCGCGAATGAATCTGGTTGTGCTGCACTGAAAACGTGTGTGCTTTTGGCAATTCAAAGTCCCATTTCACAACTGGTTGCGACGTCAACAGCCATTGAAACGAATGATCTCTCTTCTTTGGTTAACAATTGCCTGACTGGGACAGCAGCGTCACCTGTAGATGTGAATTATCTCATGCTGTTCACGAGTGCTATCAGATGTCAATTGAGGCGGTTGTGTCCCTTGCAGCCTACGAATTCCAGTATCATTATTCCATCGGGAGTTCAACTTGTATGGGGTAATGGCATAGGTCAACAGCGTATTTTTCCGGCCAAAACTGACTCAACCTTTCCCGAGCCGACTAATTCACCATTGAATATCTCGTTATCGATCGGTGGACGTGTGGTTTGCTACATATCTGTATGGAATAACGTCACAGCTTCGGTATTGGAGACGAAGATCACACGTTCTTGCACCTTTGCCAAGTATTTGGGAGCTGTCCGTGCGAATGTGGCCTCGAATACTGCCGGCGCTACAGCTATAGACCTATTTTATGATGGTCTAATTGGTCCTCTGCCTGTGTTATCGTCTGCCTCCAGTACTGAAGCCATTGGCGCAACAATTTCTACTTTGGCGAACCCAAGTTTAACCATTCGATACATCTCTACTGGTGGTCCGATCCCATTCGCTGCTACTACCGATCGTCCACCAATTGATGCGTGTGTAGAGTGCAAGCGACTGGCACTGAACGTGTGTCTCCGTGATGCAAAATGTGCAGCAATGGCTGATTGTGTCATGCAACAAAGCAATGGTACGTCCACCGTCACTGTTGCTACGGATGGTTCGACTACAACAACATCACTAGCAGACGCGGTGCTGAAGCTTGTTCGAGCTGACCAAACAGGCACTAAACTCTCGTTTGAATCGGGGATAACCTCCTGTATTCCTGCGGCTATTACCGATGGTGTATCCAGTGTGGATGTCAATGCAGCTTCTTGGCGGAAACTTGTCAACGCCAGTGCCTGTTACAGCCGTACTGCTTGTCCTTTAGCATTAGCGTCTGTGTTGTCATCGTCGTGGTCGTCACTCACTTCCAACTATTTGACAGTTGGTAAATGGAGTATTTCGCCTTCCCGCAAGCTCCAACGACTCATTTACACTGGAACAACGACGACTCTCGCCAGTTTAAAGGTTCCGCTGTCTCTTACGTACGAAGGAATTGTTGTGACGAATACCAGCGCTGCTGATCCAGAGTCCCTATCGGCTTCACTTCGTCGTTTCATTCAATACGACGATATTCAAGTAGTTCAAGCTACCATAGACAGCTCAACCAGTTCGACCAGTTCGACCAGCTCCACAACGACAAAATTCGCTTGGACAATCTCCTACGGGCATTGGGCTGGAACGTTACCTATCTTCATACCGCCAGGCAGCACAGAGTGGATGCTCGTAGGCTATCCTACACTGGTAAACGGTGTCGTCACGCCAAAGGACAGCACTTTAGAGCTGGTTCCTCGCAGTTCCAGCAGTACCAGTGCAACTACAACCTCCTAATATTCACCGAATGATGGAAGTAAACATTTTGCAGCATTTTTTTCAGCTTTACACAAATTTACGACCCTCATTTACCTTGGTCGGACAAGTTTATGGGGGTTGATTGTGAAACGAACAACACGCAGCGCTGGCACTCGGAGTAGCCAGCAAATGAGGGGTTATTCAGCGCTTCTTAGTGCCAAATTACCACGGCATCAGAGCTGGCCACTGAAATTGGCTGCGTCACCAGGGTGAATAGCTGTGCTCCACTTGCAGGTGATCTTGCGGCGCGTGGAAAAGAACTCGACGCAGCCATCGCCCGTGATGTCCATGTCTCCGTACTTGCTCTTCGTGCCGTACATGCCGCCAAAACTGAACGGCTCACGCGGAACGGGAATTCCGATATTGATCCCGATCATTCCAGCGCGGAAACGGGACTGGAAATACTCAGCGTACGCACCATTCGAAGTGTAGATAGCCGCTGCATTACCGTAGTCATTGCCGTTCTCGATCTGCAGCGCTTCATCGAACGATTTTACTTGATACACCGAGAGTACAGGACCAAAGATCTCGTCCTTGATCGCGGCATCGTCCGGTTTGGTGTGGAGAAGCACAGTAGGCCCAACCCAGAAGCCGTTCGGTTCTTGCGACCACGATCGACCGTCCACCAGTACCTTGACGCCTGCAGCTTCCGCTTCATTGATGTACTTGAGCACTCGCGTCTTCGATCCTTCATCAATAAGGGCACCAACCTGACCGGCCTCAGTTCCTTTAGTCAGCTCCTTTGATTTCTGGACGATTTTGTCAAGCAAAGCTGAGCAGTCTCCAACAAGAAGGAGAACAGAGGCGGCCATGCAACGCTGGCCAGCACAACCAGCATACGACGCAACAATGTCCTTGGCAGCGACTTCAACGTCTGCATCTGGAAGGGCCACAAGATGGTTCTTCGCTCCTCCTAGTGCAAGAACTCGCTTGTCCAGCGCTCGGCATCGACGAGCAACCAGCTGAGCGACGCGACTAGAGCCAACGAACGTCACAGCAGCAACACCAGGATGATCACACAAACTGTTCACTGGATCCACAGTTCCGTTAATGATCTGGCACAAACAATGATGCGTTAAAAACTGTAGGACCGCAGGTATACACTTCGATTCCCACTCTGCACCTGGAAAACACCCTTGGGAACTCCCGCCTCCAGCAGTAGCTCGGCCACACGCGCCATCGTCAGGGGAACCTATACAACACATTAGACCAGTAATATTTCTACTCTTTATTTGTTCCTCTCACCTTCTCCGACGGCTTCAAGATGACACAATTCCCCATCGTCAAGGCAATAGGGATCGTCCACATAGGGACCATAATAGGAAAGTTGAATGGCACAATACAGGCCACAACACCCAGCGGGTCGCGCACTTCCTGGCACGTGATGCCTCGTGACACTTGCAGAGTGCGTCCCTGAGCCAATTGTGGCAAACTGCACGCGTACTCAACTGTCTCGTTCCCCTTCAATACACTAGCAAGTGCCTCTGTGCGGTTCTTGCCATTCTCCTTCACCACAATATCCGCCAGCTCATCTACCAATAACAGTATCCGTAAACTATTGACAATATGTTCCCCCTCAACGTAAACTTCTCTCCATTACCTTGGTGTTGCATCATTAGCGCATGAAACTTGAGCATAATCCCTGCACGCGTCTTGATTGTGGTTTCACGCCACTCCTTGAACGCTTCTTGTCCTTTAGCCACCGCACTGTTCACGTCTTCATGGGTCGATAGCGCACACTCCCCGATCACCGCACCAGTCGACGGACTGATGATGTTGATGTACTGACCCCCCGAGGGGGGTAGGAACTCGCCGCCGATCAAGTTTAACGCCTTCAGCGGGTCCGACATCTTCTGCTTCTTGGTGGGAGACTCGGCCATAATGGAGAAGATCGTAATGACCAAACTTCAACCAGAATAGTTTTCCAGAGTTTATGTGGCCGTCGATTATCCTGTATGAAAGAATACATGGACCGTTTATACCATAAGAAAAATGAAGCATTTTACAATTACAGAATGACAGAACTGTTATATCTAATGACCTTTTACATTCTATCTCGAAAATGGTGAATGTTCACCCAGTCGGCCAAGAACGACATATGGAGATTGTTGTACCGATACGAGGCGCTACATGCATCATATTATACGAACCTGATTGCCATGGTCTGAAATTCAATAGAGTTTGCATCTGACCTTCGTCATAGCTCCCCACCCAGCAGCGTAATATAGATCATTCCGAAACATCTGAAGACGGCACATTGCGAGTCTTTGTATGAAATACATGAACAAGTTAATCACAATCTTGCACTAGGACGAAAGCATCGATCACGAGTGGAATCTTTAACTTAACATCGAGTTGTTTCCCACGCATTAGACACAGCGTTTATCTTTCTTCAACAACGCTGTGGTCAACACCACTCAGCGCAACAGCCAGGCTGGCTAAGCCAGCAGTAATATTCAAAATGATCGGAACTCAGTTGGTTAGCCGCTAATTCAGCTCGCACATTATCCATGTGCTTCGAAACATCATGGTATTTTTACAGTGTCCAAGATCACTGTAAAATATTCACCAGCATTAGTAGGGAAAGGATTAACCCATCACCTGGCTTATGCTGTTTATACAGCATAAACAGTATCTGTTCCCGCACGATATCTCTTAGTTCAAGAGGTAGTTGCAGCATTGAGGTAAGCATAGAAGTGAGTGGAATGTCCTAGATTATCAGTCCAATTCGTCCTTGATTTCGGAAACAGATGAACCTGAATGGTATCCTTCGACACTTCCCGGAGCCGACACCACTCCGAACTGACATTGCGTTTGTAACCGTAGTAGAACACCAGCTCTTCACCCATAGATATTGCACATACCACAGATGACAATTGCTGTACACCAATCACACTCACCACGGACGAACACCGTATCAAACGTATGCAGTCTGTTTACCTCAGCTGATTGTGTTATTCGTCCTCATTAGTTACCTGCCCCTGAAAAAGGCCATTTACATCTGTGCACGGAATAAAATGACTTGCAATGCGGTATCACACCGGGTTGCCGGTACTCCCGCCAGAGCTCTAATACATGGTGTTTTACGATGCCGGGGTTCTTCCATTCTTCTGCACGGCCACGCCCACTTGGTCACTAGCATCGCTAACTGCTTCGTTCTCTTCTTTACTATCTGTCGATGGAGCAAGAATCTTGTTTGTGAAATAGCTGGACTATCCATAGACAAGAGTACCACTTTCGGGAGAAAAAATTAGGTCCAATTTATTTGGGATCAGCACTGGAAGGATAATTTTATCACGCTTTAAATGATTAACTCTTGAAGACCGAATATTTCTTTAGGCCTTGGTTTCTCCGTCGGTGTCTGGGTCTAGGAAAATACGCCAAGGTTCCACTTATTCCCACCCCCAGGGAATAAGATACATGTCTTCTTTATTTTTCAAGATAAATATTAGATATGACAAAGCATAGTATAGTAAGATCTCCGAGGCCGATGTTTTTAGCTAATTCCTGAACAAACCTGACAGCTTTTCTACCCTAGCCAATAGGATGTCTCCTTATATTCCTATACGCCGACGGAGAAACCAGAGCCTTAGAGGCTCATCCAATCTTTGTGGCGGAATTTACAACATGGTCAGTGTCTCAGGGAGATACTCACGGGGTGACATTTGTGAAAATGAACGATAGTGATCTGCGCAGAGTTTGACCCCAAAAAAAGGGATACCTCATTTGGTGTCTAGCGTATTTAAAACAGCTTCAGAACACGCGAGCTTTTGTGCACTCCATCAATGCAATAATTGCACTAGCCGGGATACCCTTGTACATACGGCATCACGCTCTACAGCCGTGTAGTCTTGATAAGGCTGTTAGTCCGAGCCCCCAGCGCAGGAATGCATGTAGGAAAACACGCATGGAGTGTAGTTGGAGTCACGGATCGGTGCATCTACCTGAACAGCCTCCGACACAATTCGCAGCGTCGGATTTAGGCGCGTGACACGACTCGACAGACGGTACTGGCCGCTGAGTTCACTTCCAACCCCTTGGAACACGCGTTCATAGGCACGTGCCCTGAAATCGGCTAGTAGGAGGTCGGTTGTTGCTGTCTCTAATTGCAAGGAGAGGATGACGAAACCGTCAGGTAGGAACGAAGGGCGCATCACTCGGTGCTTTCAGAAAACACTTAGTCATTTGCCGACATCAATTCGTAGAGCTGCCACCGACAACGCTAGCTTAAGTACAAGCGTTTCCAACGAAACCTATTTTTGTGTGTGAGATATGTTCAGTTCTTGTGAGGGCTCTCCAGATGGGAAGGCCCTTCCTTGCAATCAGGGTCCCCTTTCTCGCACTCACCGACATGTCGCCCGTCAGTCCCAGCCCAACACTGTCCCATCCAGGTACAGGGGTGTGGTCTAAACCTTTCTCAAATGGCCCAAAGAGGGTGACCGGAATGTATGCGATCCAAATGTGGTCCACACTGCATTTCGTTGTGATGGCACCAACCCAACCTCACTTCCAGACGTACGAGATGGAGACCAGGTCGCTGATTCACGCGCGCCCGTCCTGCAATGGCCCTTTCTGCTTTCACCAGTAGTGAACCTGGGCTCTAGAATTTTATTTCCACATCCGTTTAGGGAATACTTACAAAGCTCATGTAAGAACCCAACCCTTCTTCTCAACCCATGTAACATCCTCCTTTTTTCTGCCATGGTAGCAAATCGTTATGATTCGGACGCTGTACAAAACTAAATATAATGTTTTTAGCCAATAGAAAGAATTTAGCTTTAAAATATCGATTTTAAAGCCAATATATGTTGATTATGCGTAAAGTTTTGACCAATAGAAATGATAAAAAAACAAGAGGAGCCGTTCTGACCATTCCAAAACTATCCGCCGGACATCACTATACCAATGCGTCGTCAAACGTCATCCGTCTCCGCTTTGCCGCCATACAACTTAAACACTTCAGTTTAGTTCTCAGCTGCTCTGACGAGAGAGACATTCCCTTCACGACGTTGTTCTTGGCCATTTACTTCAGCGAAGCTTCATTCAAGTGAGCTAAACGCTCGTGCCATCGCATTATAGGACTTGCATCACTACTCACGGCTGACATCGCAACTGCTTCATTGTCTCCAAAACTTCCATTGTTTAACCAGTAATGCTGTCCATGAAAAATAATTCCAAACTTTGTCCTGACTATATCAACGTTGCCGTCGACACAGGTTCCAATTGCATGGTTGATATCGCGTGCCGGTCCCAAAGATGATGAGGAAAGGTCAGCTGTGGTGGATGCTTATCCTGCAGTCGGTGCCTCTCAACGGGGTCCTGCTGACATACTTCAATCCACTTCCCGACGTCATAGGCCGACAGCGTCCAGCATATCACGGGCATCATTCTGCTCGGATTCCGCGAAGGTTATGGGTAGGGACATCCCGTTCGCGGCGCAACTATTTCAGCTACCTTATCCGGAATACGTCATTTCTTCGCCGCAGCTGGTGCTGACTTTCCATGCGGCCATCCACAAATTCACATGCTCTTGAAGGGCATATCCCGAATCGACACACCCATAAACACAAGTCGCTAGTGTCGATTCACCAAACTCGAGCTAGGCTTTCAGTTGCTCAAGTTGAATTGACCCTCCGACCAAGCTCTCTTGGGGGGGGGGGGGGGGGGTATGCCTGGCCTTCTTCTTCCTGCTTCGCCGCTCCAAGATCGCGTAGACCGGACGAGGAAGATTCTCGTGGTTCGTTTTACAGGCAGGTGACATCGCCATCCTGGACTCCTTCGCCAGGCCAACGATAAGCGCTGGTGCAGCTAGACCAGTGCACATTCGCTTGACCGGGTCAAAGACAAACCAGCGCCGAGAACCGACACTGCTCATGCTCAACCGCTCTGGTCATCGCTTCGTGTGTGTTGTTTTCGGGACGCTGTGTCTGTTACGAGCGAGGCGGTCGCTGTCAACAGGTATCCCGGTCGCCGTATACATGAACGACGATTGGCAGCCCGAATGCATGTCCTCAATAAAGATCACCAACGCAATTCATAGAGGAGCGGCACAGTCCGGCAACGACCAGAGGTCGTTCAGTGTCCATTCACTCAGAGCAGGACGCGCAATGCACATGTATCGACCCGGTATCGACTCCCTCACGCTCCAATTCTACGGAAGATGGACATCAGATACATTCAAGCAATACACGCGGTTGTGCAAGGAATCTGTTTCTACAGTCGCTTCCAGAATCGTCAGCAGCTCGAAACACGTGAACGACCGTCAGTAAAGCAGGCCGTAAAATTGGGGGTATTTAACTCGTCCAGTCTGGAGATAAATAACCAGCTCTTGCAGTCGTATCCTGCAATACACGAAGTTTGCCCTAAGCGAGCGGATCCAGGGAAATATTTTTTTCAAAACGTCAAACCCCCTCCAATTATGTTGTGCACACCACTTGGATGCATCTCATTTTTTTTTACGTCATCAGGTGCGTGCGTCACTTGGTAATTGACAGCGACTTCGAAAGCAATCAATGTCAACCCCATCTGAGCTTGCAACTACTCCAACCACAGCATTAGCGGTGGCGCTCTGTGCTTTGGCATTTGCTCCCAAGATTATAGCCTTAATCGTGGCAGCACACTTCAAACTCACTGCCGAGAAGCCGAAACTTATATTCAAGCCCACGCCCAAGAATGAGCATTTGCTGGCCAAGTGTGAGCACCTCGTGACGAAGAAGTTCTATCCATTGTGGTATTTGTTCAACGGCCACTTGCAGACTTTGCAGCTGTCGTGGGCCAACGAAGTGGAGCCTACGCCTGCTATCGCGTACGAGCGCC
The DNA here is from genome assembly GCA_031305395.1 of Phytophthora citrophthora. Classification (NCBI taxonomy): domain Eukaryota; phylum Oomycota; class Peronosporomycetes; order Peronosporales; family Peronosporaceae; genus Phytophthora; species Phytophthora citrophthora. Next base: position 817,016 of record JASMQC010000013.1, read on the forward strand.
AGCTTCTGGACATGCCTGATGGAGGCGTGGTGTCGTTGGATTGGGCGTTATTGCCATCAACTACAACGGACGCCGAGTCTACACTGGAGCAAAGAATTGATAGGAATGTGAAGACAGTGTTAATTCTCCCAGGTTTGACTGGAGGCAGTGGCGAACACTACATTCGCACTGCTGTTGAGAGACTCAACAGTCTCGGATGGCAGTGTGTGGTGCTAAACTCTCGGGGGTGCCAAAACACTCCGTTGCGGACACCACATCTTTTTTGCATCGCGTATACAGACGACTTGCGCTTAGTCGCAAAATACATCACGGACAAGTACAATTTTGCAAGTGAGGCGTTCATCGGGTTGGGTTTCTCGATGGGTTCGAATGTTCTGGTCAAGTATCTTGGAGAAGAAGGTAATCAGGCTCGACTGACGGCTGCAATTTCCGTTGGAAACCCGTTCGACATGCACAACTGCTCGAAGAATATTGAGGGTCCACTGTTCAACCGACTTACGTACAGTCGAGCACTGAGTGCAGGGCTGAGCGATCTCTTTTTTAATCGCAGCAACGCGCACGAGGTGTTCCGTGACTACCCAGGACTGGACTTGGATGCACTAAAAAACGTCAAGAAGGTTTCAGAGTTCGACGAACTGTTCACGATCAAACACTTCAACTACAAGAGCGTGGACGAGTTCTATCACGACGGCTCATGCATCACCCGATTGCCTAAGGTTACCGTACCTCTGCTCTGTCTGAACGCGGAAGATGACCCCATCAGTGTAGCCACGTCACTGCCAACGAAAGACATGATAGAAGCCAACGAGAACCTCATTTTGTGCACAACCAAGAGCGGTGGCCACCTTGCCTTTTACGAAGGGAATTACGAGGATGGCGCAAGCAAGATGGAACTCAAGAACAAACTTCGCCCATGGTCCGTCAAAGTCATCGGTGAGTTTGCTGAAAGCGTTCTACAGTGCAAATAGAGCAATGGTTTCGTGACCATGATCTTTTGTTTTAATTCCTCTGTTCTTTACTACATGGCATTCATTCCAGCGTTGTGATAGGATATCAACTACTACATTCAGTGAACTTGGACGGCTACGACGCGTTGCCAAAGCGCTTTGAGCCAACACCACACCGTTCACCATTGAACTACTTATGATCGCGGCTTTGACTAACATCGATCCTGTGCCTGAGGCAGTGTTTAAGCGGTGTTGAAGTGCTTTATCTGAATATTGGCCAATCATATATCTCCATGTTTGCTTTTAATACAAGCCCTTTATTGTACGGCGGCCACTCAAAGTCTTGCAATCGTACGCACAAGGTGCGTCTTCATGTGCTCTTGTCGTTGCTACAGCTCCCTCCACAGCGCTGTACTGAGCTTATAAATTTGTGCATCAACTAACCCCTTAAATTTCCTCTTTATCCGTACAGGTTTCACCTTCCACCGTCGTTTCCTTGTCGATTTATCCAAGTACAAACATGTCTGCTGCAGTTAAGGGTGTTGTCCGACTTCGTGTGCTCGCGGGCAAGGCGAGTCCGTCGCCTGCCATTGGTCAGGCTCTGGGGCCTCTGGGTGTCAACATGATGGAGTTCTGCAAGGCCTTCAACGACCGCACGTCCAAGATGACGGAGAACATTCCCGTTCCCGTGGTGCTCACGGCCTTCTCGGACCGCACGTTCACGTTCGCCACCAAGACGCCGCCGGCATCGTGGTTCCTCAAGAAGGCAGCAGGTATTACGTCGGGCTCGGCCACACCTGGTCAGCAGACGGCGGGCACCGTGCATTTGCGTCAGATCTACGAGATCGCCAAGGTCAAGCAACAGGACGAGATGGTTGACTACATTGACCTTCAGTCTATCTGCAAGACGCTCATTGGGTCGGCCAAGTCCATGGGCCTTGAGGTCGTGCCGTAAGCGATAATGCTTGCAGTTCGTTATGGAGTATAAACTCTAAGCAGGTAGAAAAAGAAAACGCAATGAGAATCTCCACGCATTTGTCACTTTTTGTCTGTAGAGTCGAAGCTTGGAAGACATCGTGCAGCTATCCGCTACCCTTGCAGCACTCTTCGTCGAGTCTCCTTACAGTCTTGCTTACTTTACTCTGGGAACGATTGATGCAAAACGCACAAGAAGCACACTGCTCCGTTGAGCGAGAAATATGCTGCACACTTTTTCACGTGATGGTATCCGCTCTGGCTCAATTCGAGCTTCTGGCATAACTTGAGGGGTACGTACTGCCGAGAGCCTCCGCCTCTGTAAAGCAGTTAGGTGTGACGGATTCGGAGGCTCATTGCGGAGCAATGCAACTACCGGATGGTTGAAGCTCCTGTGGTATGGTCTTTGGTGTACATCAGTGGTCGAAAGCAGCGCCTACTCCCCCAACTCCATCTTGATATCACTGTCACGGAATACTGACGTACGGCGAGAGCCGATGATGTCGCTTCCCATGTAGCTGAAGTCGTCGAAGTGCATCGCCATAATCCCCGATCCAGTTGACGAGCCTAGCACACTCACCACAGGGGAATCCGCTACTTCCTGCTGCTTGAAAATGTTCGGGACATACTGCAAGTTCGCATTCAGTGCTGCGCTGCTCGTTCGTGCTCGGCTACCGTGAATATCTTTCGTCACTGGCTTAAATGGTGGTTCCATTCGTCGATTCAGAAGTGCGTCCCAATCCACGCCCTCAAACCACGGGTGCCCCATGATTTCCAGCGGGCCATCACTACCACATCCAATTCGTTGTCGCGGGTTCTTAACCAGCAACCGTTGAAGGAAATCTGTAGCAGTGGGCGAGAAATGTTCAGGCGGGTACGTTGGCTCCTTGCTCAAGATGTTCTGGAACATTTGACGGCGGTTCTTGTCCCAAAACGGCGTGTGCCCCTGGATCATCTCGTACACTAGCACACCAAAGCTCCACCAGTCAACCGTGTTGCCGTACGAAGTGGCTGTCCGTTGACTGCAAAGCAATTCCGGTGCCAAGTACTCAGGGGTGCCAACAAAAGTGGAACCTTCGTCGTCCTCCTTTGACAAGCCGAAGTCAGTGATAGCAACGTGTCCTTCGCTATCCATGAGAATGTTTTCCAGTTTCAGATCGCGATACATAATGTGCATATTGTGCAAGTGCGCCAACGACAGCACTAGCTCTGCCGCGTAGAAGCAAGCTCGCTGCTCCGTGAAGCGCTTCTCTTTCCGCAAGTGCACAAACAGCGAGCCTCCAGAATAATAGTCCATTACCAGGTACAGTTTCTGGTGGTTCTGGAACGCATAGCGCAGTCTCACAACAAACGGGTGCTCCACGTGCTTCAGAATCCGCTGCTCCGACTTAGTGTGCTCCACCTGCTTCTTCTTGAAGACGTCCTGCTTGCGCAGCACTTTCATCGCGTACACGCGACCAGCATTCTTTCCGTGCTTCTTCTTCGCCAGAAACACCTTGCCGTACGCGCCTTTACCGACCACAGACAGCAGATCGAAGTCGTTCACGCTCATGGACGTCGAGATCACCATACTACGGCGGGAATTACGCGCGCTGTTGGTGCGACTTCCAAGGTGGTTGCCCACATTGGTCGAATCCTCTTCAATGTGAAACTCAGCGTCCTCCATGTGCTCCCGTTGATGCGGCACAGACGACATCGCTGCAGCTCCAGCGTAGGCGTACTGGGAAAGTCGACTCATTTCATCCATCAGTTCATCCTCCGCCGGTTCGTCCGGCATCGAGCCCCTCGCACTGTCGAAAAACGCGAAGACGGTGTCCATACTCGCAGCGATCGTCCACGCCGTGTTGGACGACTTCTGCTCCACTGGGGACGTCGGTTCTCCCGCGGACAAGCTTAGACATCCCAGCTGTGTGCAGTCCTGCAACTGCGTTCCTGGACTCTCCTTCGATCGTTGCCAATTGATTGCTCTCGTGCCTAAAAGGCCTCTCACCTCCTGAGTATCATCCGCTTCAATTCGGTGGCTAGATTCAATAAACGCAATGGCAGCGAGTTTCGCCCTCAATAGTGGTTGCGTGCAGACCAAGTGTTTAGTCAAAGACCCTCCTCGTCCATACGCTGCAATGTAGACTTGAGAGCATGAAGCTCGAACGCCATAAGTTTCCCACACGTATCGAACATGTAGTTCTGGAGTGCTCGAGTACGGGATAGGAATCTTCTCACTTCCAACACTGACTGTATTGGTGCTAGGGTTCATCACCACCACACCGTAGCCCTTGGACAGTGCCGTATGTAGGTAAGGAAGCATCGAACCTGACCGGTATTGGTTCGGGTTCTCTGTAGCTTCCAAAACCAGCGAACGACTCCAAATTCCAGGTTGAATACCGTTGCCACTCACAATAACGAGTAGCAAACGACGGCAGATGTGCCAGTTCGCACTCATGAATACACTACAGCGTGCAGGGCTGTCGGGTGATGGGATGCAGGTCTCCACGAAGCCCAATTGGACCATTTTCTGCTGTTCTTCCAGTACAATTTGGTGTAGTAGCGCCTCCATTTTGCCTCGTTCGTCGTCCCGCGGGTGCTGTAGAGAGAATAGTGAGTCAGTAAGAGTTAATTAGAAGAGAGAGAGAGATGTAGCCATCCTGCATACGTACCATGTTGAGCTTTTCGTCTGCGCTGGAGTCTACCGGGAGGAAAGATTTGCGTGTGCTTCCTCTCTCCACCTTCGCCGCCTTCTGGTCAGCACTAAGAAAAGGACCAGAGCACGACGGCTAAACATCTGATGGAAAATCACTTGAAATGAGTATGGGGGAAACAAGAGTGACAAGGTCCCGCGCTTCAGTGTCATAGGTTCAACGACAACTTGCAGTCAATATGCGTCTTACGAAAATCAAGTGAAAGCTGACCACTTGGACTGTTGATGCACAAAACTAGTTTGTACGACCTTCGCGTCACATGGATATATGAAGTGCACCACACCGCAAGTTGAAGTGAGCGTTGCTGACATTTTGCAAGGAAACCTGCTTGTTGGTTTTCGTCTTAAATGATGGAGAAGATTCGTGAATAGGATTGATAGGAGGTGATACTGCTTGTTCTCGCATTTCCTCACTTCATATTGAATTTTTCAGCGTCTTCGTAACACAAGATGTGTCGACAACTTACGCTGCTAATTGGTCTACTGCTAGCAGTGACGACATCTGTGGACAAGGTTTCAAGTCAATTTGCTGCTGGCCCGACATTCTTCGGAAACCCTCAGGCAATGGCAGTGACGGCGACTCGGTCTCCGTCACAATCCATGAGGTCCACGAATTCGACGGGTTCCTCTTTATCCGGATCGCTACAAACCTCGAAAGCTTCCTCCTCTAGTGTTGATGGTAGTCCTGATGATGATAGCGGCTCTAGCAGTGGGAGGACGGAGAGTTCTGCCAGTGAAAGCAGTGGGGGAGACAATGGAAGTGGCAGTTGGAGTATGGGCTCTGGATCGAGCAGTTCCAGCTTGGAGTACGGGTGCGACTGCCGATCGGTCCGTCGAGTGTCGTTGATGGGGGCTTCGGACTATTGTCTCGACCCTAACGCTTCACTCAGCAGCAAGTGCGGGAATGTAGATCTCGGCGAGAGTGGTGCCTGTCCCATTACTGGAGCTCAGCCCTGTTCCTCAAAGGGCCATGTCTTGGCGAACGATTCGTTTTGTGCACTAGATGACAAAGATGAAACCTACAAGTGTGTGGCAAGCAAGAAAGACCTGGAGATCCAGAAGCACGGCAAGAAGAAGAAAAAGAAATCTGGCCGTCGTGGACATGATTCGGAATCGTCCAAAAGTGTAGCTCCATCGCTTTTGGCACTGACGGCGCGTCAGGTGCTGGTGATCGTAATCTGTGTGGCTGCTGGGGTAATGATGGTAGTGTAGGTTACGACTGACGTATCAACAGCATATTTGTTGAATACAGAGGCGTTTATCACAATCTACCGCATATTGGTCCTCGACAATAACCAACATTTGTCAGCTTTATTCCCTCTTGTCTTCATGCGGGAGTACAAAGTTGCTGAGACGCAGCCACTTATAGGACGTGAAATAATCCTGAGTCAGCAGCATCAATGGAGCCATCACACAGCCCTGGGCAATGACCAACCCCACAAGGTTCTCCAAAGTCGTGTGGAAGTACGACGCCGTGAAGAAAAGCAGATACGTCGCCACTGCACCAATGATGATGATCCATCCACGCAAGAACGTCCGCTTCAGACTCGGTCCAGTGCTTTCGACGTTCACCGCAAACCACTCGAACAACGGAATCGCTAGGTAGTGGCTAACCAGCAAAACGATGTGGTCGGAATGGTCAAAGTCAGCAGGGCATCGCTTGCCACGACGTAAGTCAGCATACCAGCAGGACTCGTCGGAATGGCCTGTGAGGAGGTGCATCAGCCGCTTCTCCACTAGTCCGAGGCCCATGTAGAGCACCACCGTGCGCAACGCCATCACAGCCACATACAGCAGACCACGTCGCACGTACACGCGAACACGAGGCATCGTCACATTTGGTCCCAGCATCATAGAGCCGTAGTTGAAGACCAGAGCTGACAAAGGGATGGACCAAGCTCCTCTGAGGGAGCCCAGCACCGGCATGAGATCCATTGCGGTGTAACACGGTGCGTCTTCGTATCCTCCGACTTCATTATTGCAGCAGATTGTCTCATCGCCTTCTTTAGCGTCCACATGCAGCCAATTCGAGTCACAACTAGTCAAGAAAGAGTAAATAACGTTAGCATCAACTCAAGAATGTTACAAATCAAAGATTAACTGCCACGTACTCGCCCTGAACACGCACGAACTTGTGCGGGAACCGACGCGACGTGTAGAACACCACAAGCAACAGTAGTGCGTTCACTCCCAGGAATAAACTGCGTGCATTGATCTTGTGCAGCGTCAGCACCGCCTGCTGCGTCGCCGAGAGCTTCTTGGGCGCCGTTGGCCTTCCCCCTAACATGGTGATTTCGATTACTAACGGTTATTTGAGAATCTAACCGTCCGATGGTGTGGCACACATAAAGGCAACTTTGATGTGCGACCGTTAGTTGAAGTTTGCTTTTGTTTTGCTATTGCTACTGAAGTTGTCATTCTGCAATTTGCCTTAAAGAACAATCATGGACGAGGACATTCAAGCTGTGGTGATTGACAATGGCTCTGGTATGTGTAAGGCTGGATTCGCGGGGGATGACGCGCCTCGAGCCGTGTATCCGTCCATAGTGGGGATGCCCAAGCATTTGGGTATCATGGTGGGGATGAACCAGAAAGATGCCTACATTGGAGACGAAGCTCAAGCGAAACGTGGTGTCTTGACGTTGAGATATCCTATTGAGCATGGGATCGTCACGAATTGGGACGACATGGAGAAGATCTGGAGCCACACGTTCTACAACGAGCTGCGAGTAGCTCCCGAGGAGCATCCGGTGCTGCTAACGGAGGCTCCACTCAACCCCAAGGCCAACCGCGAACGAACGACGCAGATCATGTTCGAGACATTCAACGTGCCGGCGATGTACGTGAACATCCAAGCTGTGTTATCGCTGTATGCTTCTGGACGAACTACGGGTTGTGTGCTTGACTCGGGGGATGGAGTCTCGCACACGGTGCCCATTTACGAGGGCTACGCACTGCCTCACGCTATTGTGCGGTTGGATCTGGCTGGAAGAGACTTGACTGACTACATGATGAAGATTCTAACAGAGCGTGGGTACTCGTTCACGACCACAGCAGAGCGAGAAATTGTTCGGGACATCAAGGAGAAGTTGACGTATGTGGTTATGGACTTTGAAGAAGAAATGAAGAGAGCTACACAGTCTTCGGTGCTTGACAAGACGTATGAACTACCAGACGGGAATGTCATTGTGATCGGGAACGAGCGCTTCCGAACTCCAGAGGTTCTCTTCAACCCGTCTATGATTGGTCGCGAGTGTGCTGGAGTCCACGAATGCGCTTTCCAAACGATCATGAAGTGTGATGTCGACATCCGTCGAGATCTTTACAGCAATGTGGTGCTCTCGGGTGGATCGACCATGTTTCCAGGAATTAGGGATCGCATGACTAAGGAGATGGCCAAGTTAGCTCCAGCTGCGATGAAAGTGAAGATCATTACGCCACCGGAGCGCAAGTACTCGGTCTGGATTGGAGGGTCAATTCTAGCCTCACTTGCCACGTTCCAGCACATGTGGATCTCAAAGGCCGAATATGATGAGTCGGGACCGTCGATTGTTCACCGCAAGTGCTTCTAAGCTCAAGTTTCGTCCGAAGCAATGGTAAAGAGGTTCACTTTGACACTTTGAGGCTCAAGTGCTTCGGTGTCGAAGTGTAAATCTCTCGAGCTCATGAGTTTTTATTTACCTACGATTGAATGTATCCCAGTTTTGGTTTACTATCACCTCAATTAGACTCCCTGAGCCTCGATTTTGCTTAGACGCACTGCCTCCGCAAACTCAGCAATAGGTTTAGCTGTCCACATCGTTGGTGTTTTCCTTTTCGTGATTTTCCCTTGTTCTTCGCGCAACGAACTCTCATAGAAGGCCAAGTGACCACCCGCCTTAGTCAAGCACAAAATCACATTCGGGCAGGACTCCACCAAAGCGCGAGACGGCAGCGCCGTTCGAACACTGATAGGATCGTCTTCAGCGTTGATACACAACAGCGGCACTTTGACAGCGCGAAGCTTCTTGTCGGAAGACGCGTCTTCATAGAAAGCGTCAGCATTCTTGTAGTTGAAGAGCACACTTGTGAGAGTGTCGTCGAATTCGCGCACAGTTCGAGAAGCCCTAACAGCGTCCATGTCGAGGCCTGGGTAACCCTCAAACTTCTCGGCAGCATTGCTCTGCATATCAGACAAGAAGGTGAATAATTTACAGTTCTTGTAAGAGAAGTATCCACTTTACCTTTTCGAAGAAGAGGGCCTTCATGTTGCGATTCAAAGTCTTGTCGTAGGTTAGTCGGTTCAACAATGTCCCCGACAAGTTCTCCGACACTTTAGTTAAATTGAAGGGGTTTCCAACTGATACAGCTCCCGTCAATGGCGTTCGATCACCTTCCTCACCGAGATACTTGACCAGCACGTTCGAGCCCATGGAGAATCCCACACCCACAAAAGCTTCTCGTCTGAAGTCGTATGTCTTGGTCAATTGCTGCAACACGAAGCGAAGATCCTCCGTGTAGGCTGTGCAGTAGAGCTGGGCAGTCCTTAGAGGAGTGTTGGCACATCCACGAGCATTAAGCACCACACACTGCCAGCCAGTCTTGTGCAACTGGGCAACAGTATAGCGAATGTAATTCGCTGGACTACCTCCTGTAAGTCCCGGCAGCAGTAACACCGTACGTCGCGTTGAATCCACACCTTCTATCCAGGACGAATCCATTCCCTCATTTCCCGTTCTCGAGGAAGATTTTCCAGGAAGCAGTGCCCAGTCCAACGACACAACACCCCCGTCAGGCATATCCAGAAGCTGGCGTTTGTAGTTAATCTGAGGTCCACGCTCATCATTTGCGAACCTGATAGTCTGGAGGTGTCCATTGAACAAACGCCACGACGGATGGTATTTGGTTTGCGCTGCACCAATGCATATCGACACTGTTAGATGTGGTAGCAGTATGCAACGCAATAGACAACTTACTCAAAGTAACGCAGTGCGACAGCAGCTTCTTGTTGATAGGCGTCTTGCGGTAGATCAATCGCGGCGTCTCCGCTGTACGATCGAAATGCCAGCACAACAGAATTGGCATTAGGGTGGGCCCCAACAACTTCTTGGCCAGGTACAGAAGAACGACAGCGAACACCAAGCGGACACGACGCTGTTGAGTCAGCACGCGGGTGAAGGTGCTCCCCATGACTTGTGCACTTCCGAGGGTTTTCGCGAATGACGTGATGAATGATCAGCCGTGCTTTGGGAATGTGACTGACACTATCAGCGGTACTCGGAGGGTGCATGTCCTCGGATGACGCAAAGTACCCTCCATCCTTGGAACTGAAATTGTAGAACAGTTCTACATCCGAATTGTATTAAAAAGTATTCGTTACTGTGCTTCTTTGTCTGTGGCTCGCTGTGACGGACCCTTGTGAAGGAGCTTCTTCGTCATACCAGCCGACCGCATTCTTCTCAATCAAATAGCCAAACCGACCGAATGTCAACCGCTGTCATGTGCTGTGGCTCGCTGAATATCTCTGGAGCGTGGTCGTCGTGACTCAAGTGGTGCCCGCTGGGTGCGTCCTGTGCAGTGTCCATAAAGCCAATCAGAAACCACAAGTCCGAGTTGTCTAGACGGCGCAACACACATCGAATGCCGCGATACATCCAGTACTGAACATGCAACTCCACTAGCGCCCCCAGCACACACTGCACAGCGCCAAAAAGATGCGCCAGGGTGGTTGGAGCTCTGTTTTCCCGCGTGGATTGAAAGATATCTGCGAGTCGTCTGAGACTTCCGGATACAGCTTAATCAGCTGGGTTGGCTCGAGTCTCACCTTGACACCATTCCCACGCTCCAATACCGAATAGTCATCACAGCAGCTCTTTTGCCTATTTACGCAGCAATATACCAATGTTCAACTTTGCTAAGAGCAGTCGAAGTCTCCCCTCCACGTTGTCGAGGTTGGAGTGGCAATCCAATGGGTGCCAACAGTCTCCGAATTGCGAGTGATCGCATAGAGGGCAAGTTGATAACCAACGGTGGCGTATCCAAGTAAATAAGGCACATTACCATACCTCCTCTTTAGATTCTTGGTGAGCTCACTTCGCGGCATTCCAACACCAAAGTAGGGTCCTTTTCCACACCTCGAAACACGAACACATCCGATGAAAAACTGAGCGTCTGGCCGCTTCTTTTCCGTTGATGACAAGCAAGTTGAATGCCAATTCCTTTGCCCGCAATTGTTCGGAATGCAACACGTTGCGGGTCACATTATTCCACAGCGGGATAAATGAGCACTTTGTTTCTCCAAACTTGACTCGGCTCTATGAATCGAGCTACGACCTGCAATAGGAAGCGTTTACAGGCTCGGTTTCAGTCGGATTGAAGAGCCCATCTAGCACGTCTGAAGTGACAGTCGTCATCGAGTCCTTCAGATGCTCCCTAGCAATGCTGATCTTCACCGGAAGTTCACGTTCCACAAACTTGAATAGATCTCCAACGGGAGGAAGATCTCCCTCCTCAACACGGTGCCTGTTAAGGTTCTCCCTCCAAATTGCCGTGTAGCCCTTGTCAGTACAGGCAGGGGGTCGAGGCAGTCGCGGCTCCACGAGCGACAACTAAATCGTAGATCGGATGGAGCAATGGAGGACCCATTGTCTTCAGCGCGTCCTCCAGCGGAATGCGTTAGGTCGTTAGATCTTCAATATGAACAGTTATCTCGCCCTCTCTGCATCTTCACCAACGGCTGATAGCCGCACACCATCTTTCTCCTTCGCCGGGAAGAGCTGCAAGTCGCTGGCATCTACTTCACTCAGCTTGTTTTTATTCACCATGTTGATCGCCTGCTTCAGGCCAGCCACTGCGTTAGTCTCGTCGAAGTGCACAGAGCACTCGGGTCCGTCCATGCCAACGATGGCACACAGGAGGTTCACCATTTCCTTTTGACAACAGATCTGCATTCCCGATTTTGTTTTCTTGTTTCCTTCCGAGTGAGACTAGTGGAGAGGAGGCCAAAACAAATACTTCAAGTATATCACTCCGTTAGACCAAGATGCAAAAACGTCACAGCTGCACTTGCGTGGGGCTCGACTGATGAATTAATACGTACTTCTTGTCTGGGACAAATACAGCGAGCAGCATACATGTAGCTGGTCGGTGCACCAGCCGAGGCAAAACCGCTATCAGGAGGGGAGAAGAGAGCGCGACGACGAAGGAACGACAGCAAGCTCCCAGATCATAGTGCGAGATATCGAGTTCACCAGACGAACGTACATGTCCTCCTGTGTGTTGTACTCTGTGCGTGCGATGAACTTGACAAGGCATCCAGCTTCGCCTGTGTTTTCGTCTTGCCCGGCTGAAAATTCTACCCAGTTGGAACTATCGACATACTCGAAATTCGAGTCTCTCTCGGCCATCTCGCGCACTTCTGGTGATGAGGGGTTGATTGAGTGGCGGCCGATTACATAACCTTTGTCGGTTTGCATGCGGAAGTTGAGGAAAATCATACGCATGACCTTGTCGTGTTGCACAGGGTGTTCAATGTCAGTACCTGCGATGTACGTGCTGTCGTTGATAACCTGAAGTACCTCAAAGCGCAACTTGCGTCGGAATGGGGTTGATGTGGGCTTAGAGTCTCTTATCCAGCTGCTAACCATGGCTTGCTGTGCTGTGATCCCGACGAAAAACTTGGAGAAACTCACGTAGAAATCTCCATCCGGGTTCGTTTCGTGCCTCACCTCCCAGCCAAAAGTTGCCGACGGCGGAAACGCACACCCTTTTCTTTCTCTTGATTGCTGCGGCAGTTCAGGCGTTGACGGCGAACTTGGTGATTCCACATCGGAGCTATCTCCGTCCGGAACTTCAAAGTGTGACATAAGCGGCTTTTCAGTCTCCTCCATCGTCCTCATTTGCTGGTAACAGTTGCGTATATGCTCATTGGCTTGGTCCTCCGTCATGGGTACGAACTCATAGTCCGTAAAAAGCGTCGAATCGTCCGTGGTTAGAGGACACTCCAGCTCGAGCTCTTGTTTTCGATCTACCATCACTTGCTGAAATCTCCGGTGCGTTTTCTGCTTCTCCACCAGCATTTGCTCGAGCAAGAACTTCTCCTCCTTCAACGTGTGCGATAAGTCGGCCAATGCGTAATAGTTCGCCTCTAACGCCATTGAATCCGAATCGCCATTGCTGTTGCTGCTGCTCGCGCGACGGCGTTTCGCCATCGATTTCTCATTCAGATCCTGATAGTGTTTCTCCAATTGCTGCAGCGTCAACTTCATCCGTTCCACATCATCTCGTTGCCGACGCCTTGCACGCTGCATCGACTCCCGATTCCGTTTCCTACGAATTTCCAGCGGCGTCAACTTCTTGTCTTCCTTAGTAGCCATGCTTGCTGTTGCTGCTACTTTCGCTGCAGGTTTCCGTTTTCGCTGCACCTTGACGCCCTTCCCCGCACACTCTTTGGCTTTCACAGCAACTTTTTCTTCAATTTTTACCACTAACTCGTTTCCTTTATTCTTCGAATTCCGCGTCGATCTTGTCACACGTTTGACAGGTTTTGCTTCTGTCTCCGTCTGGGAATCTTCGGAGACTGCCACTTGTCTGGATGCAATAGCAAGTGCACTAGATATAGCACTAGTACGGGTCTGTTTGGCCTCAATAGCTACAGGAGAGATAGTTTCCCGGGGGTGCGAGGGCTCCACGAAGGCCGCAAGGGCCGCCTCCTGTTCCTCCAGCAGGAGTTCAACGGATCCTAGACCCCCGTCAAGTTTCTTATTAGCTGCTTTAGCTTCATTTAGCGTCAGATCCCACCAGGCCGCAGCAGCTTGAGCTCCTCCTCCGCCCTGTGCCTCCAGATCTCCCCAGATGCCCATCATCGCGTCGTCAGGTTCCCCCAAAGCTTGAGCTTCGGTGGTTGTCGCGTCGTCCTGCAGGAAATCGGCGTCTTCCGCTGCCAGCAGCTCAAGATCCACCGCCATGTAACGTTAACGCAGGGAAATGCAAAGAAAAAGAAGAAGAACGTGCGCAAGACAGCGACGGAATGCGAGTGGTCTAAAAGGGCGGGGCAGCTCCTGCTTCTTGGAGGGATTTGATGCTATATTGCTCATCACCTTGTGTGTTGATGGTGTGGTTCATTGAGGATTGGCTGAAAACAGGTAGTTTTTTTATATATGATTGGTGGAAATTAATTTTCAATTTCCCACCAATCGCACAAAGGTAGTGAATGATGGTCACCATTCAACAGCTACTTTCTGGACAAGTTGTTCCCATCCTTGAATGGTCATACCGTAGTGACTGCCATCTACACGTATTGCCTGTACAATGACTCGTTGCCAATGAATCAATAGCTGTTTGAACCTCAGACCTGCGTTGGAGTTGAGGGAGTTCGTGGTGCTACAAAGTCCCCGCCTCATTCAGCCAAGCTGCTCGTCCTGTCTGTGATACGAACAGGGAACTGGTCGCGTGAAGTTGGCCACCCAATCGGTAGCGTGCTTGCCAAGCATTACTTGGGCAACTTTCCAATGGCAAGCATACAGAACAGTATGTACTAGTAGTACAGTACTACATGTAGTTTGCATCATGTACATGGGCGTTGTGTTTCGTACTGTTAAACATTTTGCGCGGTAAATAGGTTGCTTGTTTTTGAGTGCATTTAAGTTTGAAGGTACACAACGTGAGACCACACCAGACACCGGTATCCCCGATGTAGCATTGCTACTGTAGAATGCGATTTGGAACAATGGGAACATGCTTGCTTGGGTTAGTTAAAATTGTGCATATCTGTGAGTGCATCCACCGTAAGCAAGTAGTTATGACTCATATGAGTGCAAGTATCATAGGAGTACTGCAAACAAGATGCCTGTTCTGCAATCCTTTGAGCTGACACACTTGCTCGAAAATATCCCCCTGTAGTCCAAATAGTCCAAATTTAAAAATCTCTCCAGAATCGAACGTGTTTCAATCGGAAACTCACTCACACCATGCAATGTATTTTGTTAAGAACAATCTTTAGCAGCCAAGCCAGCTCCACTTGATCCTCCGCCACGAAGTACTTATTTACATGTTTACGGCGGAAGGGCTCGGAGTCGGGAACTTAGTGTAGTAGAGCTTGCGCTGAACAGTAGGACTCGGAGTCGGGAACTTGGTGTAGTAAAGCTTGCGGACGTTGGGCGTGTTTTCTTCAGCGTTGACGCTGTCGGCAGCAGTGGCTGGCGAGAAACACACAGCAGTGGCGATGGCGGCGATGACAAGCGTTTTGAGGAGCTGCATGGTTCTTGGTGTAGACTTGTGGGAAGCTTTACAGGGTAGCTTGCAAATTGCCGAATGAGGACAAATTCAGAATGCTGACTGGCCTGGACGCTTTGCTTTTCTGTTGTGTATATGTAGGCTACATGGTAGCATATGCTGGCGGACAGATCATCATGAAATGTAGTTCAATGATTACAAAAGAATAGTCTTCTGCTTTTGTGGACACCTGCATGTGTCGATACTGTAATAGCGGCGTTGCAATCTCGAGAAGGTATAGATATCCAACGACAGTCGATTATTAGAAGGCAGCATGCGAACAAAGTTCCTGTCATGTCGACTACGCCTACCCAGTACCCTCCCCATTAATTAAAATTCTTGCTGAGACTATTGAAGCCCTTCCGTCACGTCATTATGTAATCGTCCTCCCTGATGGTAGCACAGAAGCAAGATCGGCCGATTGATCATCTGTTTTGAACAGTCACGTCACCGTCCATCGTATCACGCTTTCGAGTTTGACCGTCAAAGTATGACGTCCAGCTTTAGCCAAATGAACCCCTCACGCAGATAACACTACATGCACCCGCACGACGTTCTCCAGCATGCATTTCACGTACATGTACAATAGCGAAGGCTCGTGCTTGCAATGTAAAAACATTGAGTATTCGATGTTGTAACTTACAACATCGGGTAAGTTCTCTGCGCGCAAAACACTTTTGTTTTGGTACACTGTACCAAAGTATTGGGAAACCGATGTGGACCACATGATAAAATCATTGTGGTCCACACTATTTATTCCTGCCACAAAAGTGTCACCGCCAAAAGTTCCAGGACGTTCCGACCATGGCGACTCCCGTCGACTTGAGCGCGTCTACCTCCGTCTCTACGGCGCCTTCATCCATCACACTCGCCCCAACATCAAGCACATCTCCCGATGCATCTAACGCGCTAACCGCCGCTTTCCCTAGTACAGTACAACTTTCGCAATCTGCCTCCAACACCGATGGCTCCCTTCAAACCGACCTTAACGACTCGGAAGGCGCTAAAACTGTCGCAGTGCCGCGTTGCAGCACATGGTTCGCCATGGACAAGATCAATCCCATCGAGAAGCGCATGCTGCCCGAGTTTTTCGCGGAGAACGCCTCAAAGACGGCCGAGATCTACCTCAAATACCGCAACTACATGGTGCACGCCTATAGACAGCAACCGGGTGTGTATCTAACAGCAACCGCCTGTCGTCGCAACCTGGCAGGCGATGCGTGTGCTATACTGAGAGTTCATGAGTTTTTGACCCACTGGGGGCTTATCAATTTCCATGTTCCACCTCACGCGATGCCTCCTGCTGTCCACTCGAACTACGCCCTTAAAACTGCTGACTCTACTGCTAATAACAGGGAATTGGGACCTGTTTCGATGCTTGTGACTGCTAAAAAGGAGAACTCCAGTCGGGTTAACGCTCCATTGGGTTGTGAAGCTTGCGGCAAGACCAGAGGACCGGAGGATTCGTTCTTCGAGCTTACACCTGAAGCCAAGAAGAAACTGACAAGCAATGGAGCTGCAACTGGAGGAAACAGTGCTACCCCTATGACCACAGCTAACGGGAAGACAAGTGAAGAGAAGGAAGTGACGGTAGGGGGCTTTGCTCTCCGACCTGGAAGTGGCATTTGTGAGGAGTGCTACATTCGAGGAGCTTTTCCTGAAGGCTACGACGCCTCGGACTTCGTACTGATGCCCACTGTGGCCAAGAACCTGTCGGCTGCTGCCAAATGGACACAGGAGGAGACGGATTTGCTGTTGGAGGCTGTGAGCAGTACCAGGAGTAACGGAGTGAAGAGCTCGGAGAGCGAAGACGATGGTGGGAGCTGCGATTGGAGCTTTGTGGCATCAAAAGTAGGCACCAAGACGGCGGACGAGTGTTTACTGCACTTCTTAGAGATGCCGATGCTGAACCAGACGACAACAATTCAAGGAAATGGACTTGGGAACTCAATCCAGTCATTGAGACCGTTTACTGCTGGAGAAGCACTGAATGCACCGGTACTTGATTTGGCAGCACTAGTCGAACAAGTTGATCCGTTTGTTGCGAAGGCTGCTGCCCATGCTGCAATTGGAGCGATCAAGAGACTGCACACGATGCCAGCCACAGAACAGGAGGCTGTTAAACCCGTGGATTCTACTGCAGGGGCAACTGGGGTTAAAGCTGAAAGCACAACGTCAACTACTTCGCTTGAAGCTGCTGCAGAGGCTGTTGTCAGTAGCGCTGAGGAAGCGGGAGTTGCGTCTATCAAGGCTGAGGACGGCGATATCACCATGGAGGACTTGTCAACAGCAACTGAGTCGGCTTCTAAAGCTGAAGATGCCAAGAAGGATGAACCTATCTCGAAGGAACTGGCTGCTGTGACGGAAGAAGCAGCGAACGCCACGACTGTTGCCTTGTTGGCAGTTAGAGCCAAGAAGGTCGCGGAGGAAACAGCTAACGGTCCCGTGCGGGATCTTGTGAACCAGCTACTGGAGAATCAACTGCGACAGATGGAGCTCAAGATGCAGCAGCTCAGTGTGTTGGAGCAGGCCATTGTAGCGGAGAAGGAGCAGCTCGCGAAGGAGAAGTATCAGCTTTACGTGGATCGACTAGCCTTCTCCCAGGAGAAGTTGAACGGTCGATCAGCTTAGGATGTCGTCTTAATACGAGAAGAAACGGAGTTTCCTGCCTGTCACAAACACTCGTTTCATCGGTTGGAAGGTGAAAATAATAGGCATTGGGGTTTCGGCAGCGTCTGGTGGTATTGTATTGTATGGCAGGAATGGAGAATGGAACGAGAGCTGAAGACGAAGCACAAGTGACCGTAACAGTGGATCCTCCCAGTTGCGTGGTGCGAACAAAGGTACGCAACTTCTTCTTCATCTTAAATCGGAATGAAACCTTAAATCTAACACTTGTTTTGTGTTGCAGAACGATCAAGTTGTGCTGGATGCGCTAGTTAACCCTGTCGCCAACATAAAGAGTGTGGAGCTCCGCCATTTTAACCTGGATCAGATCCCAATGGACCAGCTTGAGTCGTTGTTCGGTGGCTGCAGTCTTGAATGCCAAAGTTTATCACTGGAAAAGTGTTCAACTTCGGGAGATCGCTTCTTCGCCTTGATGACTGAACGATTGGCACGAAATCGCGTTCGACTGGCCCATTTCCGCGTGAGAAGGTAAGGAAACATGCGCCTCATTCAGTAACCTTCTGATAGATGACTCTGTGTTCTACTGTTTAGCTGCCAGCAGGTGACGATGACATCTCTCATTGCCATGTCGACGCTTTTCACGTCGTATCTGGTGACATTGGAGTTGTCTTCCTGTAAACTACCGCGTCAAGCTGGGATAATCTTGAGTCAATCGCTTCAAGGCTGCACATCTCTGCGTCATCTCCTGCTATCCGACAACAATATCCGGGACGGTGGGTTACGTGCTATTGCTGATGCCTTGAAGCTGCTCAACATGTCCAGTAGTAATGCTGTGGGGGCTGCGCTTGGTCAGGAAGAGCACTCATCGTCGTCAATACTGGAGCAGCTGGATATCTCTCGAAATGGGATCACCTCAACGGGTTTTGCGTCGTTAATGCAGCTCCCAGTGCGGTGTTTGAGTGCAGCAGGCAACGCAATCGAGAGTGGAGTTGGCGCTTTAGTACAGAGCAATGCTTCAAAGCTCGAAACACTCTGTTTATTCGGCAATCCACTGTCAGAAGATGGGAAACTCGAGTTAGTTCGCTCGCTCTTTCGACGTCGAGATCGAACAGGGAAAAGTGCGTTAAGGGAGCTGGATCTGAGGGTTTGTGGATTTAATTCGCGCGACAGTTTGGATTTACTACAGCGCAGTTTCCTCCAAGCAGCAACTGCAGGACAGCATTGTTCCTTACAGATGCTTTACTTGGATAGCAGTGTGCTCCCTAAGGACGCAGATACAAGCGGTAAGCACTTCAATGAAGGCTGCGAGAGTCTAAAAGAAATTGCCAAGACGAATTTCCCAGCTCTGTGCCTTTGCTTCCAGTCGGATTCTCACATGGAGCTGCCTGACCCAATTCAATTTATCCCGGCGAAAATATCCAAGAAAGCGATTGTGAACACGTTGACGTTGAGTAGTGAACTGGAAGCAGTGGCAATGGCGACCAAGTCAAGTTTGAACGCCACGTTAGCTTCAGTTGCCAGTCTCCCTTCATCTCCGTCGTCGACTGAGTCAGTCATTCTCGAGCCTGTCCGGCCAACAGCTATTGTCCAAGCCCATCCAGTACAGCCACCGACTATCAGCACAGCTGCTTTGCCCGTGGCTCCACTTCCAATGCAACATGTGGATGTTGAATATATTGTCAGCAAGACTATCGAGTGTATGAGTCACAACTTTGAGTTGCGGCTTGGACAATTTCTATCGAGGATGGAGACACAGCAACAAGAAAGGGTACGTAACAAAAGATCACAAAAGATCCCAAATTCCTAAGATTTTTTGTTTCCAGAACTCCTCACAAGTACAATTTTTAGCTGCCAAGGTTGAAGCCTGTGAACGTGCATTACCGAGACTGGAAGCACGACTGGATATGCTGACAGACCGAGTTGCAGCTGGTAGTGCCCAGTTATCAAAGCTGCAGACGGACGTTGCCCTCCAGCTCCAGCAGATTCGACAAGAAGCTTTAACCCAGCAGATGGGGAGTAACCCCTACAGTTCCGGGTCTTTCGCTGCCACGCAAGTATCACCGTCGGTGGCTCTTACTTCTCGGATGCAGTCGCAAGTGGAAGAGTTAGTTTCAACTCGAGTGCAAGCTATAGATCAGCGTTTGAATTCGGAACTGGACCGTGTTCGTGCTGCTCAAAACACCAGTACACCTTCTGATCCGCATGCTGTTGTGAATGCTGTGTCGGCGCATTTGACACAGTTCAAGCACGAATTTGACATCAATCAAGCTGGAGTACTCCGTCAATTCAGCGAAACTGTGAGTGCAGATGGTCGACGCCTGGAAAAGCGGATCGAACAAGTTGAGACACAGATTGAGAGCCTGGAGTCGGTGATCCAATCGGAACAGCAAGCATCCCTCTTAGCATTAGAAGCCATCTCGGACGCTTTCAATGACCCAGCTAGCACAAGGAAAACGTAAAAATACACCGCTCAATACACCACTCAATACATTGTATTGTATTGTATTGTATTGTATTGAGGACACACAAATAGATTGAATTGGCAATACAATCTGTTTACTATGTCTCTCTAAATGCCATCGTAATCCGTCCCCCGGGCTTCGTGCATACAAAGTTCAAGTGTATATTACCCACAGTCCTCAAAGAATTCAGTCAAAAAGCCAAAATGCTATCGATGCAGGAGCTCAAGCGACAAGCATCTCTGGACAAGCGCCGACGCCGCAACCGTGAGGCCATGCAGCGGTCGCGTCAGAGAGATAAAGACCAGATGGAGGCGCTGCGCTTGGAGGCCCAACGACTGGAGGACATACACGGAAAATTGTTAACTCAAGTGGACCAAACATTGGCACAATTGTCCACCTCGGAATCTCGAAATGGTCGCGTTGCAGCTCTCCAGCGACGTTTGGAGGATGCCCGAGAGCAGGCGAACAAACTGATGCGACAGAATCGGAGCTTCCAGGACCAATTGGCGGACAGAGTCAAAGGGGAGGACAGAATGGAGGGATTGCTGAAAGAATTGGTCCGGGACCAGGAGATCCAGGAACGAATTTATAGGCAATTGTGTCGAGAAATCCCGTCGGACTTGGGATTCGGGTTTACTCAGGAACAAGCGGCTCAGATCGTCTTAACGTCGAGACAACAGAGGACGTCGGTGGACAAAGTGGGCTTTGCGGACACCCAAAGGGTCCATCTCTTTGGATGGACCACGCTACATCGTTTCCAAGGCGAGACATTGTATTTTTCCTTCAAGAAAGTCTTCAGGAGCCGGTCGGCAGTGCAGATGGCCGACCGCAACTGGGCGAACGAGATCAAGTTCGTGACGTATCGCAGTGCGTCGGAAGCAGCGACGCAGCAATTCCATGTAAGAGGAGATAAATGCAGAGTTTTGGTTGATAGTTCTGGATCTAATGAGGATTTTTGGTGTGTATGTTTTCAGATTGTGCAGAAGTTTAATGAAGATACTTATTTAATCGCCCGTGAGAAGATGGATCCAGATAATGAAGGGGAGGTTGTGAGGCTGCTGTACCTTCGCTTCCGACTTTCCGAGACAAACGGAAGTTACGCAGTTGTGACGCAGAGTATCCCGCAAGACCGTTCAATTACTGGCAGTTCATATGGGAGAATATGGGCAAATGACGCCTGCATGTGGAATCATTTTGTACCTGTGGTTGATGCAAACGGTGAAGAACATTGTGAAATTCACTTGACAGGGAGTTCGGCTATTGGAGACCCACGAGCTGCACGGACGAATGTACTGGAAACGGTGATGGGTTTGCTGCGGTGGGAGAATATCAACGTTGGCCCAACTCTTTCTCTTACTGAAGCGTCGAGGTCGGATGGAGAGAGAGCAGGGCTGCTACCAGACACCACGACGTAACTTCATTTCTGTTTAATGTTATCGCTTGACTGAATGGGACATCTTTCTGTCGAGTCGTATGCTTTATCTTCAGAGGTGAGAGGCTGGCTTTCACAGCGAGTTTTACTTTGAAGTACCAATTACATTTAATCGACACGATTTCATCTATTCGGTTCGCCGATCCTTGATCGGCAGCTTCGTGTCATGTGATTGTGGAAAATAGTACGCCGACATTCTTGTATGGACACCGCAATCTCTATGGTTTGGCTGGCAAGGGAGTTCAATTCCTGCACTGCACAAAATGCGTCTCAAGTCGACCGTGGCTTTGGCCGCCATTTCCCTTCTGGTATGCGTCGATAGCGCCACAACGCAGTCGTATTCAGTGGTCGTTAACAACCGGAGAGATGTCTTCAGCCAGAGGTTTTTGAGGTCTTACGAGATGCTGAACGAAGTCAGCGAGGAGAGGGCTGGCTTGGACGCTCTAAAGGCAGGTGCATCGAAGCTCTTCGGCTCCACCAGTTTAAAGACTTTCCTGCGTCAGGACAAGAATGGAGTGGACGTTTTGAATGCTTTAAAGTTCGGAGACGACGTCACGGCCGCCTTGAAACACTCGAAAATGGACGATTTAAAGACGTACATCACCATGTTCAACACCAAGAAGAAGCCGGAGAATCCGCTTACCTTAATTGGAGTGTTCACTGCTCGCTACGGAGATGACGCGGTGGCTAGAGCGTTAGTGGAAGCCAAGAAAAACGCTGCAAAAGACCCCGAGTTGGCGAAGTTAGCCACCGAACTCCGCGCTGAGCTTCTCTCGAAGTGGTTGAAGGACGGACAATCTACCGGCGAAGTTTTCAAGTTGTTAAAGCTGAACGAGGGTGGATACGGTGCCCTTATCAGTCGGAAGATGGAGCTGTTGGACGACTATATTGTAAAATTCAATACCAACAAACAGGGGCATGAAACGATACTACAGACTTTGACGACAGGCTTTGGTGGAGAAAATAAGCTGGTGTCGATCATCGCAGCGGCAAAACCCGATCCTGCTACAGCAAAGAAGGCCAGAGCGTTGGAGAAGGAGTTATTTACGAAGTGGCAGGGTGAAAATTTGGACCCTGCAGGTGTCATGAAGCGACTGAAGCTGGACGATGATGTGGAAAAAGTCCTGGAAAATGACAATTTCAGGACTTTCGAGAAGTACGTCACTGTGTGGAACGAGAACAGTTTAAACACAAAAACGACAGTACTGGAGACGTTAACAACCAAATTCGGAGATGTTGCTGTGGCGAGGGCTCTGGTGACTGCAAGAGAAATGCGGGAGACCGAACGAACCGCTTTAAAGCTGCAGAATGAGCAGTTCGATGGCTGGTTGAAGAACGAAATGTCCGTGGATGACGTGTTTAAGTTTTTGCGGATGAAAGAAGACGGATTTGAAGCTATTGGCAGTCGGAAATTGGAGACACTGGACGGATACATCAAGTTGTTCAACCGTGAAAAGCCTGGAGATGAAACGTTACTCAATGCGTTGACAATTGGATTTGGATCGGAAACAAAACTTGCAGCTATACTGTTGAAGGCCAAGGCGCACAAAGTGTATCCACGAATGGAAGCAAACGCGAAAAAACTGCAGAATGTATTATTCAAGAAATGGCTGGACGAGGGATTGGATTCTGTGGACAGCGTTTTGATTCAGAAATACAAAATAGCTGCAGCGAATGTGGATACCGCTAGCGATATGCAGAAGGCGGTTGCGAAGCAATTTACACAGTATTACGAGAATACTAGAGGCAATTAGATCAATAGCACTATTCGGTTAGTAATTGCAAAATCAAAAATGAGAGAAACTTGTAAATGAGTTACATGTATGTCAACCAAAGTGATTTCGAGATTACCGTTATTACGAAGTATGAATAAACGATGTCCTTCAGCACTAGATAATGTGTGCCGATTGATGCTCTAATTAATTACCTCAGTCACAGGCAGGGCGAAGTCACAAAGACTCAGTAAACTCGACTGCGTAACAATACTGAACGCACAGTACAACTCATACTTAATTTAGAGCATTGATCTGTTGATGAGAATGGATGACTTGAAGGTGCATTCTTTACCATGTCGCCCGCATATCGCTGTGTCACCTTGCTCCTTTGTCGGACTTGTTCAACGTGACTTTGCAAGATTTATAACACTATTTCAACCAATATAAAATCGTGGTGCAAAGTGCACGACGAATTCACTCCACCTATACATGTATCATTTTAAAATACGTACCGGCAGCTGCAAATGCAAGGACCTGATCCACGGTCTGAAATTCATTAGAGTTCAATTGTGCATCTGACCTTCATCATAGCTCCCCACCCAGGAGCGTAAGAATAGATCATTCTCTTCCGCAATATCTGAAGACGGCACATTGCGATGAACAAGCTAATAGGACGAAAGCATCGATCACGAGGTTAATCTTTAACTTAACATCGAGTAGTTTCCCACGCATTAGACACAGCGTCCATCTTTCTTCAATAACGTTGTGGTCAGCACCACTACAGCACAACAGCCAGGCTAAGCCAACAGTAATATTCAAAATGATTGGAACTCAGTTGATTAGCCGCTAACTCAGCTCGCATATTATACATGTACTTCGAAACATCATGATATTTGTACAGTGTCCAAGATCACTGCAAAATATCCAGAGCTTCTCCGGACAACGCATGGTATTATTTCGACGGTATTATTTTGTGTCGTAGTAGTCAAATGAGTACTCTCATGCGATGTACACTAATACCCCTTACCGATGCGTATACAGTACTACATGTAGTACACGCTTAGAACAATGTGAGCGACGCTGTACGCTGTACACATGGAGATGGCATGTGAATACACTGTGATGGGATTGGGAGGGAGGGGAAGGGGGGGGGCGTTCGGCAACAATTGTGTAGTCACATAATTGTATTCGATCGGCCCCTTAGCTACTCGACGAAGCAAAGCGACCGAGGAGCTGTACTTATGTTAACACGTTTCGTGAGCTGTTGCTTCTAACGAAGTTCTGTACACAATGTACATCCCGGGATAAACCAGACGGCCTGATCGAAGTATTATCCGGATCGGTGGCATTCTACGCCCCACTCTTTGAATCACTGGGAAGGACCAAAGTTCTCCACTACTGTCAGGGTAATGCGCCGTCACCACAGCATGCTGAGGGTGATTACAGTGGTCTTGTTGGCCACAATTAGTATCTCTGTGGTATCGGGTTTAACCGCTGATCGAAACGGAGTTTCTCCGATAAGACAACTACGAGCCCACGTGGCAACACAGGAAGAGAGGGGGATCACCTCAAAACTCAAAGCAACCGCAGCTCAGTTCGTCGACGCCGTCAGGATGCGCTCCTGGTTGGGAAAGGATAAGTCGGTTGATGACATTTTAGCCCAATTGAAACTGAATGTCAAGCTGGAGGACGCTCTCGGCAGTCCCGACTTGAAAACTCTGAACTCGTACGTGGACTTGTTCAACAAGAAATACCCAGACAAGCAAGTGTCGTTAATGGGGACGCTAAAGGCGCATTACGGGGATTATATTGTGGCCGAAGCGATTATTTCAGCGCAAGGTGGGCTTGCTAAGGAACGAGCAGGGATGCTCCAGTTTCTCCAGTTGAAAGACTGGTTCACCAAAGGAAAAACTGTGGACGATATCTTCGCTCTCCTTAAAGTCGCAGACGACGGACCAAACGTGCTACTGAGCTGGAAGTTGGATACGCTGGATGATTACACGAGATATTTCAACATCAAAAGTCCTGAGCGCAAAACTTCCGTCTTTAAAGTATTGAAAAGAGGCTACGGAGACGACCAGTTCGCAATTCTGGTTTCCAAGGCCATGGACATCCCGGAAACGCAGAAAAATGCAGCTATTTTCCAGGAGAAACTGTTTAAGCAGTGGGTAAAAAGCGATATCTACCCAGATGATGCTCTCACCAAGGTATTCAACATCCCCAAGGACAAGTTAGCTACTGCTGGTACTCGAGAGAAATCTATTGTCAGCGAGTACAGAAAATACTACGACGAGGACCTTGGACTTGACCAAATACCTGGCTTCGTGAATCCAAGACGCAGTTAAGCAGACATACAGAAGAGAATTACCTATCTCTTCTTTATTTTATGGGTCGCGTTGTAATTCAAAAGACCTTGTCGATCTTAAACGGACTCTTTCAATGAGCAAGTCTGGCTCGCGCCTCCAGAGCCATTTGCTCCCAACTGGAGTAGTACAAATTGGCACTGCAGACTGTAAATGCTGTGGTAATACCCATACCGAATCCGATCCACAGTCCTTCGATCCCGATTTCAAAGTAAAACGACAGCAAAGCCCCAAGTGGAATCCCAATGACGTAAAACGCGAGGACGTTGGTTTTCGCAGCCATATTCTGCCAGCCTGCCCCCTTGTAAATGCCCTGGATCACGCAGTTCAAAGAGTCGATAATCTCGTACGGAACCATCACCAGCAGGGCATCTGAAGCGCGTTGAATGGCGACTGGGTCGTTAATAACGAGGAGCGGGATCTGGTGACGAAGTATGTATACAAGCACTGCGAAGAAGCACGAAAGCACGAACACTGTACTCAATGTCGTGCGGCTGATGACTCTGGCTTTCTTCGGATGATTCGCGCCCAGACAATTCCCAACGCGGATATTACTGGAGACTGAAACACCCATAAACACTGTGTAGATCGAAGACGCCACTTGCATAAGCACTGCATGAGCACTGACAGCCACAACGCCATCAGGCAAGTTACCAGCCAAAACCGCCAATACTTCGTACGCCCACCATTCCATCGCCATCATCGCCAATCCAGCCGTACCGAGCTCCAAAAACAACGGTACAAGTGCCCACGCCTCTTTCCATTGCCAACCACTCCACCACTTTACGTGGTTTTCACTCCAGTAGAAATACGGCACGAGACAAAGCGGTAGCACCATATACCCTAACGTTCTTGAAAGTGCAGCACCATGGAACCCCAATGAGGTATTGTACGTGAGGAAATAACCACCAAAAATGTTGATAAATGTCCCCATCAACGCGAATAACACCATCGGTCTCACAACATTCTGAGCCTGTAGCAACTTGCGTAGCATTTCGTAGATAAACAGGAACGGAACACCAAAGACCGTCACTCTCGAGAACTCCCCAGCCAGTCTAGCCACCTCTGGATCTTGTCCACAAAGTACGAGGAAGAACTCAGCGTGCCAATTCATGAGAAACACAGGGATTAAACACGATCCCACCACAATCAACGCTGATTGCAGATAAACTCCTAGTTTATCCAACCTCCCAGCTCCATAAGCTTGAGAACACAATGTATCCAAGGCAGAAGTCAATCCAAAGCCAATAGAAAGTGCTGATACGTTCGTGAACATAGTGGACAGCGTCGCTGCAGCCACGTAGCGCTTTGTATCGGGGGAATCAATGTGTCCTACCAGTACAATACACACTAACCCTGGGAGATATTCGAGAGTGTAGGTCACTACGACGGGGTAAGCCAACGCCATCGTCTTCCAGAACTCGTCGATGGCCACAGGCTCCGGTTCTTCGTCTTGTTCTTGCGTCAGTTCATGAACGAGTGAAGCGACGTCACTCTCCGTCTCGTAGTCGTGTATTTTCACTACATCTAGTGACGCAGTGTACGTGGGACTGGCAGCAGGGAAGCTCACGCCACGGGAGATCAACGCAGGGACGAACTCCACGTCCACATCGCACTCGTTCACGAGCAGAGACGTCTGTTCCGAGGAAGAGTTGACCATATTCGGTACAAGACAAAGTGAACGTTTATAGAGAATTGAAGTTCCGGCAGTGTACGCCACACCATGGACTTGGTGGTCAGTAGCAGCGTTAAACTAGACGGGGTAGCCATGTATGCAGGTGCAGGTGGATGCACTTAGCTCAAGAGCAACATGGTAAACAAAGAGAGATTTGTTTTAAAAGTACTGGTTTAAAGTCTGTAAATATCATCATGACACGATGGCCGAGTGGTCTAAGGCGCTGGTTTTAGGCACCAGTCTTCATTGGCGTGGGTTCAAATCCCACTCGTGTCAATTTTTCTCCACGCACTCGACTTGAGATTTGCTTTGGACTTGAGCGGCTTCATTAGCACTTCAACTTGACCAAGAAGTTGTTCCTCTTTGCCGTTGGAGCTGTGTTGCAGCCATGAAGAAGGAAATCTACACAACTTTTTACATTCCACAATCAAAGACAACCGTTGCATTATTGCGGGCAAGAGAAGAGATCAAGTTTGCAAGATGAGCTTGTAGACAAGCAACAAACATGGGATAGATCACAACATCAATCCTAGTATTTTAGAAATTAAAGCAAAGAAAGGTATGAAAGCAAATGGTCGGAACCGCCGAGTATGCGCGCACCGAAGCACTTAAGCCTCAAGATGCTACGCACAAGCAGCGGCATTCTTCCTCCAGATTCTAAGACCAGTTGACTCCTCTCTCGACAACTTAGAAGCACTTGCGGTGCACGATCGAGGGTCCCGACTCGTCGTACTCGGCCTTCGAGATCCACATCTGCTGGAACGTCGACAGCGACGACAGAATAGATCCACCGATCCACACCGAGTACTTGCGCTCGGGCGGGGCCACCACCTTGATCTTCATGGTGGACGGGGCCAGAGCCGTCAGCTCCTTGGTCATACGCTCGCCAATGCCCGGGTACATGGTGGTACCGCCGGACAGCACGATGTTGCAGTACAGATCCTTACGGATATCGACATCACACTTCATGATGGTCTGGAACGTGCAGTCGTGGATACCCGAAGCTTCCTTACCGATGAGCGACGGCTGGAACAGCACCTCAGGGGTACGGAAACGCTCGTTACCGATGACAATGACGTTGCCATCCGGCAGCTCGTAACTCTTCTCAAGGCCCGACGACTCGGCAGCAGTCTTCATCTCCTGGTCGAAGTCCAGGGCGATGTACGTCAGCTTCTCCTTGATGTCACGCACAATTTCGCGTTCGGCCGTGGTGGTGAACGAGTAACCACGCTCCGTCAGGATCTTCATCATGTAGTCCGTCAGGTCGCGGCCAGCCAGATCCAGACGCACAATAGCGTGAGGAAGAGCGTAACCCTCGTAGATAGGCACAGTGTGGGACACACCATCACCAGAGTCGAGCACACAGCCCGTGGTACGGCCAGAGGCGTACAGGGACAGCACGGCCTGGATGTTCACGTACATGGCGGGCACGTTGAACGTCTCGAACATGATCTGCGTCATACGCTCACGGTTAGCCTTGGGGTTCAGCGGGGCCTCCGTCAGCAGCACAGGGTGCTCCTCGGGGGCGACACGAAGCTCGTTGTAGAACGTGTGGTGCCAGATCTTCTCCATGTCGTCCCAGTTGGTAACGATACCGTGCTCAATGGGGTACTTCAGCGTCAGCACACCACGCTTGGACTGAGCCTCGTCACCGACGTACGCGTCCTTCTGGTCCATGCCGACCATAATTCCCAGGTGCTTGGGGCGACCCACAATCGAGGGGAACACGGCACGCGGGGCGTCATCGCCGGCGAAACCGGCCTTGCACATACCGGAGCCGTTGTCAACGACCAGAGCTTGAACGTCTTCGTCAGCCATCTTGAATAGGAGGGGGAGGAGGCTTGGGAGTCTTGGAGATCTGTTGCCAACTGGAAGAAAAGGGAAATGAGCCAAATAGGCCACGTGGATCGGGGGGATTTTTTACTGTGAGGTGAAGGGACGATTTGCCATGTCATCCCTCCTGTGAGATAGGGTTCAGAAGTGTAAAGATAGATGTCAACTGTCCTCAAAGCGAAGCGGCAACGTAGGACAATAGTGAAACCAAGTTATTGCAGGGCTGTTTCTTTTTCCTTCGTTTTCAACCTGACGCTTGGCCGTTTGGATGAGGGAAAAAACTCAAATAGATATTGCAGAAAGGGATACATTTTGGTGTTGCTTGTTGCTCGAGTGGACTAAGGTGGTGATCGACTTGCAAATGCTCATGCAGTACATGCTGAAAGGTTTCAAGTTTTCGGCTTTGCAAGCACGTTGAGATCTCTGCAGTTTGCAATCTTCGCGCACAGAAGCTTGATTGTCCAACAGCAAGGATTTGCCAATACATGTCGATGTCATCGCAATAGATCAGCGGTTACAGTGACGACAGAAACATTTTATCTTCAGCGACTTGAGTGTATTGTAGTGCAACCCCAGCGCCGCGATCCTAGCTCGATCCACTGCATCAGACGCGGTTTGCTGCTGGAAAGCCTCGCGCTGTTGACTCTGTCGGCCGCAATCACATCTAGGGTTTATGTGCCAGTTGTGAGGCATTTCCCTCAAATAAGCGCTGCGTCGCATTGTGGGGTCAATTTTTTACACAAACCTGAGTTCGAGATGCTTTTTCACTTGGAGTTTCTATTGAATCCCGATCCAGCCTCAAAGAGGACCTGAGACATCTCCCAAAAGTACGTCAGCGAGGGACTTGGGTCAATCGTAGATCGCTGTTCGCCTCGATTTGCAGCGCCTACAGGAAAAGCTGAAGCAACAAACTGCCAGCCGTAGTGAGGTGGCTAAGATGACACCTTACTTCTTGCATTGACAGCAAGAAGGAAGCAGATACAAATGCCATTGCAGCGAGAGGTGGCAAGGCTACTTTGATGCTTTGGGTACATGTCATCTTTGCGGAGAAGAGACGAACATGTACCTTATCCAACGACGACGTGAGGATCGACGACAGTCTCCGTATCCTTTCCTCTCATTTAGAGTGCAACAACAGGCAGCAACAAGTGGATGCCCCAGCTGGAGAAGCTCAGCCGAGCGACGACAGATGCCGCCTTTATAAGGCACGATGAGATCTTGCTGGCTGTCCATGCTGGCTGTCCACATCTGCAGCTTGGTCATTGGCTCTATAAGCTCGTTTTGCTGCCGTTGTTGCTTAGGTTGAACTGTTCCAACCGAAATATACCCGCTACATTTGCCTTTCAGTTGCGAGACACTCCATAAATGACATCATTACTACCAAAATGACAGTGAGTCCGTTGTGTCGGTGGCAACAAGGCGCTCCAACGCTACACTCGATGTCTTGTGGTCTAATACATGTACACCTTTTCCCGGGCAAAGTGGCACATTTTCCAAGCAAAGTGGTTTTTAATCACTCGTGCAACTTAATATTTTCTCTAGTAAGTACGATTTTCAAGCAAAGTGGCTAAGTACGATTTGTTTTTCAAGCAAAATGGCGCGAAGCAGCTTCAGCCACCAACTTCACTGGTTTCAGGGGCTCATACCGGACCTCATTTCCCCCATTGCGCTCCAGCCCACACATGACTGACCCCACCACGCCTTCTCCTTCTACCGAAGCCAAGGAGTACGAGCGCAATAGCGCCAAAAAGCGAGTCCTGGATTCCTTTTTAGACGGTCAAGACTGGAAAAACACCGCCCGCTTCAACAAAGTGTCCATGACTACTGCTCGTCGAGTCATTTCGAAGGGTAGTATCGAGAAGCAGGTACGCGGTGGCGTTCGGCCGTCTTGTGTGAAGATGACAGTGGAGGTGGTGTCGAAGTTGGAGGAATATTTAGACGAGCAGGCGGACATGAAGCTCGTGGACATGAAAGATCGGCTACTCAGCGACATGGACGTCAACGTAAGCGTCACTTCAATTCACCGTGCGCTCCACGGTATGCTCTACACGATCAAGGCTTTGCGTATCGAGAAATCTACGATGAATAGCAGCGAGAACAAGGCTAAGCGCATGGCGTTCGCCAAGGCGCTGAACTTGCACGTTACAGAAGGTAACATGATCATCTATCATGACGAAACTAACTTTAACGTCTACCTAACACGCACGCAAGGCTGGGCCAAGAAAGGGGAGCGCGCAGTCATCCAGATGCCGCCGTCCAAGGGAAAGAACTTGCACGTCCAGTGCGGTGTGTCTCCAGGCAGCGGGTTGGTGCTCATGCGCACCCACGACGGCGGCATACACATGGACGAGAATGCGAGGTTTGTTGCCGATTTGTTCGTCGAGGTGCTAAACACGGACGAGTACAAGGAGAGCTACGGCGGCAAGAAGGTGGTCATTGTCACCGACAATGCACCGGCACACAGCCAAGTGGAAACGCTATCCCGGGAAAAGCTCGTTGCTGATGGCATTGTCAACAGCAACAAGCTAGTTATTCTTCGTTTAGCGCCATATAGTCCTATGTGTAACGCAATCGAGGGCTGTTTTAGTGTGCTGAAGGCACACATGAAAGGACATCTTGCTACAAAGCGACGAGAGTTTTTGGTGCGCGGTGAGTATGATTCCCTCACAGCACACAGGACAGCGCTCCTGAAAGAGGCGGTCGAAGAGAGCAAGCATGTTCTAACGCAGCGTTTGGTGTGGCGCATGGAGAGACACTGCTTGAAGAATATCTTTTTAGCGGAGAGAGGCGAAGACATGTCGTTAGGTCAGTAGGAGTTCCACTTTGGTTGGGAAAAGAATCGTACTTAGCCATATTGCCTGAAAAAACTTATTATCCGATTTTCGATTTTTTGAAAAAAAACCACTTTGCTTGGAAAATGTGCCACTTTGCCCGGGAAAAGGTGTAGACCGTCTATCGCTGCGACGGAGCAGACCAACCTGAGCCCGTCTTTTGCCGGTGCAGACTCAGACGTTCACACGTTCGTACACCGTCGACTAATTGTCCCGAGCGACATGGGGGCGATTCCCGCATAGCACAGGCAGCCTGGTGCGACTTGCAATCGATGCACGCACTGCGTGCCACGCAGTTGTAGCCCGCAATGCGCTTACGACCACCGAACTAACGGTACAAGTACCTGTACGCCTACAGGTTGTTGCATTTTGTCGAGAGAAAGCACCATTTCGACACTGTTTTGCTGCAACGGAGAGTGTTTGGATCAGGTTTCATCATGCACTAGTATTTGTCAACCCACCACCTCAGAAGTCTGTGCAAATTGCACGGTGATATCCACTGGAGGAAACAGAACGCCCTGAAAAGAGCTTGTTGTTGCTCTCGAATCAATAGCAACTTAACATCCGCAACTTAACCACTTCAACTTGGTGTGTAATTACATAACAACCATCATTCAGCCGTTATGACTTTGCATGCACCTGTCGATGTAACGACAGTTGACACTGACTGGTCCACCGGCATTTTTGCATCACCCCACAGTTCGATCCACAGAGCAGCAGCCATGGCATTCGAGCCTCGTAGCCCCACCTTCACCAAATATCCAGGGGAGACTCAACCGTTGCTGGACTACAAAGACACTGTAGTGGGGATCCCTGGCAGCTTAGAAATCCCTGATGAAGCTGATCCGCACATTGTCGAGGAGCTCAAGACTCTGCTCAAACTTGTGTACCCCGTCGTAAGTATCAAAGGAGTATTATCTATTCATTGCAATGTATTCAATGATGTTTTGGTAATTGTAGGTTGTGACGTCTGCACTCGAGTTTTTGCCGGGTTTCACGTGTATTATCTTGGCCGGACACATCGAATCGCCACGTACACAGCAATACGTAGATGCTGCTACACTTTCCACGATGGTACGGTGTTCTTGCAATGGTTTAACTGTTGGGAATTTGTAGAACTGACTTTAATGTTGATGCGTTGCAATCAGTTTATGAACATTTCTGCCTATTCCATTGGTTTCGGACTCACATCTGCTCTGGATACGTTGTGCTCTCAAGCCTACGGAGCGAAGCGGTTCGGAAAGATCAGTATCTACTTTCAGGCTGGTCTGCAGATTATTGGCGCTTGTCTTGGACCGATTTTCCTGTTAAACTGGTACTCCGAGAGCTTCTTGCTGTACATGGGTCAAGATCCAGAGGTTTCACGGCTAGCGCAGAGCTTCTCGCGTTGGATGCTACCTGGTGTGCCGTTTGTCTTCCTCTATGAATTGGTGCGCAAAGTTCTACAAGCTCAAAACATTATGAAACCGCTGGTGGGTATTGCAGCCATGGGGAACGTCGTGAACATCGTGACGGGGTATTGGTTGACTTACCACACGTCGATGGGCTTCGAGGGTATCGCTTTATCAAGATCACTAGGCAACATCATATTGCCACTGCTGTTAATCCCGTACTTCGTTTACCACCCGCACCATTTGACTCAGTGGTGGCGCGGCTGGAACATGAAAGTGGCTTCTGAGCATGTGGGGTTATTTCTGCGTCTGGGAATCCCTGGCGCGTTGCAAATGACGATGGAATGGTGGGCTTTTGAGTTGCTGACGTTGATGGCTGGCATCCTCCCCAACGCTGTGGTGGCTGTTAGCGCCCATGCAGTGCTCGTGAACATCAACAATACCATTTACATGACATTTGCTGGCCTCGCAGTCGCCTCTAACATCCGTGTTGGCAATTGCCTGGGTGCCAACGCGCCGAAACAGGCTCGAGTTGCGTGTACCGTATCGCTGACACTGACGTTTTTCATCTCGTCAGTGTTCGCCATCTCAATTTACGTGCTTCGTGGTGAAATCCCAAGTCTCTTCCTGAACGATACTCAAGGTATCGCCCGGGCTGCTAGTGTCCTGGCCGTTTGGGCCCCTTTAGAGGTGCTGGATGGTTTGAATGCTGTCGTGCAGGGGATTTTCCGAGGTGCAGGCAAGCAGAACGCGGCTGCGACTGTAAATGCAGTGGCGTACTACATTTTTGGGATTCCTGTTGCCGGACTACTGGGTTTCCACTTCGCCCTGGGCGTTGAAGGCTTGTGGCTGGGCTTCGGGTTCGGTATCTTTGTAGCTGCCTCGCTGCAGTTCTACATGCTGTTCGAGCGCTGGACGTTCACTGAACTCGCTGAAGACGCCCAAAAGCGCACAGCCGAGTGATAGAGTTCAATCATTTTACTAGGAATATCAAACTTCTTCATCCTTTCGACCATTTTCAGTGTCTTCCACAGTCCGAAGTTGTTGACGACCTTGTGCCCTCGGTACCCGAAATCCCTCATCACGACACCATGGACATCTCCCTGATTATGGACTCTCTCCTGTTGGTTGAGTGGATGGCCTCTCATTCCCAGCTCAGTTCAAAATTCTACCAGGTGGGGCACATCAAGGGGGATATTTTCAGCCGATGGTGGCTCCTTTAACGTTCGAACCAATGGCTCCCAATGAGACTAGACCACTGCTTCCGCTAGAATGTGAGACCCTGGTAGCCATTGCTGATTGCCATGAGCTCAAGCCTCAAGAACCAGAACCTGATGCGGCGGAAGAGCTACAAACACTCCTGACACTCGTTTATCCTGTTGTAAGTAAAATACTACCGTAAGGATAAAATCCAAACATACTGAGAGGATATGTCTATGTAGGTGGGCACGACAGCACTTGAGTTCCTCCCTGGACTCACGTGTATTATATTGGCTGGACATATGGACTCCCCGTACACTCAACAGTATGTGGATGCTGCCACTCTGTCAACTATGGTACGTTTTCATTGGGAATGGATACTGTAAACAGTTTTTACTTATTGTTTGCTGTTGTTAGTTGATGAACGTGACGTACTATTCCATTTGCTTCGGACTCTCGACGGCTCTAGATACTTTGTGCTCTCAAGCGTATGGAGCGCGTCGTTATGACAAGATTGGGATCTACTTCCAAGCTGGTGTCTTGGTTTTAGGAGCAGTATTTACCCCTATTTTCCTCCTGAACTGGTACACGGGAGACTTGATGGTGTTCATGGGTCAAGACGCGGAAGTATCGAGGCTGGCGCAGAGTTTCTCCAGGTGGATGTTACTCGGGATGCCATTTGTGGTTCTCTATGAACTCGTACGTAAAGTTCTACAAGCACAGAACATCATGAAGCCGCTGGTGACTATCGCAGCGATCGGTAACGTCGTGAACGTCGTGACTGGATACTGGTTAACCTACCACACATCCATGGGCTTCGAGGGTATCGCTCTTTCAAGATCTCTAGGCAACATCGTGCTGCCACTGCTGTTAATCCCGTACTTCATCTACCACCCGCACCATTTAACCCAGTGGTGGAATGGCTGGGATATCAAGGAAGCTCTTGCTCACGTTGGTTTATTCTTACGCTTGGGTATCGCTGGTGCAGCTATGATGACGATGGAATGGCTGGCGTTCGAGCTGTTAACTCTCATGGCTGGTGTTCTGCCCAATCCGGTAGTGGCAATGAGTGCTCACTCCGTTCTTGTGAACATCAACAGTATTATCTACATGATCTTTGCGGGCCTGGGGGTCGCTGTTAACATTCGCGTCGGCAATTGTCTCGGTGCTAACCTGCCGAAACAAGCCAAGGCTTCGTGTACCGTGGCTCTGACGCTCACGTTGGTTATTTCTCTCTTGTTCATCGCTTTCCTGTACGTAACACGTTGGACCCTGCCGAGTCTCCTGCTTAATGACCAAGAGAGTATAATGAGAGCTGCTAGCGCTTTAGCAGTGTGGGCTCCGTTCGAGATCCTTGATGGACAAAACACGGTATTACAGGGCGTTTTCCGAGGTGCAGGCAAGCAAACTGTTGGTGCAAGTATCAATGCAGTGGCGTACTATGTGTTTGGCACACCATTGGCAGTGCTGTTGGGCTTCTCTTGGGCGCTTGGAGTCGAAGGATTGTGGGTTGGCTTCGGTCTTGGAATTCTCGTGTCGACTTCGTGTCTGTATTTTTTACTGTTCGAACGCTGGACGTGGGAGGAGCTTGCTGATGACGCACAGAAGCGAACGTTGGCGTGATAGTTGAGGAACGAGAAGATGCTGAGGAACATCTATGATGTACATGTAAAGTATTTCCCCATGTTTAGCCTGCACTTGACTTCCTCGAGTTGAAAGTTGAGCACTTCAAACATTTGTAAACGCTTGATAGCCCAGTGCTATCGAGTGTGGCAAAACAATGGATTACATGGTACACTTAGTCACGTTGACAATGCCTACAGCACTAGCAGTGATCCAACTACCAGCTAGGCAATATTGTGTGAAATCACAGAGAGTCTTGAGTATGCGACACTCAGTCGTTCTTTTATCTTTCGTCCTAGGTAGGACTTGACAAGCACAGTCAAGCTCTAGAACTTCTGGCGCCCTTGGTTCTGGAACTCCATATGCTTATCCCAAGGAAGTGCTCTGCAACTTGGACATGCACAAACTCTATCTAAGTCTATTAAAATTGATAATGTAGTCGGTTCAACCGATCCCAGAGAGGATCGAGACGGCAGACACGATGGGCTGTAGTACTACTAGTACCGCTGTCGATTTGACCCCCAGCTACAGCATGCTAACTTATAGAAATGATCAATGAATAACTCACGGGTATTATACAGCCACTCATTCCATTAACTTTCAGTTTTCAATTCACTCGCAAACCCTCAAGATGCGTCTCCATGCACTCGTGCTGTTATCTACAGCCTTATTGTCATGTATCGACGGCGTGTCAGCCATTGACGCCTCCAAGTTGACGACGGCCGAAGTGACAGCTTCACACTCGAGGTTTTTGCGGAAATTCGAGGAAGAAAGAGGTATTGGAGACAGTGCGGTGAGCTCCACGAAACTTCAGAAGTACAAACTCCAATGGAGCCAGATGCATCTCGGCGACGATCTCGGTGCGGTTCTCAAAAGCGACCTAGTGGGAAAGATGGCGAAGTTCAATCTCAACAAAGCTCCTTCGAAGCAAGTGTCGTTGATTGGCAGACTCACAGCCAAGTACGGAGATGACATCGTTGCTAGGGCACTCGTGTCAGTGGAGAGGAGCACGAGTGACAACCCTGCGCTGCTCGCAATGGCCAGGCAAATACGGGAGGATCAAATTGCCAACTGGCTGAAGAACGGCGA
Organism: Phytophthora citrophthora; assembly: GCA_031305395.1. Taxonomy (NCBI): domain Eukaryota; phylum Oomycota; class Peronosporomycetes; order Peronosporales; family Peronosporaceae; genus Phytophthora; species Phytophthora citrophthora. The sequence goes on from JASMQC010000013.1 coordinate 854,126, forward strand.
AACAGTCCCTGGGGTGGTTAGTAAACTGAAGTTTGTCGACGATGAGTCCATTTTCCGTAGTAAGGCGCTGGGTGTGCTGGAAGATTTCATCAAGGAGTACAACAAGGCGAAACACGGGGATGAAACCCTTCTCAAGACATTGACAACAGTCTACGGAGGTGAAAGTGAACTGGTGACAATGATCGCAAAAGCGAGGGTTACTGGTAACTTCCCCTACCGTGTGAACCCCCAGTCGGTCGAGAAGGCCAACAGCATCGAGAGTCAACTCATTAGAAAGTGGAAAAGCCAGAAACTGGAGCTTTACAGAGTCATGGCCAAGCTCGATTTTGACAACGACATCAACAAGGCCATGAGCTCTGGTAAGGTGAAGGTTTTGTTCAAATACGCGGACAGCAAGACGGAAGCCTTTAAGAGACTTGAGGCGAAATACGGAAAAGCAGAAGTTGCAGTTGCGTTCATGAAGGAGAAGGGCAATCCATTCTATGGTAATACTGCGAAGGCGTTGTACCAGAGACAAATGAATGGCTGGCTAGAAAATGGAGACACAGCAGAAAGAGTGTTCTCGATCCTGAAGTTTAAGGAAGGCGACGATTTCTTCTACAAATTGGGCGCGCTTGAAGAGTACGTGAAATTCCTGAAGACTAAGAACCCGGACGATGCCACGGATATATTCAAGGTTTTGAAGAAGGGATTCGGCCCCGCTGACGAAGATAAACTTGCACTTGCTATTGTTCGACCATACACCTCGGAAATGTCGAGTTACCAGAAATCGCTATACACGGACTGGGTGACACGAGACCTGGATCCAATGAGCGTTGGCACCAACGTGTTCAAGATACCTGAGCTTGATGTGGCCGCTGGAAAGTACAGTGATCGGCTTAAATCGATCATTAAGCAGTACACTACGTACTACAAGGAAGCAGCAGATTTACCTGAGATTCCTGCCGTCAGAGTCGGACGTTCTTAAAACCAGTTAAGTTAGTCAACCTCATCGCAACAACTGGCAAAATACAAGTCCATTCGTTCAATACTTTATCAGAAGTTTTTCACTTCAAGACAACTCTACTTTGAAGTATTTAGAATCGTGTTTGTGGCGGATCACTACAAAACTTCATGTAGTCTATAACACTATTGGTAAATGTACTTGAAATAATTAATGACGCCGTGGTAACTCAAACTTTTCCTGTCGGTACTACTGACCGACCCGGTAGGCAGCTCTGCGTTGTCCGGCCTCCATCAGCCTACAATATACATGTACATGTACTGGCATTTTGTGACGAATCATACTTTCAAAAAGGATTCGTCGCAAAAGCACAATGTGGATTGTAGCGCATCCCAACTTCCCTCTTTCCAATTCACTCGCGAAACACAAAGGTGAACCGGGAAACACACTCAAGTGATGCATTTTCACGCACTCGTACTGTTATCTATAGTTTTTTTGGTCAGGAACTGACGCCTCCAAGTTGGCAGCTCCACACTCACGGTCTTTGAGGAAATCGGAGCCCATAAAGAACGAAGAGAGAGTATTTAACCGCCTGACGACGAAGCTTGATGATATAGTGGATGCCGCGAAGTTCAAAAGGCTCAAACTCCAGTGGAGCATCCAACACCTGGATAAAGATCTTCCTAAACTTTTAAAAAGTTCGCAAATGGAGAAACTGGCGGAGTTCAATCTCAACAGAGCTCCTTCGAAGCAAGTGTCGTTGATTGGCAGACTCACAGCCAAGTACGGAGATGACATCGTTGCTAGGGCACTCGTGTCAGTGGAGAGGAGCACGAGTGACAACCCTGCGCTGCTCGCAATGGCCAGGCAAATACGGGAGGATCAAATTGCCAACTGGCTGAAGAACGGCGAAACAGTCCCTGGGGTGGTTAGTAAACTGAAGTTTGTCGACGATGAGTCCATTTTCCGTAGTAAGGCGCTGGGTGTGCTGGAAGATTTCATCAAGGAGTACAACAAGGCGAAACACGGGGATGAAACCCTTCTCAAGACATTGACAACAGTCTACGGAGATGAAAGCGAACTGGTGGCGATGGTCTCAAAAGCTAGAACTGCGTTTCCCTATGCCCAGATTAATCCACGGTCGGTCGAGAAGGCAAACTACATCGAGGACCAGCTCATTGGCATGTGGAAACACGAGAAGCTGTCGGACTTTAGAGTCATGAGCAAACTCCAATTCAGCGACGATATCAACGAGGCTCGAGATGTGGTAAAGTGAGGGCTATCTACAAGTTCAGCTCCAGGAAGACGATGGCACATAAGCATCTCAATGTGAAATATTGAGAAGGGGAAGTTCCAGTTGCACTAGCGAAGGCAAAGAACACTGTGGCCAGCTTTGATGTTGCCATACCATTGCAGCGGAAACAACTGGATGATTGGCTGGGTAATGGCTACTCGATTAGAAAAGTGTTCTCGATCCTGAAATTTAAGGAAGTCGACGATTTCGCCTCCAAATTGGACGTTCTGGACCAGTACACGAAGCTCCTCAAGGCCAAAAATCTGGATGATACTACGGACATATTCAAGGTTTTGATGAAGGGATTAAGCGGTAATGAAGATAAACTGGCAATTGCCCTCTCAAAGCCATTGAGTGGAGAAGCAAAGGGTTACCAGGCGTTGTTGTTCAAAGAATGGTTTGCAAAGGACTTTGACCCTATGAACGTCGTCGTCAAGGTGTTCAAGATTCCTGAGGCTGATGTGGCCGCTGGGTATAGTAAAGAGGTCGCACCGACCGTGAAGCAGTACACCAAGTTCTTCAATGGACAAGCAGACACACAGCCACTGCCTCCTGCCGTTAGGAACGGACGATTTTAAGGTTAGGAAGACAACCTTACGCAAAATACAAGTCATTGGGCTTAAAAGAGTACTACGTAGTATATGTTTCAAGAATACTAAGCTGTTCGCTTTTGCGCTTCCTCCGCGTGATCAGTCCACGACCAACGTCCCATTAGCATACACAGCAACAACGAGACGGAAACGGAAACTCCGATCCCAAATCCTAACCATAAACCCTCAACACCCAACGCAAAGTGAAATCCTAGCAGCGCTGCAACTGGAATCCCACAAGCGTAATATGCCACTGCACTTACTGTTGCAGCCACTTTTTGCTTGCCCAAGCCTCGGTATACACCTTGCAGAACTGTATTTTGCCCGTCCAGAATTTCAAACGGAGCCCAAACTGCCATTAGACTCGCTGATCGTTCGATACTTTCCCTGTTTGTAAGGAAAAGACTTGGGATGATACCACGAAAAACGAACATCATAATAGCAAATGCCACCGAGATTGACAGAGTAAGTAGTTGAGCCACTTTGCATGCGAGTTTGGCTTGTTTAGGCGAATTCGCTCCAAGACAGTTGCCAATCCGAACGTTTGAAGCAACAGCCACCCCCCAGAAGACCATGTAAATCATATTGTTCACATTCACCTGCACTGCGTGAGCGCTAATGGATACAACCGCATTCGGCAATACTCCAGCCATTAGCGTTAACATCTCGAAAGCCCACCACTCCGTTGTCAAAAGCAGGAACGAAGGCACTCCAAGACGTAGAAAGAGCCCAATTTCTGCTACAGCTGCAGTCAAATTCCACCCTTGCCACCACTGATTAAGATGGTGTTTGTGAGTGGAAAAATACGGTATCAGCATCAATGGCAGCACCATGTTCCCCAGTGATCTAGACAACGCGATGCCTTCGAACCCCATTGACGTGTGGTATGTCAACAAATAACCAGAAACAGCGTTCACAATACTGCTAATAGCTGCGATAACTACAAGTGGATTCATAATGTTTTGTGCCTGTAAAACTTTCCGAAGAAGTTTATACAGGAAAACAAACGGCACACCCAAGATCGTCCAACGGGAAAAACTCTGAGCCAAGTGTGCCACCTCTGGATCCTGTCCTGTAAGCAGGAGGAAGGCACCTGAATACCAGTTCAACAGGAAAATTGGTACAAAGCAAGTGACAACGACGAGAAATCCCGTCTGGAAGTACACTCCGATTTTGTCGAAGCGTTTAGCGCCATACGCTTGAGAGCACAGCGTATCCAAAGCTGATGATAGTCCAGAACCGACAGAAAAAGCAGTGACGTTCATGAACTGATAAAATAACGTTAGCTATGGAATTTTAACTGAAAGGAGATTAGAACTTTACCATTGTGGATAAAGTGGCGGCGTCGACGTATTGTTGAGTGTGTGGAGACTCGATATGACCTGCTAAAATGATGCACGTGAAGCCTGGTAGGAACTCTAAACCTGTTGTTAAAACCTGTGCATGATAAAACATTAATATGTTAAAGGTTATCACTGTTTTTATGAGTTTTTAGAATGTTCGTTGCAATTTACTAACAACGGGATACACCAGAGACAACAACGTTTGCAGTTCTTGTGCGAACTTAGGCTCCGCTTCGAGTGGACACTCATTGACAATTGCCACATACGTTCCCAGTTGCTGTTTATTACTGAGCAAACTTGAGCGCTCGCCAGTGTCATGCACGGCAGCGATCCGGCGACCTTGGGGCGTCATGACTGGAAGATCCTGAACTACTGGTGAAAAATATTGTTAAGTGCGGCCTAAGTTCGATACCTATTCAATTTTGAGCACTTAAAAAAATGTAAGCTTACTTCGAAGTTTAAAATAAGCTAACTTAGTAACGTTGACAACGTCAGCTTGCAGCAACACACTGAGATTTGATACTCGCTCTTTCTTTCAAGGTGCTTCTGGGCGGGAACTCGACCCAAGGAAGTGCTTACAAGTTGTTGTACCAAGTGTGCATGTTCAATGAGCGTACAATGCTCAGTACATGTAGTCGGTTCAACCGATCCTAGAAAAGATCTGTAGACCGCCACGGACACATGCATGTGGCAGCACAATGGCCTGGCTTCTTCAAATTCTCCAAAACGTCAATAAGGGCTGGTTTATAGTTGAAATTCAGATCAAATTTGTTGTGAGGTTCACCAACGAATATCCAACATCTGACACCACCGAGTAGTGTAACGATATAGGAGCTATGATGGACATGATAAACGACAAGTGTATGTAAATCACCTAGTGATAGTTCTGATAGAGGTGTGCGCTGGACTACAAGACACTTGACGCCCATCACAAGTTACGATGGTTGAAACTGGTGCTATGCCCAGTTCAAAGATAGGCAACATACCACAGACATAATTCATCCCAAAGCTGTACCAACAGCACATGTTGGTACCATGGTATTACGGTGCGCATGCCGTAATACACAAGGTGTACATGTCATGTGAATACATTGTACTGTACCATGACAATGGTTGTACGTCTAAATACTTCACGTTGTACGAATGAAGAGAGAGAGCTTTTGAGGGTCTCGTATCGAAGATCGATGACCTGGTGGATGCTCGTAAGCTCAAGAAATACCGACTTCTGTGGAGCAACCTACAGTTTGGCGACGATCTCGCTGTGGTTCTCAAAAGTCCCCAAGTGGAGAAACTAGCGAAATTCAGCCTTAACAAAGCTCCTGGGAACCAAGTGTCGTTGATCGGCAAACTCACAGCCAAGTATGGAGACGACGTCGTGGCTAAAACACTCGTCTCGTTGGAGAGGAACGCGAGCGACAACCCTACGATGCTGTCAATGATCAAGCAGTTGCGGAACGATCAAGTGGCCAATTGGCTGAAGAACGGCGAAACAGCCCCTGGAGTGGTCGGCATTCTGAAGATGAGCAAGGACGAGTCCATCTTCCGTAGTAAATCGTTGGGTATGCTGGAAGACTTCATCAAGAAGTACAATTCTGCGAATCATGCGGATGAATCACTGCTCAAAACATTGACAAAAGTCTACGGAGGCGAAAGTGAACTGGTGACGATGGTCTCAAGAGCGAAAACTGAGTATCCCTATGCTTAGTTGAACCCTCAGTCAGCCAAGAAGTCGGCAAACATTGAGGATCAGCTCGTTAGCAAGTGGCGGAGCGAGAAGATACCGGAGCTTAGTCTCATGAGCAACCTCAAATTCAGCGACGATATCAATACGGCGCTGAGCAGTGGCAAGGTGGAGGTTTTCTACAAGTACTCTGCCAGTAAAACGTCAGTCCTTAAGCGACTCAACGACAAATACGGACAAGGGGAAGTTGCTGCAGCACTCGCGAGAGCGAAGAAGTACCCGTCCACCAAAGAAATTGCGACGGCTTTGCTAAACCTCGGGTAAGCTCACCCAAACTTCTTAACGGCTCCAGTCTACAAGAACTGTGGATGAGCAACAATTATACAAGATTTCACCGTTTGCTTTACCTCTTGCCTCTAGGTAACGGTTTGTCAAGTAAATACAATTTCACCTCGGAAGATCGTTTGAGTTGCCAAAGTACCGACAACTCACCTCGGAAGATCGTTTAAGTTGCCAACCGACAACTCAGGGAAGATTCCCGTTTTTTGTTTGGGTCGAGCCGAAGCCTAACACCTCGAGGTAGGTATCCCCGACTGCTGGACCCGAAGGGTCCAGGCGAGTAAGTGCTCGTTCATCATATAGATGTTTCGAGCGGCGTTCACGTCTCGGTCGAGAACGTGATTGCAATGCGGACACGTAAACGTCTTCTGCCGAGTGATGTTGTAGTTGATTCTCCCACACTTCGAGCAGGTCTTCGACGTAAATGGCTCGGTACACTCAATCATACGTCCGCCAGTCCTTTCCATTTTGTCCGCTAGCATGACCTTGAACTTGTAGTGAGACCACGTGAGCATTGCCCGAGAGATCTTACTACTAATCCGGTTTTGTTTTTGGGTCATTTCATAGGTCGCGAACTTTGGTAGGAGGACTTCATCGTAGTTGACCGAGAGCCACTTAGAGCACTTTTGATGCATGTCCTTGACCATACATTTGATTCGCTGGTACATTCGGTAGATCAACTTCTTCAATCGATAGCGGTAGCGTTTTCGGTGCTCGCGCGACAACTTCGACTGAAGGCGGTCGATGCTCAGACAGCGCTGGAAGATTTTGTCTTTGCCGTCGGTAACGCCCAGCGTAAGACCTCCTGGATCGTAGACAGTTATGAAATCTCTCACGCCTGGGTCGATTGCGCAGACACGACCAGACTGCGTTTGGGTAAACGCCTTGACCCGAGGGATACAGATGTAGAACTCTGACTCTCGAGTCATCTGCAAACGAATGGAGAAATTCATTTCAGGAATTGCTTCCAAGACCTTCATGCCCTCGGTCTTCTTGAACCCAAAGTAGGTTGGGAACATGCGAAAAAGACCCGTAGCTGGGCTCGATAGCGTTCTTGGTCCAATCCCGATCGACGTGGTATTGTCTTTTCTCGACTTGAACTTGAGACTGGGAAACGTGGTCTTTTTATCATGCTCCTTGAGACTATAGTACAGAGCTCGCGATGACTTTATCGCTTTCGTGAAATCGCGATACGTCTCGTTCATGATCTCCTCGGGAACCTCCAGATGATATTCAGGCAAGTAATCCGTGAGGGAATGCTTTTGCGAGATGCTCCTGTACTTCTGATCAAGTGCTGTCTTGGGCAACTCGTAGCAATCGTCCTTCGATACCTCAACGAGTTTGTTGTAGATCGTTCGATGCGTCCCAAACATTTTCTTGAGCAAAACCTTCTGCTCCGGCGTCGGGTAAAGCCTGGTCTTCAGTATGCTGTTCGGGGGCTCCTTTTTTGGGGGCTTGCTCTCTTCGAAGACGTCGCAGGATCCCGGTTTTCTCTCTATTGCGTCTGGCAACGAAGACGTTGACGATGGAAAGGAGGTCCTCCTGGTGTTCTTGCGTTTCCATGTCTTTCGATTCTTGCTCTCCGCGTTGTTTGTCAGCGTAAACCACGATTTGGACGTTATGCTCTTTACACGCCTTCTCGAAGAGCTCGTACCCGAAGCGTAGAAGTCGGTCTTTGAAGGTAACCATAATTCCCCCGATCTGCTCCCGACATACCAATTCCACCAGTTTGGAAAGCCCTGGCTTGTTGTAGTTGAGACCGGAACCAATGTCGGTAACGACCTCACTATCTGGGAAAGCAGACGATGGCAGCGCTTGGTGTCATTCAAGATCTGGTACTTGTTTGCTTGGTAAAACTCGACAATATATGATCGTAGATCGCGGTTGAGTTCTGCCCCAAGGTAATGGAGACTCATTAACTCGTGGTTCCATACGACGACTGATCGATTCAAGATCATACAACCACTTTCATCGCCCATTAACATTTCGGATAGCTCGGGCGTTAACCACGCCACTAACAGCCCATCCTCGTAGTGTTTCAGGAGCGATATCAAACACTTCTCGAACTTTGCCTGACACAACATGCTTCGGCACCTGCAAATTCAGGAATGAGGAGTGCTTGGTATTCCTTCTACAAGTGACACTCAAATTTTTACTGGTCAGCTGCTCACTTCGTCGCCGCTGCCGTTGCAGCCGCCAAGCGATCCGAACAGAAGCAAGCACCGATCTACAGCAGTAGTAGCACTGGCTGCATCGAAAATGTTACCATCTTGCCTAAATTGGACGTCAACACAGCGCCAAGTTCAATGTCTTGAAGCTCAATGACATTATATCGCAGCTGCGACTTTCTCTGTCCGAAGGATTGTCCCTCTATGATCACCCATCACTTATTACACTGTAGTAAAATTCCAATTATACGACACTTCTCGTCGGACATAGCTTAACAAATCTGATTTATCGAGTTTTGCTATCCTCCACCAAAGATAATTTCCCGATCCACCTCGTCGACAGCAACACTCCACCTAGAAACCAATGTACTCTTCTCTCCTCATCGCTGTTGCTGTGCTGGCATCCACGACCACTGGTTCGCACCTCAAGGTCCACCACCACAGTCACATGAAGTTCCGTGAAGTGACGGTCATCGCCGACAATGCCACTTGCCCTAACGGTGGTGACGTTCTACTGTGCGAAAGTGCTTCCTACTCGTGCCAAGACGACGGAACCGGCGCTCAGAAGTGTCTAGAGCGTGACGACTCGTTCCTGGACTCGGTGGATAAGACCGTCACGATGCCGTGGCAGCAGTGCAGCTTCAACAACGCGTCGCTGCCGTCCAAGTGCCTCTTCGACTTCCAATGTCTCTGCAATGACTTCGCCAATGTCGAGTGCTACTGCATGCCGCCTGATGCGTGGCGTACGGGTCGTGCCACTGCTGACAATTGCACAACTTCCAGTGGAGAAACCAATGACTGTGACGAGGGCAAGTACTGCCGCACCAAGGGCAGCTACCAGGAGTGCGCGACTGCACCGTATCTACCCAGCAGCACGTCGCTTTACAGTGACTGCACGGACGACAGCACATGCGACTCCGGTTTGACCTGCGAAGACTTTGACAACTTCGGCATTTGTGTCGAGGACGACGGAGATGACAGTGAAGACAGCGATGACAGCGGCAGCGCCTAAATGTCGACTCTGAAGAGATCATCTCTGATCCTCTTTGAGTGTAAATGTTTAGCTATGACAAAGTTTCTCGTATCTGATAACAAGAACTTTTCCTGATTTTCGGTGTTCGAAGTTGGTTTCGCAACGGCTCAAAGATGCTGGTATGCTGTAAACATGTACAACAGAAGTAACTCATAGACATCTGCAGTTTATCCTATCCCAAACCCTTGATAAAGCAAAATGCTCTTGAATTGTGTGTTCATCTAGTTTCGAGCCAGCAAAAACTAATTTGATCGTAATGTCATTGAGCTTCAAGACATTGAACTTGGCGCTGTGTTGACGTCCAATTTAGGCAAGATGGTAACATTTTCGATGCAGCCAGTGCTACTACTGCTGTAGATCGGTGCTTGCTTCTGTTCGGATCGCTTGGCGGCTGCAACGGCAGCGGCGACGAAGTGAGCAGCTGACCAGTAAAAATTTGAGTGTCACTTGTAGAAGGAATACCAAGCACTCCTCATTCCTGAATTTGCAGGTGCCGAAGCATGTTGTGTCAGGCAAAGTTCGAGAAGTGTTTGATATCGCTCCTGAAACACTACGAGGATGGGCTGTTAGTGGCGTGGTTAACGCCCGAGCTATCCGAAATGTTAATGGGCGATGAAAGTGGTTGTATGATCTTGAATCGATCAGTCGTCGTATGGAACCACGAGTTAATGAGTCTCCATTACCTTGGGGCAGAACTCAACCGCGATCTACGATCATATATTGTCGAGTTTTACCAAGCAAACAAGTACCAGATCTTGAATGACACCAAGCGCTGCCATCGTCTGCTTTCCCAGATAGTGAGGTCGTTACCGACATTGGTTCCGGTCTCAACTACAACAAGCCAGGGCTTTCCAAACTGGTGGAATTGGTATGTCGGGAGCAGATCGGGGGAATTATGGTTACCTTCAAAGACCGACTTCTACGCTTCGGGTACGAGCTCTTCGAGAAGGCGTGTAAAGAGCATAACGTCCAAATCGTGGTTTACGCTGACAAACAACGCGGAGAGCAAGAATCGAAAGACATGGAAACGCAAGAACACCAGGAGGACCTCCTTTCCATCGTCAACGTCTTCGTTGCCAGACGCAATAGAGAGAAAACCGGGATCCTGCGACGTCTTCGAAGAGAGCAAGCCCCCAAAAAAGGAGCCCCCGAACAGCATACTGAAGACCAGGCTTTACCCGACGCCGGAGCAGAAGGTTTTGCTCAAGAAAATGTTTGGGACGCATCGAACGATCTACAACAAACTCGTTGAGGTATCGAAGGACGATTGCTACGAGTTGCCCAAGACAGCACTTGATCAGAAGTACAGGAGCATCTCGCAAAAGCATTCCCTCACGGATTACTTGCCTGAATATCATCTGGAGGTTCCCGAGGAGATCATGAACGAGACGTATCGCGATTTCACGAAAGCGATAAAGTCATCGCGAGCTCTGTACTATAGTCTCAAGGAGCATGATAAAAAGACCACGTTTCCCAGTCTCAAGTTCAAGTCGAGAAAAGACAATACCACGTCGATCGGGATTGGACCAAGAACGCTATCAAGCCCAGCTACGGGTCTTTTTCGCATGTTCCCAACCTACTTTGGGTTCAAGAAGACCGAGGGCATGAAGGTCTTGGAAGCAATTCCTGAAATGAATTTCTCCATTCGTTTGCAGATGACTCGAGAGTCAGAGTTCTACATCTGTATCCCTCGGGTCAAGGCGTTTACCCAAACGCAGTCTGGTCGTGTCTGCGCAATCGACCCAGGCGTGAGAGATTTCATAACTGTCTACGATCCAGGAGGTCTTACGCTGGGCGTTACCGACGGCAAAGACAAAATCTTCCAGCGCTGTCTGAGCATCGACCGCCTTCAGTCGAAGTTGTCGCGCGAGCACCGAAAACGCTACCGCTATCGATTGAAGAAGTTGATCTACCGAATGTACCAGCGAATCAAATGTATGGTCAAGGACATGCATCAAAAGTGCTCTAAGTGGCTCTCGGTCAACTACGATGAAGTCCTCCTACCAAAGTTCGCGACCTATGAAATGACCCAAAAACAAAACCGGATTAGTAGTAAGATCTCTCGGGCAATGCTCACGTGGTCTCACTACAAGTTCAAGGTCATGCTAGCGGACAAAATGGAAAGGACTGGCGGACGTATGATTGAGTGTACCGAGCCATTTACGTCGAAGACCTGCTCGAAGTGTGGGAGAATCAACTACAACATCACTCGGCAGAAGACGTTTACGTGTCCGCATTGCAATCACGTTCTCGACCGAGACGTGAACGCCGCTCGAAACATCTATATGATGAACGAGCACTTACTCGCCTGGACCCTTCGGGTCCAGCAGTCGGGGATACCTACCTCGAGGTGTTAGGCTTCGGCTCGACCCAAACAAAAAACGGGAATCTTCCCTGAGTTGTCGGTTGGCAACTTAAACGATCTTCCGAGGTGCAACTGGCCAACCTTAGGCGCGTGTCGCCCCCGCATGGATTCGCTTAGGCGATCGTCTCCCAGATTGCAGACCTCGAGCTCACTTCTCCTTTTCCCCAGTCCAGCACCGGTCGATTTTGATCATGAGCAGCACAACATCAACTTGTCAGCTACCGAAATGATCTAACACTTGGCGATCCACACATCAAATATGCTCGAAAAGACATGAAATAATACACTTCTTCATTCTGTTAAGCACTACACAAAATATTTATTCGAGTGAGAGTGACACGAGGTTCAGCGCAGGTGCGATCGTCAGCAATTCCCAACGTAGCATGCCTTGCAGCGTGTCACCAGCATTGCGGTGCGCGTGTTCTTCGCCACGGTAATCCGTCCGGCCAGTCCAGCGTAGCTGCTGATACTCCTCACCTGTGACGGGGTTCACCACGTTCAAAAACTCGATCGACAATGACAGGTGTGCCCATGCCAACTTGTCATCTGTCTCGTCTTGCAGATGGGACCCATTAATATCCACGCTCTGCGTACCAAGGACGTAGCCTGTAGCTTCGAGCATCGTCTCTTCACTCTCTGAATCTGAACTGGGTGACATTGGGGGTGTCGAAGGCGAACTTGCGTCGACATAAGTGGGTGTGGCCGTGGACTCCACATTTGCAGGGATCTTCCTACTTGTTTCAATCAAAAACCGAACGAAAACCGAACGGAAAGTCGAGATGTCGTCTGTTGGGGAGATCACGTCACGTCCTAGCACATAGGCGTTGGGATTAATCTGCTGCAGCACCTCAAGGCGACTCGTCTCACATTTGACCTTCTTGAACCGATCCAACCTCATATCGTTCGCCCACGTCTTTTGCATCAGTTCAGCCACATTAAGTCCCGTGAACTTCTTCGTGAAGACGCACTCCATGACACTTCCTTCGACCCTTTGCACAACGTCCCAGCCGAAAGATTGCATCCTCCTTGTCCTGCGTCCGTCACCGTCCAAACTCGGGAGTAGCAATCTATTCTGCACGCGGCCCATTGTGCGGTTATTGTCCAAAATCACCCGTGTCAGATCCAGTTCTGTCAACGGGTGGAACCCAAACACCTGAGCTGCTTCATATTCATCAATTCTGTCGAGTTGCATCTGAAGTGCTTCTGCCCCACCCAGTGCTGGCTGCTGGAACTGCTGTGCCCACTTCGGGCCATCCATTTCAGGACGGCTCTCCAAAATTCGGTACAGGTGCAATTTCCATGTTGCCTGTTGCTGGATTTCCGCTTTCAAGTATAAATTCTCAGCTCCAAGACGCTTAACTAGCTCCACAGCTTGAGAATAGTTTTTTGCCATTGCGCTATTGGACGTCGTTGCAATTGCCACTTCATCCGTCGTGGTGGATGCTCTTAAACACATGTCAGCGTACTGTTTCTCCAGTTGAACAACAGTGCTTTTCATCTCCTTCAGCTCTTCTCGTTGCCGTTGCCGCGCTCGTCGCATACAGTCGCGATTCTTTTGACGTCGCAATTGCATCGCACCTGCGTTAGGCAGTTGCGCGCAGTCGAGCATCTGTTCTGGGGCGACATTGGCCCAAGTAAGAGGTCTCGTAGTTGCCGCTGTTGTTGCTTTTGCAGATTTTTTCGAACCTTTTGCCTTTCGAGTTGCCGCTGGCTGATTCGCTACGCCCGCGGCCCAGACCGCCTCCAGTTGCGAAGGACCTGTGATATTCAATCCACCACCGTAAAACGGAGACACGGGGGCTTGGTCTTCGCCTCGGATGGGGCTTTTGCCGTCACTGGTGTTGAGCGTTTGCACAAAGACGTCTGGGCTCCTGACGGGGCTGGCGCTGCTCACGGCTGCCATGGCCTCATCCTGCTGCTGCATTTCATCCCACATGTCGTCCTCGTAGCTGTCGAAGATGGAGGCGGCGCCCGATCGCCAGTCCTCGTCCACTGCAGCAGGCATCGTCGCTGCTGGCTCGTGTATGATGCGTTTATAAACTAGCCTAAAATTTCGCCTAAACTGCTTGGGCGGCAAAGCGCTAATGAGCCCATGTGCTGCTCACTTCGTGACACCGGCCTTTGTGCATCGTCCCGGCGCTACAACTCCCTGTCCACAATGGAAAACTAAAAGAAGTTTGTCTTGAACGAAGTATGCTGCACAATCCATTACTGAAACGAAGTGTTTTGCACGAAATAATGGCGACGTTTCACCTCTGTGTGGGTGGGAGGATAAACATGAGGTTGGAGCTGCACTTGCTTTGAGTATGGATCAACGACCCCACTAGCGCAGCAGCTGTATTGAAGCTGCAGCTGAATCTCATTCCTTGGTGCCGCGCGTGGCGGGTTGTGCGAGCGGTGAAACCGAGGGGTAAGTATCGTTCAGTTCGCTTCAACCAAGAGCAAGAGCTGGTCATTGTACACACAACACGCGACAGCGCCCATCCGTCTCTTGTCGCTGGTCTAACATTTCAGCCGCACGATCGATCACTTTACCTAAAGGCGATCAGGCCATCTCGAATAGGCCTCCTCCATGGACAGGTCTGCTTGGGAAGAGTCGTTGCAGATATCTTCGGTGTGGCGTAGCACTTGAAACGGTAGAAACTGAAGTTGCGTTGCGTTTGATCTGGTGACCAGCGTCACTGGCAACAAAATTCGAAGCCGTGAAAAGTTTACATAACCTTCAAGGTTATCAATCCGCCTTCGTTTGAATCCGGTGTCAGTTGCATGTTGCACTGGAAGACCAGAATTCACTTTTGCGATTTGTAGACTTTCAACGTATCTGACAGGGTATGGAAACATGGCGATGGTCTATTTGCTTAGTTTACGACCGCCGTCACTATTCAATTGACCCATAAACCGCAGACACGTACCTTGATGATGCCGTCGCCTACCAGTCAGTCGCAGCTTGAAGCTTTTTGGGCCGCTGGAGCGTCTTTGAAAGTTTCTCCCGTTGTTGTTGCAACATCTCCGATGCGAACGCCACCATTAACATGGTCTAGTATCGAAGCTGAACAGGTGATTAAATGTATTGAGTTACCAAATGCCAGTGCAATGGAGAGAAGACGACAGAAGAACAAAGAGTGTATGCGTCGAGCAAGACAAAAACAACGAGAAGAACTAAAAGTTATGAAGAAATCAGTAGTCAAACTCGAGAAACAGTATGGAGAATTGAGTTTACAGTCCAATTCAAGGCGTGGGAATGAAGGAGCTTTGGTCACGAGGGTGGAGTCAGACTTTGCAGAGGCTGTGGAGCTCTCACGACGTCTTGGAGCGGAGAATCTGTACCTGAAAGCGGAGATTCAGCAGCAATCGGAGTGGAAGATCAATTTATCGAGGATTTTGCAGTCGACAATGGGAATTGATGGTCCTCGCTGGGCTCAGCAGTTCCAGCAGCCTTCACTTGGTGGAGAAGCAGTGTTGAGGATGCAATTGGATGAACGAGATCCGTTGGAAGCAGCAGAGGAGTTCGGCTTTCACCCTTTAACAGATTTGGGCTTGACGCAAGTGATTTTGGAGAACAGTCGCACGATTTCTCGTGTTCAAAGTCGGTTGTTGGTGCCTTCCTCGTTCGATACGGACAATGGTGCAAGAACGAGAAGGATGCAGACTTTCGGCTGGGATATGGTGCAGCGTGTGCACGGGAACATCATGGAGAGTGTTTTTACGAAGAAGTTTCGAGGAATTAATGTGGCACAACTAATGCAGAAGACGTGGGCGAATGATATGCGTCTAGGAGAGTTTAAGAAAGTCAAAGGCGAAACTTCCCGGCTAGAAGTGCTCCAGCAAGTGAATCCTAACGCTTACGTATTGGTTCGAGACGTGATGTCGCCTACAGAGGACATCTCAACGTTCCGATCCGTTTTCGTTCGCTTCCTCATTGAAACAAGCAAAAAGATCCCAGCTTCTGAAGCTTCTTTGACGCCAAGTTGTATTGATGCTAGTGCTCCATCGACTCCTCCACAGTACGTGGACTCGGACTCGGACTCCGATGAACTCATGCTGGAAGCTACAGGTTACGTTCTTGGGACGCAGAGTTTTGACACAGACTACTCTAGGAATCCTCGAGAAGAGGATGTTCGGAACAAGGTGGCGTGGGCTCATTTGTCGCTTTCGATTGAGTTTCTGAATGTAGTGAACCCTGTGAGTGGTGAAGAGTATCAGCAACTGGGAGCGCCCGAACCAACTACTGTGGACCAGACCATGCGCAGAGAAATGCTAGTGACATGATGCAGGGCTTGCTACGATGGGAATTGTTGGTTGTTGCCCCTGCGTTGAATCTGGTATCGCTGTCGCTAGAGTGAAGGTTTTCCTGTTTGTAGTTTATAAGTAACGTAGTACTCAAGAATTGTTTTCTTTGTTGTGGCTGACAGTAAGTTTCCAGCCCTTTATTTGTTAAATATCTCTTTGTGCAAAGCAAATTATCCTATCGGCAGCGACACCAAGTTCAGCGCAGGTGAAATGACAACCATTTCCCAACGGAGCAGACCCTGCATCATATCACTTGCGTTGCGTTGGGCGTGCTCCGGTCCGCAATAATCTGTTCGTCCACTCCAGCGCAATTGTTGATATTCCTCACGTGTGAGGGGGTTGACCACATTGAGAAACTCAATAGACAGTGAAATGTGTGCCCATGCCACTTTTCGGCTGATATCCTCTGGTCGAGGATGTCGGGAATAATCCGTCTCGATACTTTGTGATCCCAACACGTAGCCGTTTGCTTGCAGTAAAATTTCTTCACATTCCGAGTCTGAATCAGTGTATTGCGGTGGAGTGGAAGGGGAACTCGCATCAATACTTGTCATTGATCCACTTGATACTGGAAACCGGCGACTTGTTTCGATTAAATAGCGAACATACACGGATCGAAACGTGGCGATGTCCTCAGTTGGAGACATGACGTCTCTCCCCACGACGTAAGCGTTCGGGTTCACTTGTTGCAAAACTTCAAGACGACACGTTTCCCCTTTAACCTTCTTGTATTCCCCCAGCCTCATGTCGTTCGCCCATGTTTTCTGCATCAATTGAGCGACGTTTAACCCGTAAAACCGTTTAGTGAATACGCACTCCATGATGTTTCCTTGCACTCGCTGTACCATATTCCACCCGAACGCCTGAATCCTTCGAGTTCTTGCTCCGTCGTCTGAATCTGACGATGAAGGGACTAAAAGGCGACTCTGAACTCGAGAAATCGTTCGACTGTTCTCCAAGATAACGTGAGTCAATCCAAGATCGTCCAGTGCATGGAATCCGAATTCATCTGCTGCTTCAAACTCGCTCAACTTATCCAATTGCATCCGAAGCACAGCTTCACCCCCTAACGCTGGCTGTTGAAACTGTTGTGCCCATCGGGGACCATCAATTTCTGGACAAGACTGAAGAACTCGGGACAAATTGACTTCCCACAGCATTTTCTGCTGTATTCGAGCTTTCAAGTACAAATTCTCGGCTCCAAGTCGTTTGGACAGCTCAACAGCGTGATAATAATCTGATGACACTCGACTTTGAGGAACGAGAGCACTCTCACTAACAGATTGCAAGCTGAGAGCTTCATACTGGTTTTCCAACCTTGCAACAGTGATCTTCATCTGGCTCACTTCGTCTTTCTTCTTCTGTCGCGAATTCCTCATCCACTCTCGATTTTTCTGACGTCGTTTATCCGCAGCAGATTGAGAAGAATCCGGAAACGTATCGGCTGGAGAAGCTGGTTCCGCTATCTTTTGCTCGTAAAAATTCTCAAAGCCTCCAGCATTTCGTAGCTGCGTGGTCTGAGTGGTACTTAGACGGAAATCAAGACCAGTTCCTCCTCCTGTGAAGGGTGTCAAGAAGTCATTTCCTGTATTAGCTCCACTACTATTGGACTGCACGGATCGGTAAGGGTTAAATCCACAGTTCCCATCGTTTGGCGTCACGCTGGACTGGTATTGAGGCTCAGAACGAGAGGGACCGCACAATTCGTCCCACATGACAGTCTCATAGCTATCCAGGACGTTAGTAGCTTCAGATTGCCAATAGCTTGAGTTTGACGCAGCACTGGAAGCTGAAGGATTCTTCAAGTCGCGCTTCATAGCTATGCTATTGATAGTGAGAAAGTCGGATCTCTACTGTAGAAATTTCTCTGACATTTATAAATCTTCTTGTTCAGTGGACGGTGTTGGGTCAATGATCTTCACTTGACATTTACCACGAAGTGGTTTATAGTGTATAGTTCATTGAATAACAAACTGCCTCATTCATCTAATGATCTCGAACTGTCAGTTTTTCTTTAGACAGCCTCATTCATCTAACGATCTCGAACTGTCAGTTTTTCTTTAGACAATGACAATGACCTGAAGCAAAAAAAAAAAAATCTACCTAGAATACTTTACTGATACAACACAAAAAAATACTCATTCACTCTATCGACAGCGATACCAGATTCAATGCAGGGGCAACAACCAACAATTCCCATCGTAGCAAGCCCTGCATCATGTCACTAGCATTTCTCTGCGCGTGCTCTGGTCCACAGTAGTTGGTTCGGGCGCTCCATCTCAGTTGCTGATACTCTTCACCACTCACAGGGTTCACTACATTCAGAAACTCAATCGAAAGCGACAAATGAGCCCACGCCACCTTGTTCCGAACATCCTCTTCTCGAGGATTCCTAGAGTAGTCTGTGTCAAAACTCTGCGTCCCAAGAACGTAACCTGTAGCTTCCAGCATGAGTTCATCGGAGTCCGAGTCCGAGTCCACGTACTGTGGAGGAGTCGATGGAGCACTAGCATCAATACAACTTGGCGTCAAAGAAGCTTCAGAAGCTGGGATCTTTTTGCTTGTTTCAATGAGGAAGCGAACGAAAACGGATCGGAACGTTGAGATGTCCTCTGTAGGCGACATCACGTCTCGAACCAATACGTAAGCGTTAGGATTCACTTGCTGGAGCACTTCTAGCCGGGAAGTTTCGCCTTTGACTTTCTTAAACTCTCCTAGACGCATATCATTCGCCCACGTCTTCTGCATTAGTTGTGCCACATTAATTCCTCGAAACTTCTTCGTAAAAACACTCTCCATGATGTTCCCGTGCACACGCTGTACCATATCCCAGCCGAAAGTCTGCATCCTTCTCGTTCTTGCACCATTGTCCGTATCGAACGAGGAAGGCACCAACAACCGACTTTGAACACGAGAAATCGTGCGACTGTTCTCCAAAATCACTTGCGTCAAGCCCAAATCTGTTAAAGGGTGAAAGCCGAACTCCTCTGCTGCTTCCAACGGATCTCGTTCATCCAATTGCATCCTCAACACTGCTTCTCCACCAAGTGAAGGCTGCTGGAACTGCTGAGCCCAGCGAGGACCATCAATTCCCATTGTCGACTGTAAAATCCTCGATAAATTGATCTTCCACTCCGATTGCTGCTGAATCTCCGCTTTCAGGTACAGATTCTCCGCTCCAAGACGTCGTGAGAGCTCCACAGCCTCTGCAAAGTCTGACTCCACCCTCGTGACCAAAGCTCCTTCATTCCCACGCCTTGAATTGGACTGTAAACTCAATTCTCCATACTGTTTCTCGAGTTTGACTACTGTTTCCTTCATAACTTTTAGTTCTTCTCGTTGTTTTTGTCTTGCTCGACGCATACACTCTTTGTTCTTCTGTCGTCTTCTCTCCATTGCACTGGCATTCGGTAACTTAGTACACTCAATCACCTGTTCCGACTGTACATTGGACCACGTAGCTGTCATTGGCATGTCCATAATAGGCATAGACATCGATCCAAACGCTGTAGACACCGGAAAAGCTTGGGAGTTCACCCCTGCAGCCATCCAAGCGTCAAGTTGCGACTCGTTCATAGAGAATGGGAGACTGAGATGTCTCAAGCCCTGGCGTTCCCCACAGATGGGGCTCATTCCCCTGCCACTGGCAGCTCCAGACTGCAGCGTATGGACTCGAACGGCTGGGCTGTGAATTGGACTGGCGTCTCGAATCGTCTCTAAAGGTGTCGAAGGCGTGCTAAAGCTTGATGAGGCGCAGGATCGAGGCGACTGCGGGGTTGATAACTCCCGCATCTCGTCCCACATGACGTCGTCGATGGAGTCCAAGATAGCATCAGGGTCCATGTCGACGTTGGACTGGGACTGCCACGAGTTAAACACGTCGCGCTTCATCAAAATGGACGTGTCTGGTCGCAAGTGACGGCGTCGGATCGTCGTCCTTCAGTAGATAATGAACAGGGATGAATTCCTACGCGAATATTTTACAGTTTTTGGTAACTAAAAACCCATTTGGGTCAAGTACAAGTATGGTATCAAATGCCTTGAAAGCCTGGTGTACATGTAGTGATGGGAATTCTTTGTCATAATCAGAGTGATCATGGGATGCAGTTCAGCTTCAGTTTGTCGATGCGCAGGTGTCACTCTGCTTGGATTCTGCGTTGCGTCGTCCGTTGTTGCAGTGCAACACTGGTGCTTCGTGATCGCTGCCGCCACTTGATTGATGGCGAGGTCGCACTTGAACTTGGAAGACGGATCCCTTTCGCCTTTTGCTCTCTTGTTTTTGGACGCTTCCTCGCGAGGAAACCTTTAAGTTTCCTGGGGGGGTTGAAAATGGTCTTGAAAATGAAGCACTGGGCTTTAACGCACTCGAAACCTTGTGCACTTTTGGTGGTGGTTGATCCTTAGTCTGCAATTGCACGAAAGAACGCTTCCGGTGATTACGAAGGTGGCTTCGGACTCGCCGTCTGCCTGTCAAACCAAGGGCTCGAGCAACACGAGCCATTGATGCTCGAAGGACTGCAAAATGCTGTGGTTGAAGCCCTGCAACGACACTTCGGTGGAGACCTTGTTTCACTTTTCATTATCTAAAAGAACGGCTCTCGCTCACTACGTTTAAATTATCACAGCCAAAACTACAGCGAAGACGACGTCGACAGGTTCGTTTCTGCGTCGTCTGAGTTCGGGATCAGCTGAATGGCTGGTGCGATCGTGCCGAGTTCCCACCGCATGAGCGTCGTCACCATATCCGCTGCATTGCGGTGCGCGTCGAAGGTCGAACCGTAATTGTTCTTGCCGGACCACCGGACCTGCACGTACTTGTCCTCTCCAGTCACGCGGTCGGATACCTGCAGCATCTCGATGGAATGTGCCAGTTCCGCCCACACCAGACGCGACGCCGGATCGATACCAGCACGTTCCGGTAGTAACTTGGCGCCGGAAGTATCTGCCGGATTGAGACTTTGCGTGCCGATCACGAAGCCATTCGCGCGAAGGTTCGAGTCCAGTGCAGGTTCATCATGCAATAGGGACGAGTTATTCGACGGTACTTCGCCAGTCGTCTCCATCCGGTACCGCAGCAACGTGGTGCGGAATACAGGCGTTTCATCGGGAGATTGAACGTCGCGACCTAAGACGTAGGCGTTGGTGTGGACTTCCTGCAGCATTTCCAGCCGCTGGACGTCGTATTTGACCATCTGCGCGCCTTTCAACTGCATCTCGTTCACCCAAGCTTTCTGCATGATTTCGGAGACCGACAGCTTCTTGAAGCGTTTGGTAAAGACGAACTCCATGTCGCTGCCTCGGACGCGTCGACGTAAGTCCCATCCGAAGAGTTCTGATCGGTCAATCGGTCCCAGCATCTCGTCGGCCACGTCTTCTTCATCGTCGCTTTTGTCGCAGTCGTTGGAACTCAACAACTGGTGTTGTACGCGTTTGATGGACCTGGTGTTCTGTAGGATAATATCCTTGACATCCCGTTCCGTTAGCGGATGGAAGCCGAAGACGGATTCGGCCTCCTGTTCGTTCATGAATTCCAATTGAAACGGAAATGGAGAGGGAGGAGCCGATGTCGACGCCGTGTATTCATCCAGCGCGACAGTCGTCTCCATGACTCGCCGAAGTTCCAGCTTCCAAGATGCCTGGTACTGGATCGATGCCTTCAGGTAGAGATTCTCAGCGCCTAATTGCTTGGACAGCTCAACAGCTTCTGCGTATTTCCGGTTGCTCGCAGTATTGGCATTCCGATTCTGTTCCGAAGAATCCGAACGTAGTCGAAGGGAATTGTATTGCTGCTCAAGGTCAACAACAGCGTCACGTAGCAGTTGCAATTGGTCCCGTTGTCGCTGTCGAGAGCGACGCATGGACTCGCGATTCTTCTGACGTCGCATCTCAAGTGCCGATCCGCTTTCGGACTCAGTGCACAAGTCCATTACGGCGCGTGGATTCTTCCAATTGAGCCACATGGAGTTGATGCCGGACGTTGTCGGCGTGTCGAAATTGGTCGAAACCGTTCCGACTGGTTTGTCGGACGTGGTGGGCGTGTCCTCGCCACTACTTGGACTAGTACTTCTACTATCCGGAGTAGTCGAGACTTTGGGCCAATTGTTGTTGGTCATACCGGTATTTGTACTTGTGGCTGCTGCTTGGTTGTCGGTGAGCCGAGCGTCCGACCACATGGAGGCAAGTTCGGAATTGCGTCTCAGAGCGAATGTAAGATCATGAATGGGCGAGGGATAGGCCGGCTGGCAACGCGGCAATTGACCGGCGGCCTGCGGCTGTAACGTGTTGCACTTGGCGGATTGGAGATTCAAGTGGCGGACGGACGAGCCAAGCAGTGGGAATAAAAGAAGTCCTACAGCCGAGCTTTCGACGGAACAGGGGGGTAGATGCTAGTGTTTGTATGGAGATACGGAGCTGAGCAGATCTACAAGTGACAGTTCTGGGTAGGCCTCACATCTTTGGGAGAGCAGAAAAATAGTAAGCGGCATGAATACGGTGCTTGGTGCAAACTGAGCTTTTTTCGTGGAACACATAAACAGCAAGTATACTTGAATTACAGAATTGAGCTGAATACAATTTTGCTAAAAGTTTTCAATGCCTGCCAATCGAAATTGTTTCTTTAATTACATAAACAGCCGTGATTTGTCCACATTTGTTACCATTGTAGGCTGTACCTCGCACCTCACATCAGCACGCTCGACGCTCGACGCTCGCCATCGATCATGTTCCTGCCGTTCAAGAACCTCTCGACACGGCAAAGGTCTCCTCTCTGCTTACTCGTTTAATTCGATGGCGGTCCGTCGCTCTAACAGCGTATTTTATTTAGTGCCGGATACGCTGTGCTCTGTGTGGCGTTGGGCTTTGGTATCAAATACATGGACGACCACATGCCTCAGAAGGATCCGAGCAAGGTCAAGGGTGACGGACTGGTGCGTACCAGCAGTACCGTATTAATATTATAGATGCTGCTCATATGAGAGACTGGATCCCAACTGTCAAGCAATGAATCAAGCTGACCCAGATGTCTACTGTGTGTCAACTGGAATATTAGGCTTGGAGCGACTTGGACGAACATGCAGATGCCAGACGGAAGGCCTAGATATTTAGTCGGTGTGGAGCGAGTTCAATGCATTGTCATGTGGAGGTCGCAATCTTAAGTTGTTGGCTGCTTCCTGAGGTGGCTACGTGCACTTGTCTCGGTAGTGTGGACACCAGAGACCTGTTGTCTGTAGACGAAGGCTT
The DNA here is from genome assembly GCA_031305395.1 of Phytophthora citrophthora. Taxonomy (NCBI): domain Eukaryota; phylum Oomycota; class Peronosporomycetes; order Peronosporales; family Peronosporaceae; genus Phytophthora; species Phytophthora citrophthora. The sequence goes on from JASMQC010000013.1 coordinate 877,411, forward strand.
TCAATGCTGTCCGTGTTTAACGGCTTGGCATGGCAGTCTTTTCCTCAGATGATGTGAAAGCTAAAGCACAAACGACAGGTCCCTACCCTCTTTATCATGAGCCGATTTATTCACCTGGACCTCAATCAACTTGGTGGAGACCAACAAACTTCTTCCTGATTGATAACAGAACTCGCACACTCTCGCGCTAGTGTGTCTGTTATCGAAGTATGTACAAGGCTTTCAGGAATTTAACTACACATGAGAGGTGAGAGCAAAATAGAAGGGGAGATCGATCTACTGCTGACGTTTTCAGCATTAACTGTCTTGCTTTTCTGTCACTTAGCGCTGGCTACGGTCTCTTGTGCGTCTTCTTCGCCAAGGGCATCGATTTCATGGACAATCATATGCCCGACAAGCGCGAGTTGAATGCTTCGACTAGTGAACAGGTCGGACCATCGGCTCGTGCAGCGAAAATATATCCAGAAAACTCACTGCTGTAGGTGGCATCAGGCGTCAGGAACAAGCAAACGCGAACAAGGAAGACGTACTAATAATGAACATGTGGATCGAGCCTGCTATTATGAAGATGGTCCAGTATTTGTGATTCCTGTGCCTTCAGGTCCGTCATCAGGATACGTCCGCAGTATTTACCGAAACAGACGAGCAAGCGCTTGGATCATGCCACGGGCTGACTTCACGAACAATGCTCCGAAAGCTGTACACCATCAAATAATCAAATGCAGCAGTGTTAGCGTATCGTTCTACAGTAAAAGTGGCAAAATAACTCACCTTTTAAGCTGGAGTTACCACCAGGAAATGCTGACAGTGCAAAGGATCCCAGCGTCATGAGCTGCATCACGGAACTCAGCACCACGAACACGTAGTTCCCCAGAATGAGACAGCTATACAGCGTGCACCCTGTCACAGCAAAGATATGTCAGATAACCTACACTTCAACCCCTCCTCAAACTCAAGATTTTCCTTACCTAGCGTCACGAAGTATGCGCTCGTCAAAAGAAGACGGTTCGGCTGCAGTAGCCCTGAAACGTACGCTTGCGGGCCCTTCAGCATGGCGAATGCACCCATACAGCAAATACTGCCCAGAGTGAAGCTCAACGCGAACTTGGACGGTCTCACCATGATCTAAAGCACAACAATTAGTCTTCTTTCCTCAAAAATCTACTTTAAAATATTGCCATACCAGTGGTAGAAAGATAGAAGCCATGCCAAAGAACAGCATGCCAAGCATAGCCATCGCCACGAAGTACTTGAATCTCGTATTCCTAAGACAGTACAAATTAGAACCCACACTAATAAACCACCCCAAATCCATCAAATTACCAGCTCATGCTCGGAATCAGCCCTCCTTGGCTGCTTGAATTCTTCCTCCACAGTGGCCACTTCACCGCTGTCTCGTCATGCACAGCGTCATCCATCTGTCCACTCTCCAATGCATCCACCGAGTCCTTATTAGCCGCATTATTCGAGGATCCAGGAGTCGCCACCGCATTCTTCGTCAAATCTCGTGCCGAGTCCCACATCTTCCTCAACGAGCCACTGACACTGCCTTCACTGTCTGAGCTGGCAGTGGACGCTGTGGACAGAGGAGACGAGCGTAAGAGGCTGTTGAAGGCGTCCTGGGCGCCCTGTAGCCCGCCGCTCGTGGGCTTCTTGCCGCCCCATTGCTCCCATGCGCTCATAGCTGCTCGCCTCGTGGAATTTTGACGAATGAGAAGGAACGATGACGAGGGAAAGCCAGTTGATGGTACAGTGTACCAGTTTTAGGGCGGACCAAAAAAGGAAACTTGGAGACCATCACTCTTGGAGAAGAACTTCAACTAAAAGGCAAGAAATGCTTCTCTTATCGGGCAAGAACTCTTAAATACACTTCTGTAGAGCTAGGAAACGAGCTTGTCGCGTTTGAGGAGCAGCTGGAGGTGATGTAGATAGTATACACCGCTTTTAGGACAGCAAGCGCACACGGCCCATGGACACACGACGCGCACTGGAGCCTCCTGTTGAACTTGTCGAGTTGCGCATGGCTGTCGAGATGGCGTCCGAGCGCGGCAACGAGTTGGACGCGATGTACGACTCGGCTAATGTCGTCTCCTCGTCGCAGCTGAAGGCGTAGCCCGTGTTGCGACGGCTAGTTGTCGGCCGGAACATTTTGGTCGGCACTCGCTCCCACGTGGCTTCCTCCGAGATGGACTCACTGAAAACACTGGCGGAATAGCTTTCAGTGACACCTGAACTCACAGATGTGTGCGAGCGAGGCACGGAGGTACCAGCAGCACTGGAAACGCTCTTCTTCGGCTGCTCGTAGAGTGTTGCTGCGAAGCTTTGGGGGTGCTGAGCCTTGAGAATCTCGGCGTCGGAGTGGCCAAAGTCGCTCAGGTAGCCGGTAGTGTGGACGTCGTCTAAGGACATTGACAGTGTTTGTTCCTCCATGTGGTTGATCGTCAGGCGGCGCTGGTACTTGCGCTGTGAACCTCCACCCATAGATTCCTGTAGTAGTTGAGCCAGATCAGGGTGGAATGTCCGCTGGTACAGGTTGTAGGCAATGTGACGCCCAAGTGCCAATGAGCAGCCCATGATAAGAACCAGGAAATAGCCCCACGTTTTGGCAGTAGGCGCAAATGCACCGAACTCGTCGTAGCCCACCTTAAACGTAGCGAAGTACGGCGTCTCTGTTCCAATAGCAGCGAAGGCAAACCATGACATGACACTGCCGAACCAGAGAGAGAACGACAAAACCGTCCAACGATCTGCGATCATCCAGATCTTGATGTTCACGATCAGCACCGTCAATGAAAAAGCCACCATGCCGAACTCCACACGAGACTCGCTTCCTGCTGCCTTCTCAGAAGCGTTGAAACCGTATGACATCACCACAAAGATGATCAGCGACTCGTAAAAGGCAGCGGCAATCCAGCGACCAAACGTGTACATGTTGAAGAAGAAACGCTCCGGTCCACGGCGGTACAAGTCCGGGTACTCGATGCTGAACGGGGCTGGTAAGTCCTTATCCAGAACGCCCACCACTACGATAGGCAGACCTGTAAATGCCACGTTATACAGCTGAACACCAATTTCCCAGTACATCTTGGAGCCTGATGCGCCCGAGAGGTATCCGTACCAGTACTGTGCTAGCACCAGCGTGATGTTCTTGTAGAACATGTAGAGCACTAGCTTGGAGATACGAATGTAGTTCCAACGTCCGTGGACCAGAAGCAGGCGCTCTAGGAAACGGAACTGCGCAATGGCGTAGTCGCTCGAGTTCACAGCCTGCATACCTTCCTGTCCAGAGATACCGACACCGACGTGAGCAGCCTGGATCATCGCAACATCGTTGGCGCCATCGCCGATCGCAAGAGTCCGCACAGTCTTGATATTGTCTCTGACAAGCTTCACCATCTCGGCCTTCTGTGCAGGCGACACACGGTTGCAGATCACTGCACGGCACAACTTCGCAAACGACAGAAGGTGGGGAGCAGTTCCTGGACGAAGAGCCATCTCCAAAGCTTCGCCATCGATAATCAAGGAGATTTCTTTCTCTGCTCCACCAGCCATGCCTTTTGCACTGTCCATAAACTCACGGGCTGCGGCATTTAGCTTTGCGCGGATTGCTGCTTCATCTGGACACGTCGTAGCGTTCACAATGATTTGAGTGATGGAGTTGTCAAGCAGCGAGCAAGCGTACGAGATGTTGATAGCAGTTTCCTCTTTGTCGCCTGTGAGCATCCAAACCTTGATACCTGCGCGGGTCAAGTTAGCGAGGCACTGCGGAACGCCGTCCTGCAACTTGTCTTCAATGGCTGTCGCGCCAATGAGCTCCAGGCCTTCCTCGATTTCTTCCATGAGATCATCGATTGCGTTCGGTTTACCATCTTTACGACGGTCAATCTCAGCCACGTTACCCTGAGCATCATCGAAGCGCATTTTCCACTGCTGGAACCAGCGTTCATCCAGTTTCTTCATCGCAAGCGCCAATGTACGTAAACCATCGTCAGCATACTTCTCCATGTGGTCACGTGTGATGTTCTTGAGCTTCTGCATTGCAGGATCGTCCTTCAAGCGCTGATAGATCATCATATCGGCTCCCTTTGTGTACAATAGCAGCTCTCCGTTTGGTTTGCGAACGACAACTGACATACGCTTACGTGTACTGTTGAACTCGAGGACATCCAGCACTTCGTAGGTCACGCGCTGTCCTAGGACCTCCACCATCGCCGTTCCAACGCTGCGGCTTTCAAATTTGAATCCAGCAAAGGCTGCACCAGCCACAAGTGCTTGCTCATCAGGAGACGATGCCGACAAGCGAACTTCTCCAGACTCCAGCTTCTCAGGGATCACTGTGTGGCAGACGGCAAGGTGCTCGAAGAACTGCATAATCTTCTCCTTCTGTTCCTCACCAGCACTGCCCTTCATCCCATCGAAAAGTGCCTTGTCCACGAAATTTACAAACGGAATCCTCTTGATGCTCGGATCCAGCTTGGGCTCCGGGGGAATTGGCTTTCCAGCACGAACCAATGCCGCACGACCGATTTCCGTAATGCCAGAACCGTAGGAAGTGCCATTGATGGAACATTTGCGGAACTCCATGATGTTGCACGTAAGCGTTCCCGTCTTGTCACTGAAAACGTACGAAATCTGGCCTAGCTCTTCATTCAGTTCCATTGTACGCACAATAGCAGGGGTGTCCGTCTCAGCATGGTACATCTCAAGATCCCATGACATGAAGCGCGACTGCAGGAACTTGACACTCGTCATGGACACATAAAGAGAAATGGGAATGACCTGGTAAAGCAGCAAAAAGTAGTAGAACATCATCTGGATGAAGGCCACAAAACGTGAACGGTTTCTCTCCGCCTCTGAGAGCTCAATGTACCACGTGTTGCGCACGATGTCGTACTGCCACGTGATGTAGCAGGTAGCGGCCATAGCGCAAGCCACAAACAGCCCCAAGCACAAAATGACGATCATGCGGTTAATGTTCAACATCAGGTCACTCCACTTGGACGGTGCAGCACTGGCACTCTGCATAATCTTCGTGTCATTACCGGTGTTGAGCACAATGCCGAAGATCCAGTCCGTGTTACGCAAGTTGCAACCACGCAGCAGCACGTTCTTCACTGACAGCGGCATCACCTCCACGCCACAGCCGTCACCGACAGTAACTTCCACTTTACCGGCGAACTTGTTAATGTGTGGATTAGGCTGCTCGCACTTGATGACACCACGCAAAAGCGCCAACTCCGCAGGGTTGGAGAGTGAGTTCATGGTCGCAGCTACAGCCTGACGCAGTTTCAAGTTGGTTTCTCCATCCAGACTCTTGGTCTCGACGTAGCAGATACCGCTGGGTGGTTCGCCCACAGGCTCCGATACAGCGAGGACTAGTACATCCGCAGGGATCACTTCTCTGTTGCGGATCTGCAAAAAATCTCCAACCTTGATGTCTGCCCACTTCCTGTCAACGACCTCTCCATGCTGAATCACGTGGCAAGTAGCCGAATTGGCTTCGTTGTCGGATTTGTGTCGTCTCAAGTCTTCCATGACAGCGAACACTGCGTCAATGGAAATGACGAAGAACAGCACTGGAGCGTTCGTCGGGTAGCCGTACGTGTTACTGATGCTAGGGATACTCTGCAGTACGCAGACCATGAGGAAGAAGAAATTGGCCACTTTGGTGAAACTCTCCTTCAAGAACTTGGGCAGAAATGTAACGGTGTTATACTTGGACGTCACCACGACGTTCGAGCACTTGTCGAACACTGCATTTCCCGGTGCGTAGTTAAAATAGACTTCTCTCAGTGCTTCATCATGACCTGCTGCCTGTCCTGCTCCTGAATTAACACTTCCTGCTGTAGAGGCTGGTGTCTGTTGCGCTGCATAGTCCACGAGCTCGTCCTCGTCCATAATCTGCTCTGGTCCTGCGTTTTTGCTCTTGTGTCGAATCTGTCGAGGGGACTGGAGCACTGGAGCTGGACTGCCCAAAGTGTTGTAACCACTCGTGCTCGAGCCTAAAACGTGGTCACTTTGGTCCGACAGTCCGGAATCATCTCTAGTAGGGGCCACACTGGCACAAAGCGCGACGGAGTCGTCCTCCACCCGCGAACCGCGGAAGACGCGCGACGTGCTGCGCTTGGCCGCCATTGAGCGTCCTGATCCTGTTCTTTCACGGTACTGGGCCCTACTGCTGCTACTCTTAGACAGTGGAGTCCAATGCCGCCAAGCCACGGCGGGTCTATTTGTGAGGAGACGGCGGAAATGCCTTGGGAGCAACTGGACCAGACTGTGGGGGAGAGGCCGGCGCAAAATAGACTCGTTTCCTGGACTGGCTAGTAGCCTACCCCTCGCTTGACCGTTGAACGATGGCCCAGCTCTGGCACTTCTGAATACTAAATACGGCCGGCGATTGGCTCACACAACTGACTGTGACACATATTCGGTATCACAGGTTTATTATACTTCGATGGTGTTTTGGAGACATTTGAAGGTTTGCTTGGTATGGTTTAGGACAATGTATATGGTTACAGAGGTTATGTAGCCGACTTGAATCGTTGAAGAAAGGCCAGCTGGTAACAACGCCATCCACGAAAAGCAGGTTGCGAACGGCGATGGCCGCCCCGCACTCTGTGAGAGAGAATGGCCGGCTGCACTTGCTCCGAACAAGTTGTCGGCACAATTTCGAGCGGTTGTGCTGTGCAATGCCACGAAGGCTAATCAATTCGACAGTGCGGCCATTTCGGCGCGTTGTTGCAGTTGTTGTTTGGAAGCCAAGCGTTGGATCCTTGGGAAGCGGAGCCCGCCGCTTGGATTCAACTTGTATGGACTTGCGTTCGAATTGTGGCTTTTCAGCCGCGTTCTCTATGTGCAGATCCGTCAAGCGTCGTTCATGAATCAATTGAAGAGGTCAGCAGCACCACCAAGTGCATCACATCAAAATTGTGAGTCAGACAAAAAAAAATAATCAGTTTATTCGTGCACCAAAAATTTCAATCAGCAACGTGAATACTTTGGCGTAGGGCAAGCTTTAGCGCGATGGATGATACCATTGTCTTTGTGGCCTCGTTCATCAATTCGAGTCTGCGTCGACTGCTCTGAATTATGATTAAAAAGTTAACTTTTTAATAAATTAACTTTCGCCTACTTCAAATCGTTGCGTTGAGGGATCTTTGACGACTTTGCGCGGTGTGCCTTATCAACTTGGAGATCAGCGACTGAAGTCAAAATTAAGCCTTTCGTGGCTTTAGATTTCGTGTAACACCGCGGTTTTTTTGTAGCCATCCAGATATCGATCGACCTGCTCTCTACTCAGTTCACTATAACGCCCTGGTTGTTAGAGTACTCCATTGCAGTTTTAATGAGTTTGGCTGTCTGTCTCCGTTGTGAGCAGTAATCGCCGCGGCCATGGAGACGTCATGATCAAGGTTCTGTGCGGGTACTGTGTGTGGTTTTCCTCATGTACAAGAAAGAATTTAGTTGATTAACAGTAATCGGACTTCTCGTTTTGCTAACTAAAACTTAAGATATCAAAACTAATGACCAATTCGCCATTGCGTACGAGGAATCCAAATTCGATGTTCAGAGGGAGGTAGAACTCCAGCACTCGGGGGTTCGAAACCAAGCTGTCGAAGGATTTCGACGACTACGGCCTCATCAACTCCAATCGTTTCCGCATGAGAGTAGATGAATTGACAATGTCTGCGGAAGGAACCTAGCACCACTTGTGTGCTTGGTCTCTCAACTCGTGTTTCAGAAAAGTGTATATCATTTCGGAGTCTCCACGTTGCATGAAAAACAATTGCAGTATGAACCCGCCAAAGAACGAGAAGAGTCTTGTGCCTTAGTCTCCATTCCAGCTTAAGATCGCTTGGTTTCTTGAATAGTAGTAGCCGCCAATCTAATTCCACTGAGAAAAATTCGCTCCATGGAGCCCAAAGCGATCGCCACATCTCTTCTAGTGCTGGACACAATAAAAAGTAGTGTTCAACTGTCTCAATCGCTGTGCATGATTCTCGAACGCATTGCTGGACAGTAGGGTTAAGCTTTTTCAAAAAATATAGCCGAGCCAAGTATGAGATCTCCAAAAAACATTCGGAGCATCACATCATGGACAACCGTTTTCTCACGTACAAGGCGTAAGTGTTGATACTATTGGCGTCCCGGAGCTTCTCAGTCCCGTCGTCCAGCTTGAGTAGTTTCAGATCACCGTCGGCATCTTTTCCTCTCGCAAGATAAATCTCCATTTTCCATAGGATTTTCAGCCATTCTACATCTTTCAATAAAAGATGTAGATAGGATGAAACTTGAAAGTTTAAAGTCCTCGATGTAAAGTGTCGATGGCTTGCAGCACTCTCTCCGGGAGTGACGCGTTGGCTTTAGTGATTAACTCATTTAGTTGCGTGAGTGATGCAGCGAGGGCAACAGAAGCGAGTAGCAGAAGATATTGGAGACACATGACTTTAGTCGCCTCCAAACGCAAATTGGGAGGCGAAACTGTGGGGATCTACTGGCGGAGGAGTCACTCCTACGTAGATCCTCACTCAGTGGCAACGGATGCCCTTCACAATTTACAGACTGTGTAACATAATAGTATTTGTCATGTGAAATGTCATTGATCTGTTATCGATGATAATGAAAAGAATGAGATCTCATTGCGTCAATGGGGTATAACACGAATTATGGCATCTAATCATTGCAGCATCTTCTCATCAGCCAAGCTTTCTACCCTGGGATGACATGGGAGAACGATGAGTGTGGGGATGGAGAGCTGTTGCTATTGTTGTTGCTGCTCCCATGAGGCGATGCGCCGGTGATGCGTGAGCGCATGATTGAGCCGAATCGTTTCACTTGTCGGTACTTCAACATGGCTACACCTCCATGTCCGGTCCGTGCTGTAAAAGCAGCAGTCGCTTGGAGATAGTTGTGAAGCGTATCCAGCTTATCCTCTAACGTGACCAAAGGCTGAGGCGTAAATCCTCCACTTTCCTCAATCCGATCCTTCTTCTTTTCCATTGCAGGGGCTCCCATTCGCGCGCAAATAAAGTTGTGCAGTCGTTTAGCTTCCTCTTGATCCTGTTGCCATTTTGGCTTCAGTGGTTCTGCTACTAACGACAGTCGTCGAGATCTGGTTGGACTTGAAGCGGTTGGCGACGTCGGTGCTGCTGCAGTGAAAGACGATCGTTTCTCTCGTTTGTTTGCTTCTACCTGCACACACCAGTCATGGGAGTTTTCGAGATGTATCCATTTCCCAACAGGAAACACACACAGCATGGCGCTCTTCAATGACTGTGACGGCTTCAAGTTCATAGCGTACGTCACAGCTTCCATCTCAGATACAAAGAGATTGTGGATTGCCACAAAAGGCTCTGAATATTGCGAGTGCGCCACTTCCAGCTTGGAAAGAACGACACTGGCAACTGCGAACGCACTTCGAGCAGAGGAATTTCCAGGTTTTCTTCGAGGTGACTTGAAACTCGTCTGCATAGTAATAGTATTTGTAGGACTTGATGCAGCATCAATACTCCCGGGAAGATGTAGCCCTTCGTCTGGTCTAGTGGAGACAACCACTTCTTGGAAAGATGCGAAGAGGACCGAGTTGTCTCCTGTTGACTGTAAGGAGCTGGTAGATTCATCAATGGACGGACTCATTAGAGCTTTCGATCGACTACTGGTTGTCATTTCACTGACTTGCTGCCATTGGAGCCGTTCTTCATCCAGTTTTGATCGGTCGGAACGTGGCAAGAGAGAAAAAGTCTTTAGTGGCAAGACGTAGTACTTTACGGATCCGAAATCGTTCTCTTTTAGCTTCTCGACGGCTTCACGAGCAGTAAAGAGACTTCGAACAGACTGGAGAAGCTGGAACGAAGGCGATTTGGTGCTTTCTGATCTCTCCTCGTCCATTTCGCTTCTAAAAGCGAAGAGTACGTAGTCTGTTTCAGCAACACTTTCCATTCGAGAAGGTGAATGCCCTCTTTGAGGCGAAGACGATAGCTTCTGTACTGCATTCTTGATAGAGAAGCTAGGTTGAAATGTCCTCCCTTTCCGAGCATCGTGACTTTGAGGCTTGGCTTCATGTGGACGGGAGAATATGAAATTCTCTTGTAAAAGTTGACTTAAAGCTTGAGGAGTGATCGTCAGATTGGTGTTGCCATTCCGGATCGGGGAGATCTTAACGGGTGATGTTGGGGTTTCCTCTGTATCTTGCGGTTCTTCATCAAAGGTCTTCGCTCTCCACGATGCACCAGGCGGCTTGTCGACGACTTTGATGTCGAAGAAGGCCAGTGGATTTCCCTCTTTCAGGACTTCGGCTTGTCGTCTCTTTTCCGCTTCCAACACGCTGTTCAGTTCACCTTGTCGAGCTGAGCTGGGCGGTGCATCTACGTTGAAAGATGCGACATAATTCCCAAGTGTTTGGTGCGGATCGAAACATTTCTTCATGCCTTTCGCTTCCCGAGTCAGTAACAACAGTTCGTTGGCAGGGACAAGTGCTTGTCTCTCGCTACTGGAGCCATTTGGACGAGAAATAGCAGCTTTCTTGTCACGAAGCGGAAGAGCTGGCAACAGACCACCTTGAGGTACTAGAGCTGGACGAGATTGAGAGAGTTTTGCCAGTTTTGCAGCAGAAGGTAAGATTTTCTCGATCCGTTCGTGGTTGACGTGATCTCGAAGCACTTTTTTCTTGTAGGTTTCCCACTTCTGCGTCTTGTGGAATCGATCCAAGTACACGATACTCTCTGCGTGGGACTGGGCGGCAGCGCGTAATGTTTCTCGAGCAGATCGGGACAACCGATGGAAAACGTCGTATTTTGAGAGTTGTAACACTTCGACCGGAGTACTTGCACTTACTGTCACTTCGCGGTGGATCACTTCGTTGAAATTCATCCCAGCAGCTCTACAAACACATTGACATTCAGCATAAAAAAACACAAAATATACAGAAGTAATAAAATTCTTACGCATCGTCGCCAACTACGCGAAATCGACCGATGCGCTCCACGAAAACTTCGTGTTTCACTTGAGTGTATGGGTCTGCGATCTCTTTGGTAACCACGAGTTCTCCTCGAACGACAAAGTAGACATGAGTAGCGCGATCCCCTTGATTGTATAGTACACTTCCAGTTGCGAGTTTCTGCTCTAACAAGACATACGACAGCTCTTTTAACAATTCTCCAGTCCACTCCGGGGTCTGGAACATGGGGATTTGGTCTAAAACACCCACTCGCTTGGCCATATCCTTCTTCTGCATCCGTCGGAGGGTGGAATTGTAGTCTTTTTCACAAATTACCAGAAGTTGACACTCTTCTCGAGTGATAACAGTCGCACTACGTACCCCTCGGCCTTTCATCAGCGCCAATTCGCCAAAGTGAGCTCCTTCAGTCAGATTAACGAGTTTCGTCATCTGTAAATTGCCTTTGAAATCTTTCGAGTTGATATTCACGTCCGCTGAGCCACTGAAAATAATGTAAAACAGGTCTCCAACTTCCCCTTCCCGAAAGACACAAGCTCCTGCCGGAAGAGTGAGGAAATCCACCACTACACAGAGCTCGCGTACGAAAGATTTCGGTAAACTTCGGAAGAATTTCAAGGTTTGCAAATACTCACTTAGCATATCAATGTCAGCTTTGCTTCGAGCGTGTTTCTTCTTCGTTAGAACTTTGATATATTCTCGCTGAGTGCGTTGTACTGGACGTTGAACGCCGATCCCATTAGCAATTTGCATTCGAGATAGAAACTCCAATTGATCATTTTTCAGCATGAGATTGTAGTCATTCCGAGTGATTTTCACCAGTTCCGACGCAGTTTTTGACAGTACCGTAGCAGCTCTCACATCGTTATTTAACAGTGAACGCTCTCCAAAGTAATCTCCTTTACCTAATTCACACACAGTGACCTCCACGACCTCCCCAAGAATCCGTTGACTGACACGAACCTCCACTGTTCCACTGAAAACAATGTACAAGGCGTCTCCTTCATCCCCTTGGCGGAAAACAGTCTCATCTGGATGGTAATTAACACAAGTCATGCGTCGACAGAGTAGATCTAGCTCTGAAGGCTGTAGCCGCTCGAAATCGGTCGAAATTTTGAGCTTTGTCGTCTGAAACCAGACTCCAAGGGACTGCAAATCCATCTGAGAGCGCTGATCGCAGTCTTGGGCTAAAGCTCGACGACAGGATTCTTCCAGAATGAGCGTACGACCATAGAGCTGACGACCTTTAGCAGTATCGTCCAAGTCAAAACCTGAATGAACTCCATCCGGATCCTCTACGATGTCCGAATCCGCGTCTGAGTCGTTGTTTCGGTTATCAACTCGAGAATTGTCCCCCGTTGTTCCGTCTTCCTCTATTTCGTTCTGTTTTCTTCTTAAAGTGGACAACTTGATCCAATGAGACATCACACTGGACTGCTCTTCCGGTACTGCTACTGTTCTAGCGAGTTGCTTAGTAACAAGAGCTTGTTGTACTAAATTTTTCATTTCTCGACTTTTCAGCATTTGAACCAACGAAATCCTCTTTTCCGACGTAGCTCCGGTGCCACCAAGATTCAATCCCATGTCACTTTTCGGTGCTTTACGTACACTGCTCATAACGGCAGCCCACGGGTCTTTCGCTGGTTTTGGAGGCGAAATCTCTGCAATTTTCAGCGGATTGTGCATTTTGTGCATGTTGATGATGGAGTGCGCCGCTCGACTAAATCCTTTGAGTTTATCTGCTAAATCTGTGTTTAACCGACCAGAATCACCATTGGAACTCGTTGTTGAGGCATCACGGACCTCGGAGTCGCCTGCAAAGTCATTTTTTGACGTCGAAACTCCATTGGATGAAGCGGTTAAGGGCGTTTTTTTCACCCTCGGAGAGACTTTCAGCACGGAGATTCGCCCCCTTCCACCTCGTCCACGTGATTTACGTCCTTTAGGCGTCGATGGGGTTTTCGGATGCATTGCAGCAGGAAAAGCTAGTCGATCTACGTTGATGTGAAGGCTAATTATGGTACGGCCTCTGTAAACGTGGTACACGTTTTTGCGGTAGTATGCGAAAAATGCAAATCGCGGGCCATGTTTGAACTTTCCATTATCCCATCAGGAGGCACTTTCACAGTCCAATTGAGATGTGCTGATCGTTTACTTTGATATTGACAGCATAGCACTCAAGACCAAGTACATACTCCACCTCGACGACTTTTGTCATGAGGCTTTACTACGTCGTGCTTGCAGCTGCAGTAGCTTCCCTCTCAACTACTACCATTGGAAAACCAATGGACACCAACACTGGAAACTCAGTGGTCAATTCACTGCAGAATTTCCTGGTTGTCGGAAGGCTGTTGAGAACAATTGACGACGAAGAGAGAGGATTTACGTTGACCAGTACTGGGAAACTCACGGATCTGTTCGAGTCCACCGCACTAAAGCTAGCCCAAAGTGCTCGCTTCAAAAATTGGCTGGTAAAGGGGACGTCTACCGACGATGCCTTCTTGAAACTCGGACTCAACACGGCAGGAAGCAAAATCTTCGAAGACCCGAAACTCCTCACGTGGGTCGTGTACGTGACTAAAGTCGAGAAACAAAACCCGGAAGAAATCATCCTAACCAGACTCTCCAAACAATTTACTGAAGGTTCTCTGGCCAAGATGATCGCATCCGCAAAACAAGTCTCCAAGACGGAAGGTCTCGCTACGATTTTGCAAGCTCAACAGAGACAAGTGTGGCTGAATGCTGGTAAATCAAGTGACGACGTCTTCAAGCTGCTCCAACTGGACGAAGCAGGCACGAAACTGTTCAAGAACCAGCAGTTCTCCACGTGGACTTCGTTTGTTGATACGTTCAACCGGAAAAACCCAGAGGAAGCGGTGTCCATTTTCGCAAAATTGGTGAAAACCTATGACGATTTTACTCTTTGGAAGATGTTGGAAGCGGCGAAAAAGGTTCCAAAGACCGAAATCATTGCAAGTAAACTGCAGACGCAGCAGATTGATGCTTGGTTGGATGCTGGCAAATCCACGGACGACGTGTTTAAGCTGCTAAAGCTACACAAGACGGGAGACAAGTTGTTCAAGAACCCACAAATGCTTACGTGGGTTTCATACGTGGAAAAGTTCAACAAAAGGGATCCAGATCAAGCTATTGCTATCTTCTCAAAGCTGGCGGGGACTTACGACCAGGTTACTCTTTCGTCCATGCTGGAAGCGGCCAAGCACGTGCCAAGTACGAAAAAGATCGCTTCTTACTTGCAGGGTCAACAGAATCAACACTGGTTGTCTGACGGGAAATCTACAGACGATATCTTCAAACTATTGAAGCTCGACACCCCTGATCTCAACATTCTGATTGATCCACGCTTGGATGCTTGGACCAGCTTCATGAGGGCGTTCAATATGGCGAACGAGGGCAAGGAGGCAACTCTGATAGCGACACTCACGACTCACTACACAGATCATGGCCTCACCCAGCTGCTCCAGGAAGGAACCAAGTTCGCAAGCACCAAGAAAATTGCTGAAGAGCTGCAAGTGGCACAATTTGCACGTTGGATGCAACTAGGGAAGACGGAGGATGACGTTTTCGCGCTGCTGAAGATGAAACCGAGTACACCAACGACAGACCCGGAGGCAATCGTGTTCTACCGGTACAAAGAGTTCCTTGACGCACATACTTGATTAGAGAGGAGCGAGTTGATTGAGGAGAAGTAGAGCTTACTCTGACTGAAACTACACCTCAAGAGTAAACCCTCTAAGCAGACATCTCGCTATTTGTAAGTAAATTCACCTAACCCTATATAATCATTTGCGTGCGGCCTGAGGTGTTGATTCACTCTAAGGAAGTCGAATTTCTGTATTAGGGATTTGTATGGGGGGTCGTGGGAAGCAACTTCTTCGTGCCCAAACAACATCCGAGGGTTATTTGGTGTTGTTTGACCAATGAACGGCCGTCACGCTTCAGAAAAGGTGGCAGGCACTTTTTTTCAAAATAAAATGGAAAATATTTGTTATTGTGACTTTGGTGAATTAGAAAGTGTAGTCATACTAGAAAGTACGGATTCATACATACTTCCAAGTACGCGTCATATCTCGAAGTACGCGTCATACCTCGAAGTATGAGTTCACACCAAAAAGTACGCGTTCATACCAAAATGTATGATATGGGCGCAGATTCTTGCCACGTGCTCACTTCCAGATCGGTGAGATGGCAGGTGTTCGCGATCTGATGAAGGAAGGCCAAGCAACGGCAAACGGAGTGATCAAGAAGGCGACGCAGACAGTTTACGAATCCAGCTTTAAAAAGTTTGCAGAATTCTGCCTTGCCAATGGCTGTCCAGATCCTCATACGGAGCGCCATCATGAACTTCCAGCAGTGTTGGTCGCATACCTTCAGAGTATTTCCGCATCCACTACTGTGTCGCTACAGACAGCGGAGAAGGCAAGGTCTGCTGTCGCTAGCTACTACAACGCACACGAAAACAGCGATGGGACGGATGTGAACAAGTGGAGCGTGGTGGAGGATGGAAGTGGAAGAAAACGTGGATACGGAAATCCAGCCCATGATCCGTTCGTCCGCCAGTTTATGCGTGGTCTCAAGAAGAGAAAAGCGACGGAATACGTACCAGCCAGAGCTGTTCCAGTCTCCCTCCAAATGATTGGAGTTTTGCACACCTTTCTGGATTCACCGTGCGTTGTCGGAGGCTTCACGAAGGAATGCCGCGTGTGGTTTAAGGCTGTGTCTTCGTTTGCCTTTTACGGTATGTGCCGAGCCAACGAAGTGCTAACGCCGAAGTGGAGAGATGTTTCGCTGCGCCAGTTCCGGGCCAGCGTCGTCGCCTCTGATGCGATGATTGAGTTCGGTACATACTCACTGTTCAACCGCAAGACCGAGGTAGCAGAGGGGCGCTCCTACAATCTCCACAATCCCGCAGAGGACGAAGCTCCGATCAACGCCTACAAGCACTTGTGCGATTGGGTGGAAATTGCATCGAAGAAAAATAGTCACGCTTGGAGAGACGATGACTATGTTTTTCCGGCGCTGAAAGGTCTCAGTAAGAAGGCTATCAAGGGCAATGGTGACGCTACAGGCTGCAAAAAGGTGACGGTTGGTTGGGGCAAAAAGATGGAAGAGCAGAGTTTCATCACGCTACTGAACTGCATTGTGAGTTCATAGAATCGAAAGGGTCAAAAGACACCTGGCTACGTGGCGAAGCATTGGTACAACAGTTAGTTTACGTCGCACACTTTTCGTCGCGGCGGGGCCCAGTACCGCTTCATGTATGCGAACCCAGCGCGTCGCTGATCGTTACGGATGATCAAGTGGTGGGCCGGTAGGAGTGTTTCAGAGTCGACGGAAACGCTTGTACGCTATCTACTTGATCTCACGGTTCAAATGGAGGACAGCGAACTTGCAGACTGCCTGGCGCCAGATAAGACTTATCTACTTAGGTGGCCTAGTGCACCTTACGAAGCCAGCGAAAACGTGGAAGAAGGGCCTGTCCTCAAGCGCCTTCGACAACTTGAAACGCTGATGCTCGAAACTAAGTCGCAAATGACCGAGCTGAAAGGGTTATTAACGGCAGGAAACTTGAACAGACCGCCGCAAAGAGAGCCACGTGACGTCGTTCCTCCCCTGACCGCGCAAGATACTGGTCCCGTGATCCCCGCTGTTAGAGAATGGGCTCATCTTTGCCTGATGTGGTGACTTCCCGACGATTCGGTGCACTTGTTCAAGCCTCTCTCGGAATGAACACAAGCTGATCGATCCAATGCCAAAGTGACGCGCAGCTGGTTTAGCGTCGCAAAGTTGCGTGGTGAAGATGTCGCCATGTTTGCAAACACGATGGGGGAGTCCGACACGACGCGCTGGCAGAAAGCGGTATTTCCAGTCTATCGCAGTTACTATGCCAATCACTATGGTGAAGCTGGTGAAACGAGCAAAGAGCACACATTCACTGTGTCGATGCTGTCCTCGTTTATTAGAAACGACCGCAAACATCGCACGAATGTCGCCTGCCCAGCAAAAGAGCTACCCGAATACTCGACACGCCTTTAGGTATGATCTCGTAGTAAACGGTATGAAGTCGTATATTCCAGTCTGATCTGAGCGTACTTTTCGGTATGGATGCCTCGTACCTTTTGGTCTGAACTCGTATTGTTTGGTCTGACCTCGTACATTTTGGTACGAACTCGTACGTTTTGGTATGAACTCGATGGTTAAATGAACACCATAGTAGCGATGAAAAAACGTCGTAGAATTCATCAGTCTTATGGCCTCACGGTCTCACTACAGCCTCAACTACTTCAAGCCGCCTGCTTTGCCTTCAGGTACGATTCCTTGTACTGCTGAAAGGTAGCACATGGTCCAATGCTCTCCAGTTTCGAGATGATCTTTTCAACTTGGTCGCTTGCTCGCCCCGCTCGTCTTCGGCCTTGTCCTTCCGAGCTTGAAATTCAGCCAGGTGTCGGTCCCTTGCTCTCATGTAGCGCTCCACCATCTTGCGATAGTCTCGAAAGTTTGCTGTCAGCGTCTCAAAGTCGCTTTCAGTCTGGGCCTTTGCTTTACGTGCCAAAGCTACACGCCGGCGCTCATTGGAATACTCCATATCCGTCATAGCGTCGAGTTCCGCTTGGGGCTTCATGTCGATATCGGCCTTCAGTCCATCTCCAAAAGCGTTGAAGACCCTGGCAGTCTTGTCCCAGTGCACCATCACTTCCTCAATGCGCGCTCCAAACCTGTTCTTCTGTCCGCGCAGCTTGTCCGGATGGAGAACGAAGATTGCTGTCCGGTAAAGCTCTTTCGGTGTAGTCATGATAGGACCGTGGTTGTACTTTGTCTTGCAACGTGCCTTCAGCTCTTCAAGAAAGTGGGCGAAAAGCTCTGGGTCCAAGCTGGCACCATTGAACAAATTTCGCTTCGAGAAAGCTGTCCAAGCCGTACACTCCAGTTCTTCCACCTCGACTTAATTTGACATATTTGCTGATGGCGTCGGTCACGGTACTACCGCAAATTCAAATTTCAAACTACGCGACGGATGCAAAGCAGTGAAGCGCCGGCACGAACTTGTGGCCACTGTGGCGATGCGCCTTGCGAGTGGCTGCGATATGGCAAAGAGATCGTTGGCAACAGGTTACGGATGATGAACTGTAGCCGTCGCCGTCGGACACCGCTGCGCATGAAGCAGACTATGTACCAGCTATACTACTACAAGAAGTTCGGCCGATTGAGCACGGCCCCGAAGATCACCGTTCCACTGTGTGTACAGAAGGAGATAGCTCAGCTTGAGGACATCGTCAGGTACATGCAGTTTGCTATTGGTATGCGGTTACGGGAGCTGTAGCTGATCTAGATATGTTATTGTTTTGTTTTTCTTCAGACGCGTGTGAACTACTGCATCTCCTGCTGCTGCTGCACATACAGCATCAAGTGCCGTCCGAACTCCGAGAGACATTGAAGTTAGCGCATCGCGGTAATGAAATGCAGTGAAGCATGCGACGTGAAATCCTCTGTGGCATCCAGTACAACCGAAGAGAGCCTTTTTGGAGAACCCCCTCAACGTACACAAATAACACGTCAGTTTGCCGGACGAGTGTTGTCTAGAGTTCGGTGTAATAGCGTGGACGCTGTCGTTAGCCCCAAGCAGCTTTTGTATTGGCGCTTTTGGCGTTGGTTGGCTGTGGTGTTCCTTGGCTAGTCGGGCTCCCTGTACATTTGTAAGTTGTTCAGTCACTTGCCTTTTGAAGTCGCGTAGCTTTACGCGTGCTGCGGCTGGTCCAGCGATCTTTTTGTAGAGCGAGAAAGCGTTGATCAGCGCAAGATCAAGCGCCCAGATAAGAATGCTCATTGAGAGGAGTTTTTCCTTGCGTCGTATGGGGTTTGTACTCCTGAGCTGATCAGCCCTGTCCACTCCATTCATGAACAAGTTGTAGGCAGCCACCATTGCAGGTACCTGGAACGTTTTTTGATGTAGGACTTGATCACGGGCCCAGCGTTGAAGCGGGACAGGTGAATTGCTTCTCGTGAGTCACCAGCAAGCACACGTTGCGACAACGTTCCTGCTAAGTCATTAGTATCGAAAATCACCGTTAGTTTGTCGCGGAAAACGATGTACCCAGCATTGGTAGCAATAGTCATCGGCGCCATGTACGGCGTCTGCTGATGCGATGGCATTTTCTTCTGGAGACGCTTGTGCTTCTCTTGAAGCTTTTCCAAACCCACTGGCACGTCCATCGCCGCGACTAACTCCCAAGAGCCCCGCTCAGCGACATCCATTCTCGATTTGGATGCTTCAAGCTCCATCGCGTTCCACTTGCCTTGTAGGGGGATACGCACGGTACCTAATAGACGCATTTCGCCGTCAGTAAATGTTAGTAGAGTCTTTGCCAAGTTGTGTCGAGTATAAAAGTTGTCGGAAACGAGAAGGCGATGTCCATTAGGTGCTGGATGAGTCTTCGTCATGTGACCACACATGGCTACCCACAGTGCGCTGGGGTCTTTTCGTTTTATCGTGCTATCCGCACGCTCTACAGTCCTGAACAGCGGTGTTCTCAGCGCCGGGAATACGTCCACGTATCTCTCCGCTGGTGACGCCCTTGTACGGTTTCCAGAGCCGTTATCCCACACGGAGTAGGCGTAGAGACTCTCCAGCCTACTACTGCGTAGAATCGAACTCCATATTTGTCGGGCTTAGCGGCGTGAAGGTCCTTGCAGACGAACGAGCCGTCGTATGAACAGTGTTCTCATCTAGAGAGACGGCACCGACCGGTACAGCTATAGCCGCGAATTTTTGCTGAATCTGCTTCATAAGACGTCTACTGTGCCACAGAGGATCTTACTCTCGTCTTTCGACTGGCATGGTATCTGGTGCGTGGATCTGGAATCGAGCACGGATGCTTTCAAAACGATTCCTCGACATCGTCGAGCCGAAGTCCGGTTGGCCCATAAACAACTTGGTAGACCACAGTTCCTTCATTTGAGTCACTGGGTTGAAACTCATCGCAATTTCTAGACCGATGTAGGCATCTAGCTCAAATACAGTCGCTTCTTGCTTCCCCTTCTCTTTCAGCATTTTGTTTGTCCAGAGAAGCAAGGAGTCGCGAAACTCGCGAGAAAAAAAAAAGAGAAAACAGGCCGAGTTCACCACGCTCCTTGAATGCCGCTGCCACCTCTCTCTCTCACGAACAATATGTAGCCCACTGTCCCGGATCAGGTTGTCTACGTACGCATTGCCCGTGCGCTGACCTGCTGGTGTTGTGACGTCTTCCTCGCTGTCATACACTTCGTCAACGTCCTCCTCAGTATCCACGGCCTCTTGTCCACACTCATTCTCCGAGTCCTCGAAGTCGCAGTCAGCCTCCTCGTCATCAAAGTTGAGCAGGCTCGCGATGTCCATCACCACTGCTCGAAGAATTCAAATGTGCACGAAGAATTCAAAACTGACTTGTAAACGTGAAATTTGTGTGGCTAGGAGCGCAAGCCCACACTCACGCAATGGAGGCTTTCACGGTACTGCCAAGGCGATGCTCTGCTGGAGGTCTGCTGCGGATCTGTAAGGCCAAGAGGGTACTTCCCTATTGCAACATTTTGTCCAATCAACGCATTCAAGAGCTGCAGATAGAGGTCCACTGCAGACTAAGCACAGGAGATTTGGCCGGTAGCGAAAGGGTTAACTGACATTCCTACGTTTTGGATGGCAATACATTTTGTATGATACCACGTGGCAACGTAGAAGTCGTTTCCATCCCAAGGAAATGCCCTACCATACCAAAAAATCTCCGACTTCCGACGTCTCCGACATTGTTTAGACATTTGTATGCAATTCAAAACCCAAGTGCTAATAGGTGCCGATTTGGTTTCGTATTGAACATATTATGGACCTACAGCGCTAAGTTAAACTGTAAAAAGAGCTGTAATTACCCGTTACCAATGAATGGCGCTCACAGCGCCTGAAAGCCGACGCGCGCTGTCTCGATTCAGTGCCCGAGTGACCACCCACAGGAGTGCGGTGTATTGAGGGGGCTGTGTCGAACTCGGCATGGCTAGCAGGGTTGTCGCCTGCCACGAAGAACTGTGGTGGTGTTAATTCTCCCTCGGGCCTCCAATGAGTATACCCCTGCCTTGAGTTGTACTAACCCCCACCTCACAGCTCAGTGGTAGAGCCCCCGAAAGGGATGGTCGTTGGGTCCGATTCCCGGCTGAGGTATTTCTAATGGCAAGTTTGCTAGAACGTCAAGCTGCACGCTAGCGAGAAGCGCTCAGGACAAAAGCAGTTGCGTGATGTGCGTCGTTTGGCATCGCGTGACGTTGTGTGGCGAGGAGCGTTGCTATACGCGGCAGCTGATTCGCATGTGCGTGTGGATGCGATTGCGTGTGAAGGTATCTGTGCGGGTTGTAGACGAGAGCGTGCTGTATGCCACTGATCTGTATCTTGTCTACCATTAACTGTTAACTTGCTCGAGCACGTTCTGTGTGTATCCAGGAGCGGGATCACAAATAGCTGGTGTTTGAAGGAGCTGTTCATGACACTGGATTCTGGCGTTCAGAGCTCCCGCGCGATGGAGGGCACGGAGGTGCTTTAAGACGGCACCAGATCCACGAGAGCTGATATCGTGGCCTTCCAGGAACGCGAGGACAGCGTGTTCAGCGCGGGTACCAGTCTCCATCACTTGGTCACGGAAGTCTGCCATGGTTGGGTTGAGAATGAAGCCGTCATCCAAGAACAGCTTCATGTACGCAACCAACAGCTTTGCATCCGACTTTTGCTGCCTTGAGATTGGTGCACGCCAAAGCTGTGGTTCGTGAGCATACCAGGCGTACCAAGTTGCATGAAGGTGAGTGGCTGCTGCTCTGCGCGGTCTTTTCTTGGCTTGACTGACATCGCTCGTGCTAGTGTCTGGTTCTTTCCGCTTGTGAGTAGCTTGTGTAGGGTTGTTCAGCTTAGCCTCTAGAGCGTCCATGCGAGCATCTTGAAGCTTCACGTGCTCGATAAAGTGGTTAATGACAGCGGCCTGGTGATTGATGATCTTCTGTTCTGCGCTTGCTGGTAACGGTTGCTGGAGTGGCTGCTGCGTGCTTGATGACTTGTGCTCGTCGTAGGGAAATTCGGGCTGCGCGAGATGAGATGACCAGGCTAGTAGCTCCGCAAGTGAGCATCCAGCCTCGGAAACACACGTCTCGATCCG
Source organism: Phytophthora citrophthora (assembly GCA_031305395.1). Lineage (NCBI taxonomy): Eukaryota > Oomycota > Peronosporomycetes > Peronosporales > Peronosporaceae > Phytophthora > Phytophthora citrophthora. The sequence continues at coordinate 899,548 of JASMQC010000013.1, forward strand.
CTTGATTGCTGGAGCTTCACCGTTCAAGTCTTTCAGCAGCGGATAATGGCGGATCACAGTCGCGGTAAGCACATCTTGAACGACTTGGTTAATATTGTTCTGTGCTGTTTGGAGACCGTGGCAGGTGCTGAACAGTTGACGTTGGAAGCTGGCGATCCTGGCGCGAGTCTGCGAGTCGAAAGGTGCCAAGTTTTGCAGCACCACTGACGCATTGGCTTCGTGTCCGCTGAGTATCTTGCTAACTTTATGGTCTTCCTTGCTGGTGTTGAAGACGTAGTTAAACCCCTTGTTTTTCGTGCTCATGCTCCAGGCACCCCGGTCAAAGGTCCATCGCGCCGTGAGCGCACCGCTGCCGTTGGCGTGCTGAGCCCCACCGCGCCTAAAAGAATGGGAAGAGAGCGGGATCGTCACACCAGCAGCAACAGCAATTCGGTCCAGCACGCGGTTTACATGGGCGTAGATCGTGGGGGTCTTCTCTGAGCCAGCTGGCGTTCGTCCTCCGAGCCCTGTCGTGTCTGTCGGGTGGTCCAGCATATCCAGGAGGGGAACTGCTGGAGAGAGAGCGATCGCTCCCTGAACATGTACATCTGGCAGGTTGTCGATGACGCTTGGAGACAGCGCAAGCTGCATGATCAAGGCCAGTGCCATGGCCAGTAACGGGCAACTCTCCACCTCCGTTCCCGGGAAGAGTGAAAGGCCTTGCTTTTCAGAGGTCTTCATCCGGATGAAGCGCACGAAGGGCACATTGCCAGCGTCGATGGAGATATTTGGCTTGTTCAGGAGCGCCATATCAGACGCTCTGCCGAACAGGTACCACAGCAGACACAGTAGACAGGCGTCTTGGTAGTCGCTTGAGCAGCTTGCATTAACGTACAAATATACTAGCAGTCGTTTCAAATCTGCCTTTGTATATGGCGGTGCCTTGCCGACAAACCCACCATCTCGCTTCATGCAAAAGCTATCTAGCGTCTTCCCCATCTTGAGCAGACGAGTCTCCAGAGAAGCCCGGTGCTGAGGAAACTGGTCGAGCAGCCAAATCTTGGCTTGCCTATAGTACTGCATTGTTGTGTTTCGAGCTAGCGGCTTGCCTTTCTTGCCCTCGTTAAATGCTAGATGCATGCCAAACTTGTCCATGACGGACACAAAGCACCTACCACTCTCGTCTCTTTCAATGCATACCCGTACATAGTCTTCAGTCACACCTTCAGCTTTCAGGAACCTCATGAAGGCCGCTATTGCGGTTGCCTTGGCGCGCTTCGTATTTCCGGGGGCTAATTCTTCCAAGCCCATGCCTTCTGTCGGATATGTAGCAGATATGCAAGTGATACGCTACTTACTAGCCTTTTGTGAAGAGATATGCATATTTTGGCAAGCGTTCCGACACAATACGTCGGAACGGCTGGCCTACATGTGTTGCCTTTTGATGAAGATCATGATTGGCTAAAATGTCGCAATAGGTGGTGTTTGATTGGTGATAAATAGAAAACTGACATTTTATTGGCCGCTCCTTGACATACAAACTTTTAGTATCGTCGGATAAGTTGTGATATTCATCCATACATATATCGGATACGGTAGCTTGCATTACCGTAATCATGCTAGTAAACGTTCACGTACATACTTCTGGACGGTAATCAATGTCCGGTATTACCGTACCGGTAGTACGGCCATTCTTCCTCCAACTTTCATTTTCCAATTCACTAGCTCTCCCAGCGTCACAGCATTCTCGTTTGGTACGACCCAAGGCGATGCGTTTCCACACGTCTGTACTGTTATCTACTGCTTTATTGGCATGTATCGACAGTGTGTCAGCCATTGACGCTTCCAAGTTGACGACGACCGAAGTGACAGCTCAACACTCGAGGTTTTTGCGGAAATTTGAGGAAGAAAGAGCTTATGGAGACAGTCTGGTGAACGCTGCGAAACTTCAGAAGTACAAACTCCAGTGGAGCCAGATGCAGCTCGGCGACGATCTGGGTGCGGTTCTCAAAAGCGACCTAGTGGGAAAGATGGCGAAGTTCAATCTCAACAGAGCTCCTTCGAAGCAAGTGTCGTTGATTGGCAGGCTCACAGCCAAGTACGGAGATGACATCGTTGCTAGGGCACTCGTGTCAGTGGAGAGGAGCACGAGTGACAACCCTGCGCTGCTCGCAATGGTCAGGCAAATGCGGGAGGATCAAATTGCCAACTGGCTGAAGAACGGCGAAACAGTCCCTGGGGTGGTTAGTAAACTGAAGTTTGTCGACGATGAGTCCATTTTCCGTAGTAAGGCGCTGGATGTGCTGGAAGATTTCATCAAGAAGTACAACACGGCGAACAAGGCAGACGAATCACTGCTCAAGACGTTGACGACAGTCTATGGAGGTGAAAGTGAACTGGTGACAATGATCGCAAAAGCGAGGGTTACTGGTAACTTCCCCTACCGTGTGAACCCCCAGTCAATCGAGAAGGCCAACAGCATCGAGAGTCAACTCATTAAAAAGTGGAAAAGCCAGAAACTGGAGCTTTACAGAGTCATGGCCAAGCTCGATTTTGACAACGACATTAACAAGGCCATGAGCTCTGGTAAGGTGAGCGTTTTGTTCAAATACGCGGACAGCAAGACGGAAGCCTTTAAGAGACTTGAGGCGAAATACGGAAAAGCAGAAGTTGCAGTTGCGTTCATGAAGGAGAAGGGCAATCCATTCTATGGTGATACTGCGAAGGCGTTGTACCAGAGTCAAATGAATGGCTGGCTAGAAAAGGGAGACACAGCGGAAAGAGTGTTCTCGATCCTGAAATTTAAGGAAGGCGACGATTTCTTCTACAAATTGGGCGCGCTTGAAGAGTACGTGAAATTCCTGAAGACTAAGAACCCGGACGATGCCACGGATATATTCAAGGTTTTGAAGAAGGGATTTGGCCCCGCTGACGAAGATAAACTTGCACTTGCTATTGTTCGACTAAACGCCTTGGAAATGCCGAGTTACCAGAAATCGCTATTCACGGACTGGGTGACACGAGACCTGGATCCAATGAGTGTTGGCACCAACGTGTTCAAGATACCTGAGCTTGATGTGGCCGCTGGAAAGTACAGTGATCGGCTTAAATCGATCATTAAGGAGTACACCGGGTTCTTCAACGGGCAAGCAGACATACAGCCACTAGCGCCTGCTGTTAGGAACGGACGTTCTTAAACCGTAACATCAATGCAACGGCAAAAAAGCAAGTCCATTCATTCGATTCTTTATCAAGAAGCATTTTTTATTCCCTTGGATGTTGAAACGCTTTAAGTAGAAGCATGTTTGATCCAGGTGGATATCTTGTGGCGGGTCAAAGCCGAGTTGTCGGATCAATAGTGTAATTGTTGTACGATCGCATTCGAGCTTGTTAGCATTGCGGTAGGTAAATATGGTAGTGCCTCTTGAATGACGACAATACGTTTGCCACGTTTGGTCGTTGCGCCTCCGTTTTTCGAGAGTGAATGTTCTCCATGTTGCATGAAAGGCTACAGCAATTTGAACTCTCTATAGAAGTAATATCTCTTGTTGATACTTCCTCCAATTTTTGCATACGTCCTGCGGCTTCGGGAAGAGCAAGTCAATTCTGCTCGAAAGAATCCAGACCAGAATGACCATAGTTAGCGCCAGAGCGGTCGTAAGCAGGGCACAAGAAAAAACAATGATCCGTCGTCTCTAATGCTTGGCATGTTGGTCGAACACACCGCTGAATTGATAGAGCGGTGTCAGGAAGTACAACCGTGAACCCACGGTTAAATCTCCAAAGAACAGCCGTCGCATCACTACAGGAAAGGAAATTGAAGTTGATTAACTGGTTATTCCAGTTAATCAACTTCAAAAAAGTGTTTATCGTTTCCAACGTTGCATGAAAAATGATAACAATTTGCACCCGCCACAGAATGAGAAGCGTCTTATGCTACTGTCTCCATTCTAGCTTGAGACCACTCGGAAACTACTTCTGAAGTATTTTGGATCTGATGTTACCCTCAGCGATGCTCAAAAATCTTGCTGAAAAAGTCAGTAGAGATGGCCAATTGCGGTTTTCGTCACGAAAGTGGGCAAAACACAAAATCACAGTGTTCGACAGGTTTCGAAGTTTCATCGAAGCCTATTCCATCGGTCTTTCAGCGGCAATGCAATATAATCGACAAGGTCATAGCTAAATCTACCCCGTGTTGGCTTATTTCATCGATCTTTGATGTTCAATAGAATCCGAGAGCTTCAAAATCGTGTTGAATAGCCCGATTCGGTGGAGCACGATACCAGAGTATCACTGGTGTTCCACGTGTTTTTGCTTCAGCTGGAAATGGTCAACATGGACTGCGCGACTGGCAGGTCTCTGCAATTTTGTTCAATCTTGAAATGGATTTCGCCTGGTTCAGTAGTTGCACGGAACTCGAAGTCCTTGTAGAAGAAAGGTTAATGTTTACGAAGTATTTAATAAATGAACTTCTCCTCAATCAACTCGCTCCTCTCTAATCAAGTATGTGCGTCAAGGAACTCTTTGTACCGGTAGAACACGATTGCCTCCGGGTCTGTCGTTGGTGTACTCGGTTTCATCTTCAGCAGCGCGAAAACGTCATCCTCCGTCTTCCCTAGTTGCATCCAACGTGCAAATTGTGCCACTTGCAGCTCTTCAGCAATTTTCTTGGTGCTTGCGAACTTGGTTCCTTCCTGGAGCAGCTGGGTGAGGCCATGATCTGTGTAGTGAGTCGTGAGTGTCGCTATCAGAGTTGCCTCCTTGCCCTCGTTCGCCATATTGAACGCCCTCATGAAGCTGGTCCAAGCATCCAAGCGTGGATCAATCAGAATGTTGAGATCAGGGGTGTCGAGCTTCAATAGTTTGAAGATATCGTCTGTAGATTTCCCGTCAGCCAACCAGTGTTGATTCTGTTGACCCTGCAAGTAAGAAGCGATCTTTTTCGTACTTGGCACGTGCTTGGCCGCTTCCAGCATGGACGAAAGAGTAACCTGGTCGTAAGTCCCCGCCAGCTTTGAGAAGATAGCAATAGCTTGATCTGGATCCCTTTTGTTGAACTTTTCCACGTATGAAACCCACGTAAGCATTTGTGGGTTCTTGAACAACTTGTCTCCCGTCTTGTGTAGCTTTAGCAGCTTAAACACGTCGTCCGTGGATTTGCCAGCATCCAACCAGGCATCAATCTGCTGTGTCTGCAGTTTACTTGCAATGATTTCGGTCTTTGGAACCTTTTTCGCCGCTTCCAACATCTTCCAAAGAGTAAAATCGTCATAGGTTTTCACCAATTTTGCGAAAATGGACACCGCTTCCTCTGGGTTTTTCCGGTTGAACGTATCAACAAACGAAGTCCACGTGGAGAACTGCTGGTTCTTGAACAGTTTCGTGCCTGCTTCGTCCAGTTGGAGCAGCTTGAAGACGTCGTCACTTGATTTACCAGCATTCAGCCACACTTGTCTCTGTTGAGCTTGCAAAATCGTAGCGAGACCTTCCGTCTTGGAGACTTGTTTTGCGGATGCGATCATCTTGGCCAGAGAACCTTCAGTAAATTGTTTGGAGAGTCTGGTTAGGATGATTTCTTCCGGGTTTTGTTTCTCGACTTTAGTCACGTACACGACCCACGTGAGGAGTTTCGGGTCTTCGAAGATTTTGCTTCCTGCCGTGTTGAGTCCGAGTTTCAAGAAGGCATCGTCGGTAGACGTCCCCTTTACCAGCCAATTTTTGAAGCGAGCACTTTGGGCTAGCTTTAGTGCGGTGGACTCGAACAGATCCGTGAGTTTCCCAGTACTGGTCAACGTAAATCCTCTCTCTTCGTCATCGCCGATTGTTCTCAAAACCTTGCAACTTGAATTGAATTGGCCACACCTCTGTGGCCCACAGGGACGATAAGGTGGGAAATATCTGTCGTCTGCGCAGTGGAAGCTGCATCGAACGTTGCGAGTACAGTAGCAGTAGCCAATAGAATTCCACAGTAGACTCGCATGACTGGGTGTCCTTCCTTTAAGCTGGTAGCTGCAAATTTCAAAGTGATCGGAACGACTGCGGATCCTAAACCGAAAACAAAAACCGTGATTACCAGGGGGTCCATCCGCGGATGGTGAATCGCATACTCAAACTGCAAAGGTGGTGTATAAAAATCGTATTGGGGGCTCAATCTTCACTCAAAGGTACATACGCTGCGGTACAGAGCGGGAAATAGGGAGCAGACCCTGGTTCACAAGCTATTGTGTATTTTTTTGGGATCTCGATTATATATTTTTGCTAACTTGCAGTACTTTATCAAACGACGACAGCACTCTCCAGTTATGTCGTAGTGAAACACGAAGTCAGTTTGTGTGTGGGTAAATGAACCTACAGTAACGTGGTCCCCACGAGTTCTTCGTTCCCTGCTGCTGCGGTGTCTTTGTAGACAAATCTTTCGTGACTTGTGATGACGCTGCTCAAGCGTAATCAGCCGCTGTTTACCAGAGTCCAATCTCCCGATAAAGAGTACAGTAACCACATATCTACGGGTCAAGGGTGTGATGTCTCTATTATTTCTAAAACCACTGCCTGCTATCATTTTAACCACTTCTCGCCTTCCGGTAGGCTTCTGCGTATCGCTCGTAAAACAAGCGAAAGCCATCCGTTTCCTCTCTTCCAGCAACTCGCAGCCATTTGTACACATCATCCGGATGTACTCGACTCTTTGGCCAGCGACCAACCAGTGAAGTTAATATCTTCGTTGCTTCCTCTTTTGTCGCTGGAACTTGCTGAGCTTCGGTTAAAATTCCAGCGAGAACCTTATCGCCAAAGCGTTTCTTCAGTAGCGACGTGACACTCACTTTCTCCCTTTTCGTATTGTAAAAATTCGCGTAATTCAGCCACGTGGTGATCACAGGACTCTGGAACAACTTATCACCAGCGTCATCCAACTCGAGCAGTTTGAAAACACCTGCAGGGGACCGATGAGCTTTGAGCCAATCTCGGAACTGCTCAGTATTCAATCGGTGGGCGATACTGGACGTACTAGGAGACTTGGAAGCTTCAACGATCATCTTCGCGACTTGTGCAGCGGTGTAATGCTCCGAAATCGTCGCAATTGGATCAAAACTGACCTTAGGGTACATTTCTCGAAAATCGTCGGCGTATTTAACCCACGCGTCGAAGATTGGGTTCTCTAGGAGAGGGGAATCATCAACTCTGTCGAGTTTCAATAGAGTGAATAAATCGTCCGGTGTCTTCTCCGATTTAAGCCAGGACGACGTCTGCTCGGCTTGAATCCGAAAGGCGATTTTCTCGGTACTCGCCACACTTTTGGCCTTTATTAACATCTCTGCTAGCATTCCTTCCTCGATAAGAGGGGAAATTCTGGCAAATAAAGTTGTTTGCTTGTCTGGATACACCTTGTTCCAGTCGTCTAAGTATTTGACCCAAGTGAGCAGTTCTGGCTTTTCAAAGATATCATACCGATTTTTATCCAGTTTCAGCAGGGTTAAAACTTCCTGTGGCGTCTTCTCCTGACCCAACCAACGTTGAAACTGCTCGAATTGCAGTCGTTTCGCCTTCTTTGCAGTTGATTCAACTTGTAAAGCTTTTTGGATCATCCTCGCGACACCATCGTCGTCAAAGTGAGCCGTCAGAGTCTTGATCAAAGTCGTTTGTTCGCTGGTTTTCTTGCTGTTGAAAAGCTTCATGTGTTCGCTGGCTTTCTTGCTGTTGAAAAGCTTCATGTATTCGATCCATTCGTCCAGTTTTGCGTGAGCCAAGACGTCATCCGCTGCGTTGTTAAGTTTCAGGAGTTTAAACACGTCGTCGGCAGATTCCCCATTCTCTAGCCAGCTTTTGAGTTGTGCAGTGTTGATTTTAGACTCCACAGCATCGGCGACCTTTTCCACAGCACTGGGAGTGACTCCTCTCTCCTCCGTCTCCAGCCGTTCGTCTCTTAGTAGCCGTCCGATGTGCCGACCAATGAGAACGGAATCGAATTGGGCTTTTGCTGGCACCACTTCAACATTGATGAGGAGGGAGACTGCAACTAGAAGCAGTGCGAGCCGGAGATGCATTGCTGCACTGAGCAGCACCACTTTCTTCAGTGGACGAAAGCGATGTGAACAACCTCAGTCACTGAACTGGTGAGGGGATCACACATTCTCCTCCCCCCTCAAAGCACAAAGAAATTCACTTGCTCCGTACTTCATCTCTTGATGGTGAAACCAACAGCTGTGTCTCAAACGCTGAACACGTTCTTGACGAAAGGATTGACGAAAGGACAAATGTGAATACCTATGATGTACATGTAGAAAGAGAGTTTCACAAAGTAAACTTCCCAATAATAAACGGCAACACTTTTTGTACTGAAAACGTTTTCGATCCTTGTTGGCAAAATATTAACCCTAAGAGCAGCAGACCCTGTGTGAAATGGAGTTTCTAGTTCGCAGCAGACTGAGAGCGACAAACTGTTTTAGTGTAGTCTACCGTAACAAAATAGTTGATGAGGTCCACCACATATTTTCGTGACAGAAACATCACTAGGCTCCGCTGAGCAGCTGTCGCTGGTAGATAACCTTCTGTACTTTGAGTGGTCGAGGTATTAAAGCTGAACGAGGCATCTCCAACCCGATGCCCCGTTGTTTCTTCGGAAATAAGTTCGACCTGCCCTGCCATTTCGATTCTGAGTACACAAGCACCTACCTTGCATACTGTGCCATTCCTGTGACGGATAATGGACTGAGGAGAATCACGAAAAATGTAGAATTAAGAAAATCAAAGCCTCAAACCGGTCCAGCTTGGGGCTAACTTACCGACATCTTTTACCAGTGCCCGTGTGAGGCAAATTAATCCGATCGCGATCCAGTACGAATCATCGCAAACCAAAGTGCATTCCGTCGACTGTTAGTTGAGCAAGCTGTTCATATGTATCACTTTACCACTGGACGTGGACAGCGTTCTGTCCTCGAGCTTCATGCTTGTCAATTGAAGGTACAAGTATATGTACTACTTTGGAAGTGTCCCAACCTCCGTTTGACATCCGGTTGAAAATCCACCTGCATCTATAGAGCAACCACCTTAACAGTAGTTAAAGCGTTAAGTCCATTGGATTCTTCTGCTTGCATGTCTTGGAACTGAAAGGTTTAATTAAACCAAAAGGGGTTAGCAACACCATTTGAGCTTAGCTTTGGTACATCCTTTAGCGTGAAAAGTGAACCCACGTCGGCACTTACCTGTAGGAAATGATTGGCGATTGGCTTTGCAGGCACTTTTTGCCAGAGGGTGGAACATCAAATCAGACACGTAAAACGTACTCTAACTCGTAGCAAATTACCTCATCTCTCTTTCCATTCTATCCACTACCTCCTTTAATTCCACCCTTAAAAAACGCTCCTCTAATTATGCGACACGGATTACGCCATATTTCCATCACTTGCCATTCTCTAAAAGCTCCTCCCCACGTCACTATTGAAAAAGCCCCAAGACCCCCTAACACAATGGCAAAGTTCTGCGCGGAATGTGGCGCCCAGAGTAACGGAGGCAAATTCTGCTCTGAGTGTGGCACTCGCTTCACAGACGACAGCAATAGCTCTTCCCTCTCCTCTTCGTTCAATGGTGGCGCTCCCCCTGCTGTCCCAGTTGCAGCGTATCAAGGAGCAGCTACAGCTGTCGCTTCAGCTTTTCGGAGTGAAAATTCCCCCTATGGAGGTAATTCGTTCCATCATAATCCTCTCAAGAGCAGCTTCAATGGGTCCCAGTCCCAGTCCCAGTTCCAACCTCCTCCTCCTCCTCCTCCTCCTCCTCAACCTTACGTTCGGAAATCCGTACCTAGTGCATTTCGCAATAGTTTCAATAATGGCAATAATTCTCCCCCTGCTGCCATTCCAGTACCTTCCGACCCTGTCCCTCCTGCTGCTACAGGAGCTGAAGCTCAACAATACTATGAGAGATGTGTGACGACGATCCGAGCTTCGAGAGGAGGTAATAACGAACGAGGAGTCAAGGATTTCAAGCAGAATTGCCGGAAATACGGCCTGAAAGAGATGGATGTGCAGTCATTTTACTCGTCCTTAGTGACGGAGCTGGGAGCTGAAGGAACCAGGAGTTTTGTGCCTACTTTGGCCAGATTAGTGCCAGATGATGATCGACGCAAGGAACTGGTGGACTACAACGCGCAACAACGAGCAAGGGCTTTTAGTGGCAGCAGCAATGGCAGCAGTGATGGACGGCAATCAGCTTTTGCCAACAGGAGCTCTAGTATGGCGGATTCATTCCGTAGTGACTCGACTGCAAGTTCCTATCAGGCGCCTCAGAGTAAGGGAATCCTGAATAATCGCTACGCTGATCACCCGAACTGCGACGTGTGCAACGTCCGCTTTGACGTGACTAAGAGACGTCATCAATGGTACGGAGATCACAAGATGAAGATGTTTTACTTGTTTTTTTTTACTAATTTTTTGTATTTTACTTGCAGTCGTACGTGTGGACTCTTCGTGTGCAGTTCATGCTCTCCTGTTCGACTGCTGGTGCCACCGGGAAAGCAGATTGAAGGAGCGAAGAATTACGACCCGTCAGTGCCACAGCGGGTGTGTATTCAGTGTGCACCAGGTCTTCACCCGCTACAGGACGAGCTGGTTGCTACGTACGCCCAATCGCAGACTGACAATGCCCATGAAGCTCGTGGACGCTTGCACGTGCCGTTTACCAACTCATTGAACAAAGAATGTTGCAATGCTGCTGATATTATCGGCAATTTCTTCCGGAATGACTGGGGTGCGTCAGCTGACCGAGCGATTCCCGTTGCGATCCTGCAGAAAGCTCATGGTCTAGCGATCATGACGGTTGTTAAAGCTGGTTTCCTCATCTCCGGTAAAATTGGTACGGGTCTCGTTGTTGCCAAGCTGCCTGATGGGTCATGGTCAGCTCCTTCAGCCATTGGAACGTTCGGATTAAGTGGTGGCTTTGAACTTGGCGGTGAACTGGTGGAAGTGATGATTATTCTCGGATCGGAAGGAGCTGTCAAGGTGTTCCACAAGCCTCAGGTGAACCTTGGAGCAGGTCTGGATGTTGCGGTGGGTCCCTATGGACGGTCAGCGCAGGCTGCAGCTGCTGCCAGTACCAGTGGTCTCAATGCCAACTACAGTTACTCACAGAGTAAGGGACTCTTTGCTGGCATTTCCCTCCAAGGCGCAATTCTCGCGACGCGCTCGGATCTGAACCGCAAGTTTTACGGACGAGACGTACAGCCGAGCGATCTGCTGAATGGCTTCGTAGAGCAGCCAACAGCAGCCACCCCACTCTATGAAGCAATTGACAATGCCATGCGTGGGATTGAGGACCACAAGGAAGAACAGCAACGTCGCTCTTCAGTCATGGGAGCATGCAGATTGTGCAATTGTCCCATGTTTCAGGCGCACACGACCCAGGTGTGGAACAAGAAGTGCAAAACATGCAACCACGCGCATTGAGAAGACAGGGGGATACTCGCAAGGATATCTAAAGAATATCCTTAAATTTAAAACAAACTTTTCTTCACGTACGTTAGCCTCTAGCTTTTAACGTCTATGGTTGAAATGCAAAGTAGTTTTTGACGTTTTGCTTCTTGTAGGCACGCCAAATTGCGCCACTTGCATCGTCCAGGAAAGCCGTCGAGTCTACCTTCAAGACGTTTTTCAAGATGTCGTTCGGGGTTTTCCCTTGAGATATCCACCGACCAAACTGTGCTCGCTGTAAGTTGCTGGCCATATCCTTTGTGCTCTCAACGTGCTTGGCTGCCTCTAACATCTTCGCCAGCCCTTCATCTCCGTAGCTTTTCGTGAATACCATCGTCGTTTTCTTGGTAGGAATCTTCTCATTGAAACTCCTCATATACTGGACAAACGGAGTCAGTAGTGGGCTTTTCAGTAGATCGTCGCCTGCGTCGTCTAGTTTTAGCAGTTTAAACACTTCCTTAGGAGAAGTTCCGAACTCTAGCCACTTCGACAGCATCTCCTTCTTCAAATTCGATGCGATCACATTGTCAACATTCCCTTTTGAGAGGAGCATCTTCATCAACGCTTCTTCACCGTACACTCGCACGAATACTCCGAGTTCTGACGTTTCCCTTCTGGGGTATTTGGTGGCGAATTGTGGCGTATCAAACAGTTTATCCACTCCGTCGTCAAGCTTCAGCAATTTAGGGATACTGTCAGGTGCTGAGTCGACGCTATTCAGCCAGCCTTTCATCAACGTTGCCTCCAGTTTGGTTGCAAGATCCTTCGTACTTGGAATCTTCTTCGCAGTGGCAAGTACCGCAGGGACCCCGGCAGTGCCGTACTGCCACCTTAAAGCCCAGACAAGGTTCTCATCAGCTTTCAACTTGTCCAGCATCGTCACGTACTGCGTTAAGATTTTCCACTGTGGACTTGCAAGTAGATCATCTGTGACCTCATCAAGCTTCAAATTGTTAAGCTTGTAGATTGTTGCCGTAGAGATTATATCGGACGTCAATTATATTGCACGCATACAGATATACATGCACTCCACCGTCATGATATATCTACCCTTGATTCGCTGTGCGCGCACTCTGAGTTCTCGATCCCATTGTGGATTTAAGTGAGCCCTACAGGCAAAGTTTTTTTCTTAAGTAAATATTCAATTGTTATTGCAGATTCGGGGAATATGTGGTCATCAATGCTCTAAGCATCATCCCAGCACTACGAGTAAACAAGGATCGGGACCATGAAGCCTTATGTTTAAATGGTTCATATGCCACCACCGCTCTCGTAAAGAAGGACTCCTAAGGAGACTATCCTTGCGGTGGTAGCGGGGGCAGGAGAGCAGGATTTAGGAGGGGAAAAACTGGTGAAGCTTTCCATCGTGTTAACCGAAGCCATTTGACCATGGTCGAGTAAATCTGCGTAGCATTGCCCTAATTGAGCGACACCATACAGATTCACTGAGGGCTTATCACGGGATCGACTGGCGTGGCTTAACAGTCTCGTAACGATGGTCGTTCTTTGCCTACTTACCATTGAAAAGCGTAAGCCCATCGCGAGGACACTCCGGTATGCACTTGCCGTCATGACTTCATTATTCAAATTTTACTGCCAGCCACTCATGGGAGTGAGGACTATCGTATTTCTAGCGACGGTCGTCCTGCTTGTACAAGCCAAAGCTTTCCCAAGCGTTTCTACTAGACTCCTACGGACACTAGAGGATAAAACGACCGTGATGAAGAGAAAGCGGGGCTTGCAGAGTTTGTCATTAAGAAAGCCAAGGCTGCTCTTCGACCCAATGGGAAACTCGCGAACTGGTTAAACAAGGGGAAATCTGTTGACGATGTTTTCACGAGGCTACAGCTGAATAAAGCGGGGGATAAAATCCTGGACTCTCCTCAATTTGCCACTTGGTTGACGTACGCGGACGATTTCGTCAAGAAGAACCCGAAAACAGAGACTTCTGCTATCTCAACGTTAACGACCCATTTCGGTACTGAAGCTCTGACGAAGATGGTCCAAGCAGCAAAGAAAGTGGACGGAACGAAGACTATTGCGAGGCTGCTCAGTTGCAAACGTGGTTGACCAGTGGGAAATCCGACGACGATATTTTCACCATTCTAAAACTCGATGAAGTGGATGATTCACTGCTGGAGAGTCCGGTGTTCGACGTCTGGAACAAGTGTCAGAAGATCTTCGCTGAAGAAAATCCTGCGAAGAGCAGGAGTTTGTATTCCACTCTTACAAAACACAACGGAGTCGGAGGGATCTCTCGAATTATCGAGGCAGCTCTGGATACCAAGAGATCGTCTACAATAGCGAAAATGCTCCAAGCCGAGCAATTTGAGCGTTGGATGGCCAGTGGCAAGTCAGCGGACGATATCTTTGTGTTGCTGAAACTGAACTGAGAGGGGGAGAAGCTGCTCGAAAGTCCTCTATTCACCACATTCACCAAATTCACGAACAAGTTTAACCAGCAGAATCCCGATGATCAGATTCCAGTGATTAAAGTGTTGACCAGCTACTACAGTGATAAAGCGATTGCAACGATGCTCGAACGTGTCCCGACGTCTAAGCTCTCTAAGGACTTGGAGATGCCACTTTGACGAAAGTGGATGCATGACAAATCTAAACCACAGGATATTTTCAAGGCGCTGGACCTTGACAGGCTGGATGATTATCTTCTTTCCAGCCCTCTCTTCACGCTGTTCGCGAAATTCATGGATTTATACCACGCTAAAAATCCGATGGAAGCTTTGACAAGGCTTACGTACAGGACTGTACGAGTACGCTACGACAACCCTCAGTTGGCCAGAATGATCCTGAAAGCAGAGACAAAGCCGAGTTCTGCAGCTGCTGCAAAGCGAATGGAAGCTGTGCTGTTCCACGAGTGGATGAGCTCTCCGGATATCGCCTTTAAAGTTCTAAGGCTGGATCGACGGGATCCACTTCGCCCGGTGACGGAGCTGCTGACCGATCCAGCGTTCAACTTTTGGGTGCGATTCCTGGATGATTTCAATAAGGTTTTCCCTGGGATGACGGTGCCGCGGACGCTGTGGGTCGATACCTATTCAAGTAAAGATATTGTGAAACTGGTGGAAAGCGCCAAGAAGAACCCGAAGACGCGCGAGTTGGGCAACAAATTGGAGGCGGAGATGAGTTCGTGTCCGGTGGCAAAAAAACCGAATTTGTCGCCCAACTTCTGGGTGTGAAGAAGAGTAATTCGACCTGGAAGTTGTGGGAGAAATACTTGCATGAGTACAACAAGTTCCATCACATGGAAAGTGCCACAGTGTAACTCAAGGTGCAGCTTGAGTTAAGAGAATTTAATGATACTCTAACTACGATGCAAACGCGTTTGGCGAAGTTTCATGCCAATGCGTTAGATATTCCTCAGCTTTGTTTGGGGTCCACTGTACCGGAAAGTTGTCTATCTTGTGCGATACAACGTTGAAGTCGTTCACCGTAAGTTAACTATTTTTCTTTTGAATGCAGGATGCATTGTTCTGCTGAACAAAATTGTCTTAAAACTTCGGGTTTATACACTAACGTGGATACACAAGGCATCTCCACTACAACTTCAGCTCCTACTCGACAGAAATGAGAAGGGGCTTAGCGGTTTTGGCATCTTTCAGAACTTCTTCCTCATACTTGGGATTCGCTCCAACATGCAGCACTTGACCTGGAGAAGCAGAGCCTTCCAGCAACTTTACAGCCATTGGGTTGAGCAGGTACTGCTGGATGAGTCGCTTGAGAGGACGTGCTCCGTAAAGCGGACTGTACCCAGTGTCAGCCAACCAGTCCTCCGCTTCCGGATCAACCTTCATAGTCAACTCCTTCTCCTCGAGCAGCTTGTCCACCTGACGCAACTGAAGGTCAGCAATGGAGCGAATGTCCTCGCGTTTCAGACGGTTGAACAGCACCAATTCGTCAATTCGGTTCAGGAATTCAGGAGCGTAATGTGAGCGTACAACATTCATCACGTCGTTCTCAGCCAGAGAACTGGGAGCTCCTTCGGGAAGTCCAGCAAGAATCTCCGAGCCTAAGTTGCTCGTAAGGATGATAACCGTATTGCGGAAGTCCACGAGACGACCTTGTGAGTCTGTTAGACGGCCTTCATCAAGCACTTGAAGGAGGATATTGCTCACATCTCGATGCGCTTTCTCGAACTCATCGAAAAGAACCACTTGGTATGGACGACGACGCACAGCTTCTGTAAGAGTTCCTCCTTCCTCGAATCCGACGTATCCAGGAGGAGCACCCACGAGACGGCTGACACTGAATTTCTCCATGTACTCGGACATATCGATACGTGTGAGTGCTTGCGGCGTCTGGAACAGGAACTCGGAGAGAGATTTCGTCAGCTCTGTCTTGCCCACTCCCGTTGGTCCCAAAAACATAAACACTCCAAGCGGGCGGTTGTGTGCGTGAAGCCCAGCACGTGCGAGACGGACGCAGTTACTGACCGCCTTCACAGCTTCTTCCTGGCCGATTACATGCTGGTTGATGTGGTTTTCCATCGTGAGCAGACGTTGCTTCTCGCCTTCCATTAAAGTTGCTGCTGGGATGCCAGTGGTCTGAGCCACCACTTCCGCTACATGATCAGCTGTCACTGCGTCGCCAAGTGACGTCCTGCTCTTCCCAGCCTTCTTTGTCTCTTCTTCCGCCTGTTCCTCATGAGCTACTTCCGCCTCTAACTTCGGAATAGTTGAGTGCATCAGCTCTCCCGCTTTCGCGTAGTTTCCAGAATTCTGCGCCGCCACCAGATCGCGACGAGCTTCTTCCAACTGACGCTTGGCGTCCTGCATCTCCTCCAGCTTGTGCTTCTCAGCGTTCCACTCGTCCATCAGTGCACGTAGCTCCTCCGACGCCTTCTTCACCTCATCTTCCAGCACAGCCAAACGTTTCTTGGAAGCTGAGTCTGTCTCCTTCCGTAGCGCTTCAATCTCAATCCTTCTCAGAATGATCTCCCGGTCCAATTTCTCGATCGGTTCCGGTTTACTTTCCTGCTGCAGACGTAGCCTCGATGCTGCCTCATCCATTAAGTCAATAGCTTTATCCGGCATCTTCCTCTCCGTCAGATACCTGTTTGCCAGCGTCGCAGCAGCAACTAGAGCACTATCCGCGATCCTCACACCATGATGCACCTCATACTTCTCCTTTAATCCACGTAGAATCGTCACTGTATCCTCCACACTTGGCTCAGAGATCAACACCGGCTGGAACCTTCTGGCTAAAGCTGCATCCTTCTCAATGTACTTCCTGTACTCATCCAGCGTCGTGGCTCCCATACAATGCAGTGCACCTCGAGCCAATGCAGGTTTGAGCATATTAGCAGCATCAGTAGATCCTTCATTGCCACCAGCTCCCACTAAAGTGTGGAGCTCGTCAATGAACAGAATGACCTTCCCGTCACTTTCATCCACATCTTTAAGTACTGATTTAAGTCTTTCTTCAAATTCTCCTCGGAATTTGGCTCCTGCGACTAACGCAGCCAAGTCCAGAGCCACCACTTTCTTGTCTTTTAAACTGTCTGGTACTTCTCCAAGGGCGATACGTTGCGCCAGCCCTTCAGCTACTGCAGTCTTGCCCACACCTGGTTCTCCGATTAAAATCGGATTATTCTTGGTCCGACGGGATAAAATCTGCGTAGCTCGACGGATAGAATCCTCCCGGCCGATCACAGGGTCTAAATTCCCGGATTTCGCGATTTCCGTCAAGTCCCGTCCGTATTTTTTGAGACTTTCGCCTTGAGGAACGTTCTGCGGGTTAATCCAGGCCTGCGGTTGTCCTCCCATTGACGCCATACTACGACGTAGAACGGGAGAGGTAGAACGCAGCAGCGTTCGACTGCCGACAGCCACGCGGGACAAAGAGAGCATCTTCTACTTTAGTGTCAAATTTCAAAGTGATTGAAGAGGGATCAGTTGGAAAAATGTTGATTCAAACTGATTCGAGAATATTCGAACAGGAGAGCCAATGGAGATGAAGTGAATTCTGATTGGATGAGAAACTTAAGATCGAATGTTGGAGAAAGTTTGTGAACGACAAGTTATACACTTCACCCACACAATGCACGTTGAGATGAACCACACTTCTCTGTAATGTTTCATTAATAAACGTTTGAGTTGACACTTGAGAATATCAAGTTGAGATGTCGTTTCCTATGGACGTTGCAACAGACGCTTTTCATACAGAGATGGAAGTAATTATACTACAAGTACTACGCACCGCGTAAGCATACTTTTAACCCATAACTATGATCATCGCTGCGGGACATCGCTCACTTTCTAAATCTCCTTTGCACGTGAATTATCCCCCACCAATTATGCGCTTATCGCTTCTACCAGTTAATTTTCCTCCTGAGTCTCGGTGGTACTTCCGCTGACAAAGGCGTCCCAGCTACGACAAGACGCCTGAGAACGAAACATAACTCAAGAAAGGCGAGTGTTTGGTATCAACATCGGACCTATCGACGACTTTCTCCAAAACCAGCAACTCAAATCGTGGGTATCCCAAAAGAAGCGATCCGACGAAGTTTTCAAACTTCTGAAGCTCGATGAGGTCACAGACGAACTACTTTCAAGTCCGCAGTGGAAGGTTTTGACACAGTACGTGACGATGCTGGACAAGTCGAAAGCTGACGAGAATCTTGTCTGGGCTTTAATTCGTCGCTACGGTGTGGACGGGATTCCGTCGGTGCTAGCCGCTGCGAAGAAGGACCCAAGTACAAAGAACGTCGCCACCAGGTTGGAGAAGGTTCAGATTAATAAATGGCTTAACAACGTGGACCCGAAGCCGGAAAATATCATGAAATTGCTGAAGCTCGACAATGGGGCGGACACCTTGTTTGAAACCCCGCAGTTTGCCACTTGGACGAAATATCTGGATGAATTTATCATCAAATTCCCCGACAAAAAAAACGTCTGAAGTTGGAGTATTTGTGCGAGTGTACGGTGAAGAAGCTCTGATGAAGATGCTCCTTTCAAAGGGGAACGAGGGCAGTATGATCGCAGCAAGAATAAAGAACGGGATGCTCGAGAAGTGGCTTGAGTTTGGAACTCCTCCTAAGGAAGTGTTTAAACTGCTGAAACTAGACGAAGCAGGTGATGATCTACTGAAAAGTTCACTATTGACTCCGTGGTTTCAACGAGAAATTCCCTGCCAAGAAAACGACGATGGTTGACGTATTCACGGAAAGTTATGGAGATGAAGGACTGGCGAAGATGTTGGAGGCAGCAAAATCAGTCGAGAGTACGAAAGATATGGCCAACAACTTGCAACGAGCGCAGTTTGGTCAGTGGATGTCTCAAGGGAGAACCCCGAACGACATCTTGAAAAACGTCTTGAAGGTGGACTCAACGGCTTTCCTGGACGATGCAAGTGGCGCAATTTGGCGTGGATACAACAAGGAATGCGCGAAAAAATTCCCAGAAGTTGACTTTGCCTTCCAACCGTAGACGTAAGAGAGAGAAATAAATAGCATCCAGATCAAATAACACTTGATAAGATGCGAGCACTGGGAAGACAGACGTACATACATACAATTTTGTTGAGTCTGTTGAGTGCACTCTGCAATACCGTGAATGATACTGGTACAATAGGATAGAACCACAATGACAAGTTTGTTTCGTATCATCTGCGCCTGAAACATGAGGCAACTGCACAGGCTACATGCTCCAATGACTGAAGAGTGCTACTGCTGCTATACCTTGCGAACCTTAAATGGAAGACCTTAAATCGCATTGTCAATTGAATCCTTGAGTGCCTCCCAACGTCCGTTTAAATTGTGATTCAGATACGAGTTTTTTTTGTTATAATAGCTTCGTGCAATGAACCCTGCAAAGAATAGTAAATCGATTCCACCAGCCATCAAGCTGATCATGAGTCATGAGGTAGCTTAGAAACAACGAGATACGTGCCAATTGTACTAGAGTGCCAGTTGACAGACCGGTCATTTCCACATCCCGTCTGCTGCCTGTCAACATGAAACAAGTACATGTTGTTGAAACAGCTCAAAATGGCACTGTACTTAACATGTACTTGGTGTAATTCACCATCTGGTACTCACATCATTAAAGAATGACAACAGGTAATCAAGCAGTAAACCCGTTATCTCTACGTAACACATTACCTTAAGCTTACGGCTGCACTACAGCACATTAACCTGCGTAACCAAGCACACTGTAGGATTTCGACCTGGAAAATGTCACGTAGCGTAGAGGAAGCTTTTATCCGTTTGGTAAATTGCAAAGTGTATTAGTTTCTCTCTAACGAACTCTACTTACTGCTCTAGCCGACCATTCTAGCAAGTAAGCATTCCTGACCTCAATTAGGTAGTAAACCAAAAATGCATCAACATTGGTAGCCTCGTTTTGGCAGTAAACGGAGTATATGTATAACGTATACTCCGTTACAGAAAGGTCCCCATCATACATAGGCCATTTCCCAAAATCCCCAGCACAGGTGAATTACCTACCGTCTAAACGACAGCCATGCAAGTTCGCTTCCTTCTCCTACCGGTTGTTCTCCTTCTTGGCCTCGCTGAGGCTTCGGCTAACCGAGGCGTCCCAGATATTGCAAGGCTTCTAAGAACAGCAAAGACTACTACAAATAACCAAGAAGAGCGAGTGTTTGGTATCAACATCGGACCTATCGACGACTTTCTCCAAAACCAGCAACTCAAATCGTGGGTATCCCAAAAGAAGCGATCCGACGAAGTTTTCAAACTTCTGAAGCTCGATGAGGTCACAGACGAACTACTTTCAAGTCCGCAGTGGAAGGTTTTGACACAGTACGTGACGATGCTGGACAAGTCGAAAGCTGATGAAAACCTAATATGGGCTTTAATCCGTCGTTACGGTGCTGATGGTGTTCCTTCCGTACTAGCTGCTGCGAAGAAGGTCCCAAGTACGAAGGATCTTGCAACAACATTGGAGAAGGCTCAAATCAATAGATGGCTAGACAGCGTCGACCCAAAACCGGACAGTATCCTTAAGTTGCTGAAGCTGGACGACGGAGCAGATAAACTCTTTGAAACTCCACAGTTCGCCACTTGGACGAAATATCTGGATGAATTTAACATCAAATTCCCCGACAAAAAAACGTCAGAAGTCGGGGTATTCGTGCGGGTGTATGGTGAAGGAGCTCTGATGAAGATGCTGATTTCAAAGGGGAACGCTGACAATGTGATCGCAGCGAATTTAAAGAAGGAAATGCTTGAGAAGTGGCTTGAATTCGGGACTACGCCAACAAACGTGTTTAAACTGTTGAAGTTGGACGACGTAGGCGATGATCTTCTGAAAAGCCCACTTTTGACCACGTGGGTCCAGTATATGAAGGGATTTAACGACAAGTTTCCTGCCAAGAAAACGACAATGATCGACGTATTCACGAAAAGTTATGGAGACGAAAGACTGGCGAAGATGTTGGAAGCGGCGAAACAGGTTGAAGGTACGAAGGACGTAGCCAGTAACTTACAGCGAGCGCAGTTTGGTCACTGGGTGACTCAAGAGAAAACTCCAAACGACGTCTTGAAAAGTGTCTTGAAGGTGGACTCAACGGCGTTCCTGGACGATGCAACCGGTAGCATTTGGCGTGCATACAACAAAGAATATGCTAAAAGGTTTCCAGAAGCTGACTTTGCCTTCCAGCCGTAGATAAACGTAGTTTTCACAGACATTTCAAACATCGACGATCTGCATGTACACCATCAGTCTGCTTCCTTTTGAAATCTCGGTCTTGACGCACTCGACATCTACGACAGCGATTGGTACCGGTACAATGATGCATCAACTCGAACGTTTTGATTATTGGTGAGCTTCTTGGTTTGGGTGGATCGAAATCCATTCTTTGAAGGACTGAAAATACTGCACGGTTGCTCAGCTTTAGCTCGTTGCTGTGCGTTGACAGTGACGATGAAATGAACTCTTCAAACCGTCTCAGTTTACTCCACAGTAGCAATAGAACTTTGTGTTGTTGTTTCCGATCCGCATTAGCATATCGCGACAGTGTTAGATCGTTGGCAGTACATGTACTATATCCAAGTCATTCGCACATATTGAACTGCACATAACGTACCAGATTGACGATCTTATCGCGTGAAACGATTGCTTCAAAATACAGGGGTATCTTCGTTCTTCAATTCCAGGAAGTCAAGAATATGATGATCAGGATTCCAGATCACCTGGACCAGGTGTACATCACTGGATGGTGAGGTGAGTACAAGTATTGTTGGGTAAATTTTTACCAAGTTATTAACTATTACCGGTATTACCAAGTTAATATCAGTTATTAGTGTTAATACCTTTGGTGTAAGTTTGGTGTGTCACAATAATCACAAGATATTTCTCCCTCACCCTCTTACACTCTCGTTCTCAGCGATCCTCTACCTGTAGAAGCGACTCGACGTAGCTAAGCTATGCATCAGGAGCGATCTAGATTTCGCAGTGGTCTCGGGCGGCCCGCAGGGGACGTGTGGCAAGAGTTCCTCGTGGTAGTTCCCCGCTGGAGCACGCCGAAGAAACAGCATCCAGACGTGGAGTGTAGGCACTGCCGCAGGGTCATTCGCCATGGTCAGCCCAAGAAAAACCTGCGTCCTCACCTTGAACGCTGCACCAAAGCACCCTCCGACGTCCGTGCCAAATACGCCACATCACCCAGCAAAAGATATCGGGAAGGCTCTGACCAACCAACGCCATCCAAGCGAGCTCAAATTACCCCTCGAGTCGATATTCACGGACCAATCTCTTTAACAGAGAAA
Source organism: Phytophthora citrophthora (assembly GCA_031305395.1). Lineage (NCBI taxonomy): Eukaryota > Oomycota > Peronosporomycetes > Peronosporales > Peronosporaceae > Phytophthora > Phytophthora citrophthora. The sequence continues at coordinate 921,733 of JASMQC010000013.1, forward strand.
AAAGAATTCCACCTGGAAGTTGCTAGAGCGTTCTACTCCTCTGGAATACCTTTTCGAGTCATCGAGAACAAAGAAATGCGGTGCATTCTGACGAAGTATCGCCCTGGAATGACAATGCCTACCCGTCAAGACTTGGCAACTACGCTACTGGACAGCGTATATGCCACTGAAGTGCTGAGTGTGACTGAAGTGTTGAAAGAACACCAGCATGCTGTTATTGTTTGTGATGGTTGGTCAGACCCGAATAGTGAGAGTGTTATTAACTTCATGGTTACTTCTCCATTTATTCGACCAATTTTTTGGTCATCTGAACGTTGTGGAGACCGACAACACACGGGGGATTATATGGCAGCAGCATTACGCAAGGTCATTCGGGAAGTTGAAGAGGTCACTGGGAAGGGGTCGGTTTGTGGAGTGGTGACAGATAACGCGTCTAACATGCGCAGAGCATGGGAGCTACTTATGGAGAAGATACCACACCTGACATGTAATGGGTGTGCGGCACATACCATCAACTTACTTCTAAAAGACATGTTTGATATTCCTTTTCTGAATGAAGTTCTCAAGAAGGCGGTTGCAGTTACAAGATTTGTGCGTAAACGAGCTGCGCTGCTCTACCAGTTCAGGACCAAGCAACGACAGCATTTCGGGGCAGGTCAGCGCCGCCGAGCGTTACTGCTACCCGTGGCGACGCGCTGGTACTCTAGTACCAACTGCATTGAAAGTGTTGTTCAGAATGAAGAAGTTTTGCGGGAGATATTTTCAAATTCTGACTTGTTGTCACGATATCAAGATGCTGGCACAAAGCTCAACCAAGTCGAGAATATTCTAGGCGACAGAACGTTTTGGATGGACGCTAGGACCGTGATGAGAATCTGCAATCCTGTCATCAAAGTCCTTGGTGCGCTTGAAAGAGATGGATGCTGTCTGTCGATGATTTATTACTACTTTGGCGGACTCCAAAATCACGTCGTGTACCACCGCGAGACAAACGATGTCGCCTCTTCGGTTCTCACAATAATTCGATCTCGTATTAGGTCCCGGTGGAAATCTCTAAAACGCGAATCAATTCTTGCTGCATTTCTGCTGGACCCGTCGAAAGCAATAGATGCATTTGAAGACAACGATCTGGATAATGCAATTGATGCATGCGTCGACCTAGCTGCACGTGTCGGTTTGCCATCGAGTGTAAGTCTAGACGCATTTCGGCGTGATGTTCTTTCGTTTATTCGCTTGAAGAAGTCGTGGGGCCCAGATGAACGAGAAAACAACTCGCGCAATTCGCCTTTAGACTGGTGGATGCTGAAGAGCAAGAGGTTTCCACTATTGTACGATCTCGCTACACGGGTATTGAGTCTTCCGACCTCGTCAGCAGCTAGTGAGCGCTCTTGGAGTGTCCACTCCTTTCTGCACAACAAACGCAGAAACCGGCTAAAACCGGAACGTGTTGAAAAACTCGCGTACGTGTACTCGAACACGGGTAACAAGGTGGCTACCAGTCAAGTGCACTACAGGGAAAGCGAGGAAGGTGATAACGATAGAGGCACACGTGATCTGTTTAGCGAAAGCGATATAGAATCTCCTGTGCTACCTGAAAGAACAAACGCAACTCCAGCCTCGGGGTGTACTGGACGATCCCCTGACCCGGAACGTAATTCTGCGGCCATTACTCCACGCGCTAGACGGACATTATTTTCGCCTTCGGACAGAGTCCGTAGCGATACATCCACGTCCGGTCGTAGACGTGCTGATACGGAGCTCGCATTGACGCAGGCTACGGTAACTGATAGGGTATTTACGCGAGCAGATGAGTACCAGCTCGTTTCATCAACACCCAGGCTGTCAGCATCCGCACGCACATCAACTCCTGTCGCTCCAACCAGCGATAGACTCGTTTTTTCAGGACCTGGCAGTGACCGTCGACGATAGTCTCCTCAATCAAGTTCCAATCGCAAGCAACATACGTATCACTCGTTACTTTGATCGATAATCGTCACCGCAAAACGATGGGTTAGTTTCGTGCAAATTGGTACATTCCATACAATTTATGTACTTAAACAGTTTGGATCCACCACCACAAGAAATGCGGAACCGCTATGCCAATGCTTATTACTGGCTACGGTTTCTTGCTTTGCTTGCACACATGATGCCACACAACTTCTTAAACCAGCCCATTTCCCTCCCGTTCGATGTTTGATCCAAGGTTCACTGACATGAGTTTGTGGAACTGTTCCATAGTGACATTGTCAATGTTCACCAGCTCCATGTAGCCACTGTGACGACTACACTGACCCGCGAACCCTTGGATGTTGAGTGGAATGGGATCAATTCCACATCATTGTACTCCTCACCCATGTCGCGGAGCACCTTCTTGAACGACGCAAATATCTTGCCTTCAGCGTTCACGTTCTGCTGGTACACTTCGCCACCCAGGAGTACACTATGGTCTCGCTTGCAGTACCTGACAACCTCTTGAATACCATCCTCAGACAGTAGGATTGCTAAGATTGATCACCGCTACCAGATGATCGTGCGCCCAGAGTCCGCGACCTTGCGGATGCCATCCACGATAAGCTTGGCAAAGCGCGCATCCTACCCACTAGTTGGCTCATCGAGAAACAGCACACTAGATTGAGCTACCAACTCCACACCGATCGTCAGTCTCTTGAACTTCTCCAATGAACTCCCGCGCACCATGTGATCAGCGATGTCCTTCAACCCCATCAACGTTATAACTTCATTCACTGAGTCAGTCTTAGATTCAATACAAACATCACTGTCCTGTCGGAGAAATGCGCTGAAAGTGAGCGCCTCGCGGAATGTGGCAGTCTAAGAGTGGATGTCCGTTTGCTCGCAGTACCCTGTGCACCGTCGGATTGCGAGTTCAGTTGATTCGTGGCCGTTTAACAAGATTTGATCCGGTGTTCTTACGCCCAGCGATAACGTCCATAAGGGTGGTTTTACCAGCTCCAAACGAGCCCATCAGTGCTGTAATTGTCCCTGGTCGAGCGATGACACTGACCCTCTTCAGCAAGTCAATGGATCCCATCGGTTTGCTTGGATCCGATACTGGGTACCACAAGTCTTTGAATGCCACAGAAACAGGGATGAATGCAGGATGTTCACGAACTTCCACCGATACAGAGCTGTCTGGCTTCTTGCTAATCTTGGGCGTGCTGGCAAGCTGATAATTCCCCGAGTCATTGTTATCCTTAACTGCACCAGAGTTGTCATCGTATCGCTTATACTCAAGCGCAAAATAGCTGAGTAACGTGAACAATATGGCCAACCCAACGAAATAGACGATCCCTTAAAACACCCACTCTTTGTGTCGTACACACCCAAGTAATATCCCTTATGGTCTTGCCGAATTGGTCACAGTAATCCACTTCCTTGTAGATACACACGTCAAGTGTAGCAGATCGATACTAGTTCACAGCTAGAGCCCTGAAAGCCCAAGCCACCGGGTTCATCCAGTACAGCCAAACGAGATGGTATGGAATTTGGGATCGCGTCACTACCAACCCCGCAAATATCAATTCCACATGAAGAACACTAACAGCCAGTGGATTCGTAATGTAAATGTTCGGGGAGATGGCGGCGATGAAGAAGAAGAGGAGAATGGCTACCATCACATTGAGAAAGACGATCAACTCGTACAGAATGAACGATCCGGCGTCCGCATTGAGGCCACCAATCCAGTCCATAAATGAAACTCTCCTGTAAAGCCACTGAAACTTGGCTGATGACATTGGCGAGCACGTACGCCGCCGTCTGGAAGAAGTTTGCCGAGCGCTGCTCGTAAAACAAGTCGCGCGTGCTGATAAACACGGATAGCTGCGACGTCTGCTCGAAAGTAGGAAACATTGGAGACTGAAAAATCAATGCGAGCACCAACGGCAAACACAAATTCGATGCAATCTGAAGGAACCGACACAGGTGAGGAGTCCTTCACCTACTCAGTTGAAGAACTTAATGTATCCGAAGCCACTAGGGAGGCTGCTACTACTACAGCTGAATTATTTCCTCGAAAATCTCAAGCGCGTCTCCAAGTGGATCAAGTCGCACATCGACGATGGAGAATGCGTGGTGCTCTCGAATTCCTCCGGAAAGTTGAGTACACTGATATCCGTGCTACAAAAACAATTGAGGATGGAACAGAGCTCTATCTTCTTGAAGTTTTCGTGAAACAGCCCTCACGAGTTCCTCGCGATTCGAAGTAGAACGGTCATTCTCTCATTTTGAGGCTTTGTGTGAAGACGTGCTCAACGCGGCGAGCATCTTACCGCAATGTACGTGCTAGTATTGTACAGAGTTGCTTTTGTATATCCGCTACAAATTCAAGCGACCTCGTACTATTGTCAAGATCACAACGGGGACGGAAAAGCGCGTCAAATGCAAAAGGCGGGCAAGCGGAAGTGTGAGGCACAAACACTCGTTCCGATCCTCCTGGAAGGACTCCTGCAACCTTACACCATGGTCCAGACGGTTCTATATGGGGTCTCCTCTCATTGGGGCAAAGCGGTAGTGTGTCAAGCACCGGTGCCCGGTCTTGTTAGTGCTGTGAGCGCTGCGTAGCGACTTCGCTGAGTTCGCTGAAGGCGTCAGCGCTCAATGCAATAATTCAAAATAACATTTGTGTTACACAATTCACACATAAAGGTAATACCACTGGTAATAACTCGTTTGATTACCGAGGTAAGTTAAAAGTGTAAGCGTAAATGCCACAAAGCACTGCAGACCAACGTCTAGATTGTGAAAATGCTGTCTCATTCTGCGTTTAGATGTACTATAAAACCTCTAGTCTCTAGAATGTGCAGTTGATGCATCATGAGATCGGAACAGGAAAAAAGTTTGTTTGCGCGCTTCAAAGTAAGTTGCGAAGTGAGTTTATTAAACCAAGCAGTTCCTCGAGCTTATCTCCTAGTTCTACTTGCCTCACTGGGAGCTCGGTACGCTCCAGCCCCCCAGCACCAACCATTGATGCTTGTTGATGCAGCCCGATGTTGACGCGGCACACATGCAGTTGTAAAAGCAGCCCGGTGTTGACGCGGTCTACCAGGTGTACATGTAGACGTCGGTAGGTCGCTGTCTGCACGTCGTCGCCGTCGGCGACAGCAGCAGACGCATACAGCAGGTCGTCTGGTACAATACCCCACAAAAAGAACAGATCAATCCTGGGCTCGGTTTTGCCAAACGATCGCTGAATTTTACGCAATCCGACAGCACGTGGTTTTCTGACTCCTCTCGTTGGATAACTATCTGCTCCTAGAACTGCTAATGGCCTCTCACTTTGACAACTAGCCTACAACCTACAAGTCTCCTGCTACGATGAGAGTCCAGTACATTTTGTTGCTGGTTGTTGCCCTGCTTGCAAGCGCCAATGCTTCTTTAATACCAACCGAAATGGAGAAATCCGCACTCCAAGCTCCTTCTCATTCGCTTGGCGGGCGGTTTCTACGGGCCCACAAGACAGCCGACGAAGAGGAGAGGGGGATTCTTGATGCTATCCGGGGAAAAATGGATGAAACCTTCGAGTCCATGAAATTGAGTCCCCAATTCAAGAGTCTGTTGCACAAAGACGCCCCTGCAAAAGAAGCTTTTCAAGTCTTTAACGTTGGTCGAGTGAAGGAGAACATTCTCGAGAGTCCCCAATGGAAGGAATGGGCTCTGTACGTGGCTAAAATCAACCAGAAAACACCAGATGAGTCTCTCGCTGCGGCCATGACAGTAGAATATGGTGGTCCTGGCTTCTCCAAGATCCTAGCCAACGCCCTGGCTAATCCAAATACGAAAGAACTCGCTTTAAAGCTGGAGAATGCGCAAATTAGCCGCTGGATTAACATGGGCTCCAAGCCGGACGAAATTTTCCAAGTACTGAAACTGGAACAACAGTCGAAAACGTTATTTGATTCACCCCAATTCGCGACTTGGACAAGTTTCCTCAAGGCTTACAACCTCAAACACCCTGGAAAGGAGTTTTCTCAAGTAGGGATGGTCACGGCTCAGTACGGAGACGATGGGTTTCTAAAACTATTGGCTGCAGCTGATGATACTACTGGTACTCAGGCGTTTAAGAAGGAATTGGTTAAAGGTTGGCTGGACGAACCTACACACCCGTTGAATGTGTTCAACAAGTTGAAGCTGAATGAGGCTGGAGACGATCTCCTCAGTAATCCGTTGCTGAGCACGTGGGTCCAGTATTTGAAGGCTTTCAACAAGGAGTTCCCTCACGCAGAGACGACAATGATACAGACGTTCACTAAGAGCTACAAGGGAGATGAAGTCAAGTTGGCTCAGATGCTGCAAACTGCTAAAAAGGTCCCCAGTACGGAGAAAATCGCGACGAATCTGCAAGCTGCGCAGTTTAATCGGTGGATGGCGGACAAAAAGACGCCGAAAGACATGTTGACTGTGTTTAAACTCAATTCGCAGACTTTTACGGACAACCCAAGTGCGGACATTTGGCGGGCATACAACAAAGCGTACGCCAAGAAGTTCCCAGATGCAGATTTTGCGTTCCAGCCGTAGGTGGACTAGAACTTCAAGTTTAACGAGAAACCTCTACCCTCTAGTTCACGATGTGGTCTCCAATGTATCTCTTCGTGTATTTCCGCCACCTCCTACCCGCCGTTCGAGCTGTAGTGATGTCTATGTTTTTTGTTTGTTAAAGAGATCATGTATTTATGCTACATGTACCGCATGGCCTCATGTAGTGTTGCCTATGTTGAAATATCTGGACAATTTCAATATCAAGTTCCCCGATGATAAAGTTGGAGTATTTGTGCGAGTGTACGGTGAAGAAGCTCTGATGAAGATGCTCCTTTCAAAGGGGAACGAGGGCAGTATGATCGCAGCAAGAATAAAGAACGCGATGCTCGAGAAGTGGCTTGAGTTTGGAACTCCTCCTAAGGAAGTGTTTAAACTGCTGAAACTAGACGAAGCAGGTGATGATCTACTGAAAAGTTCACTATTGACTCCGTGGTTTCAACGAGAAATTCTCTGCCAAGAAAACGCCGATGGTTGACGTATTCACGAAAAGTTATGGAGATGAAGGACTGGCGAAGATGTTGGAGGCAGCAAAATCAGTCGAGAGTACGAAAGATATGGCCAACAACTTGCAACGAGCGCAGTTTGGTCAGTGGATGTCTCAAGGGAGAACCCCGAACGACATCTTGAAAAACGTCTTGAAGGTGGACTCAACGGCTTTCCTGGACGATGCAAGTGGCGCAATTTGGCGTGGATACAACAAGGAATGCGCGAAAAAGTTCCCAGAAGTTGACTTTGCCTTCCAACCGTAGACGTAAGAGAGAGAAAAAAATAGCATCCAGATCAAATAACACTTGATAAGATGCGAGCACTGGGAAGACAGACGTGCATACAATTTTGTTGAGTCTGTAGAGTGCACTCTGCAATACCGTGAATGATACTGGTACAATAGGATAGAACCACAATGACAAGTTTGTTTCGTATCATCTGCGCCTGAAACATGGGGCAACTGCACAAGCTACATGCTCCAATGACTGAAGAGTGCTACTGCTGCTATACCTTGCGAACCTTAAATGGAAGACCTTAAATCGCATTGTCAATTGAATCCTTGAGTGCCTCCCAACGTCCGTTTAAATTGTGATTCAGATACGAGTTTTTTTGTTATAATAGCTTCGTGCAATGAACCCTGCAAAGAATAGTAAATCGATTCCACCAGCCATCAACCTGATCATGAATCATGAGGCAGCTTAGAAACAACGAGATACGTGCCAATTGTACTAGAGTGCCAGTTGACAGACCGGTCATTTCCACATCCCGTCTGCTGCCTGTCAACATGAAACAAGTACATGTTGTCGAAACAGCTCAAAATGGCACTGTACTTAACATGTACTTGGTGCAATTCACCATCTGTTACTCACATCATTAAAGAATGACAACAGGTAATCAAGCAGTAAACCCGTTATCTCTACGTAACACATTACCTTAAGCTTACGGCTGCACTACAGCACATTAACCTGCGTAACCAAGCACACTGTAGGATTTCGACCTGGAAAAAGTCCCCATCATACATAGGCCAATTCCCAAAATCCCCAGCACAGGTGAATTACCTACCGTCTAAACGACAGCCATGCAAGTTCGCTTCCTTCTCCTACCGGTTGTTCTCCTTCTTGACCTCGCTGAGGCTTCGGCTAACCGAGGCGTCCCAGATATTGCAAGGCTTCTAAGAACAGCAAAGACTACTACAAATAACCAAGAAGAGCGAGTGTTTGGTATCAACATCGGACCTATCGACGACTTTCTCCAAAACCAGCAACTCAAATCGTGGGTATCCCAAAAGAAGCGATCCGACGAAGTTTTCAAACTTCTGAAGCTCGATGAGGTCACAGACGAACTACTTTCAAGTCCGCAGTGGAAGGTTTTGACACAGTACGTGACGATGCTGGACAAGTCGAAAGCTGATGAAAACCTAATATGGGCTTTAATCCGTCGTTACGGTGCTGATGGTGTTCCTTCCGTACTAGCTGCTGCGAAGAAGGTCCCAAGTACGAAGGATCTTGCAACAACATTGGAGAAGGCTCAAATCAATAGATGGCTAGACAGCGTCGACCCAAAACCGGACAGTATCCTTAAGTTGCTGAAGCTGGACGACGGAGCAGATAAACTCTTTGAAACTCCACAGTTCGCCACTTGGACGAAATATCTGGATGAATTTAACATCAAATTCCCCGACAAAAAAACGTCAGAAGTCGGGGTATTCGTGCGGGTGTATGGTGAAGGAGCTCTGATGAAGATGCTGATTTCAAAGGGGAACGCTGACAATGTGATCGCAGCGAATTTAAAGAAGGAAATGCTTGAGAAGTGGCTTGAATTCGGGACTACGCCAACAAACGTGTTTAAACTGTTGAAGTTGGACGACGTAGGCGATGATCTTCTGAAAAGCCCACTTTTGACCACGTGGGTCCAGTATATGAAGGGATTTAACGACAAGTTTCCTGCCAAGAAAACGACAATGATCGACGTATTCACGAAAAGTTATGGAGACGAAAGACTGGCGAAGATGTTGGAAGCGGCGAAACAGGTTGAAGGTACGAAGGACGTGGCCAGTAACTTACAGCGAGCGCAGTTTGGTCACTGGGTGACTCAAGAGAAAACTCCAAACGACGTCTTGAAAAGTGTCTTGAAGGTGGACTCAACGGCGTTCCTGGACGATGCAACCGGTAGCATTTGGCGTGCATACAACAAAGAATATGCTAAAAGGTTTCCAGAAGCTGACTTTGCCTTCCAGCCGTAGATAAACGTAGTTTTCACAGACATTTCAAACATCGACGATCTGCATGTACACCATCAGTCTGCTTCCTTTTGAAATCTCGGTCTTGACGCACTCGACATCTACGACAGCGATTGGTACCGGTACAATGATGCATCAACTCGAACGTTTTGATTATTGGTGAGCTACTTGGTTTGGGTGGATCGAAATCCATTCTTTGAAGGACTGAAAATACTGCACGGTTGCTCAGCTTTAGCTCGTTGCTGTGCGTTGACAGTGACGATGAAATGAACTCTTCAAACCGTCTCAGTTTACTCCATAGTAGCAATAGAACTTTGTGTTGTTGTTTCCGATCCACATTAGCATATCGCGACAGTGTTAGATCGTTGGCAGTACATGTACTATATCCAAGTCATTCGCACATATTGAACTGCACATAACGTACCAGATTGACGATCTTATCGCGTGAAACGATTGCTTCAAAATACAGGGGTATCTTCGTTCTTCAATTCCAGGAAGTCAAGAATCTGATGATCAGGATTCCAGATCACCTGGACCAGGTGTACATCACTGGATGGTGAGGTGAGTACAAGCTGCCGTATGCAAGCATGGACTAATCAAAGCGGGAAGTTTCAAGTTTCAAGCTGACATTCTCTCGAACTTCATCGTTTGAAGTGCACCTGACTGGGCCAAGAAAAAAGTGTAAGCGTAAATGCCACAAAGCACTGCAGACCAACGTCTAGATTGTGAAAATGCTGTCTCATTCTGCGTTTAGATGTACTGTAAAACCTCTAGTCTCTAGAATGTGCAGTTGATGCATCATGAGATCGGAACGGGAAAAAGAACAGATCAATCCTGGGCTCGGTTTTGCCAAACGATCGCTGAATTTTACGCAATCCGACAGCACGTGGTTTTCTGACTCCTCTCGTTGGATAACTATCTGCTCCTAGAACTGCTGATGGCCTCTCACTTTGACAACTAGCCTACAACCTACAAGTCTCCTGCTACGATGAGAGTCCAGTACATTTTGTTGCTGGTTGTTGCCCTGCTTGCAAGCGCCAATGCTTCTTTAATACCAACCGAAATGGAGAAATCCGCACTCCAAGCTCCTTCTCATTCGCTTGGCGGGCGGTTTCTACGGGCCCACAAGACAGCCGACGAAGAGGAGAGGGGGATTCTTGATGCTATCCGGGGAAAAATGGATGAAATCTTCGAGTCCATGAAATTGAGTCCCCAATTCAAGAGTCTGTTGCACAAAGACGCCCCTGCAAAAGAAGCTTTTCAAGTCTTTAACGTTGGTCGAGTGAAGGAGAACATTCTCGAGAGTCCCCAATGGAAGGAATGGGCTCTGTACGTGGCTAAAATCAACCAGAAAACACCAGATGAGTCTCTCGCTGCGGCCATGACAGTAGAATATGGTGGTCCTGGCTTCTCCAAGATCCTAGCCAACGCCCTGGCTAATCCAAATACGAAAGAACTCGCTTTAAAGCTGGAGAATGCGCAAATTAGCCGCTGGATTAACATGGGCTCCAAGCCGGACGAAATTTTCCAAGTACTGAAACTGGAACAACAGTCGAAAACGTTATTTGATTCACCCCAATTCGCGACTTGGACAAGTTTCCTCAAGGCTTACAACCTCAAACACCCTGGAAAGGAGTTTTCTCAAGTAGGGATGGTCACGGCTCAGTACGGAGACGATGGGTTTCTAAAACTATTGGCTGCAGCTGATGATACTACTGGTACTCAGGCGTTTAAGAAGGAATTGGTTAAAGGTTGGCTGGACGAACCTACACACCCGTTGAATGTGTTCAACAAGTTGAAGCTGAATGAGGCTGGAGACGATCTCCTCAGTAATCCGTTGCTGAGCACGTGGGTCCAGTATTTGAAGGCTTTCAACAAGGAGTTCCCTCACGCAGAGACGACAATGATACAGACGTTCACTAAGAGCTACAAGGGAGATGAAGTCAAGTTGGCTCAGATGCTGCAAACTGCTAAAAAGGTCCCCAGTACGGAGAAAATCGCGACGAATCTGCAAGCTGCGCAGTTTAATCGGTGGATGGCGGACAAAAAGACGCCGAAAGACATGTTGACTGTGTTTAAACTCAATTCGCAGACTTTTACGGACAACCCAAGTGCGGACATTTGGCGGGCATACAACAAAGCGTACGCCAAGAAGTTCCCAGATGCAGATTTTGCGTTCCAGCCGTAGGTGGACTAGAACTTCAAGTTTAACGAGAAACCTCTACCCTCTAGTTCACGATGTGGTCTCCAATGTATCTCTTCGTGTATTTCCGCCACCTCCTACCCGCCGTTCGAGCTGTAGTGATGTCTATGTTTTTTGTTTGTTAAAGAGATCATGTATTAATGCTACATGTACCGCATGGCCTCATGTAGTGTTGCCTATGTTGTCCCGGTGACTGAGAAAGTTCGGTGAGCTTACAGCCAGCCCGGGGTCCATAATACTCAGCCATCCAGACATCGGACTGCTCGACATCCATCACCTTGACATCCTTTGCCCTTCCTGAGCTAGGAGGAGATGGATTCACTGCAATTTACGATAATTCAACCTCGCGTCTACAAATAAAGTTTGACTCCAGTGATAGTTGGGGAAATTCCCCAAGCACACAGCGCCAAATACTGCGAAATTAGCGGCGAAACTTGGCATACAGATAGAAGTCATGCTCGTCAACATACCTGCCTTGCGTTCATAGCGGAGACGCGCTTGCAGCGAGCGCACCACTGCGATATAAGCGCAAGGAAATGGAGAGGGGGCGACACTTAGAGAGGGTCCCCCAAGATGTGATAGGCGTCGCTTAACGTGCCTCGTCGTTTTGTGTCGATGAGCCGGCTATGAAAACTACCTTTCTAGACTAAATCACAATATGACCAGTAGATAAAGCCTCTGCAACTCGTACTTCGCCTCGGGACACGTGTGAGCTCCAGTGAAATATACACATTGACCTACATGTACTAGATTATATCCAGATCTTTCCGGGCAACGCACGACTTTAGTTATGAAACGAACAGCCTAAGTCATAGACGGCCTAGTGAAACGTTGCCTCCATGAATTTGTGGCATATGGTCCATCAGTTTGTGTCATGGATACACAGAAACTGTTATTTTTCGCGTCGGAATCCGACCGAAGTGTAGCGCACGCTGAGAAGCGAATCTAAGGCAGAAACTCGGTACACATAAAGAAGACGCTCTGGTGTGTCTGGCAGACGTAGTAGGAAGTCGAAGTCGAGCGTACAGCGCGACCAGGACACGAGAATACACAAAATGAGGGGACTAAATCACATTATGCGCCCGGAATCTCACGCGAAATATTGCGTTCGCAGGGCCAATCAGAGAAGAACCCATACCTGTTATATCGGATAGAATGTATGTGGCTTTTATGGCTGGTACCACAAATAGTGTGGCAACGAGTATATAAAGCCTCTGCAACGGCCCAAACCACGTGCAGACACCCTTGTCAACCAAGCGAGGGTTGCAGACAAACTTCAAAGACAACAGGACCAAACGGGACAAAAATTCCTGTCCCAGCTGTGTAAACCAGTCCGCCAATCAGAGAACGACGTCGATTCTGATTGGTTGACACTCTGTCTGGATAATATCCGTCTTGGTTCTGCTCGATTTATAATAAGTAGACCGATGATTTTAATTTCAGCAGAACAATATCTACTGGCGCTGCTTTTCAGCCAATCAGAGACGAGTGACTTAATTTAAAAGGACCGCTTAAATTAAACTCATCTGACGGCTTAATTTAAATCGAGCTGATACGCAATCGCAGCTCTTTTCAGCCAATCAGCGATCAGAGAGCGGTGATGACGTAGGCGACCGTTGGGGACACCCTCCCCAAGTGTCGCAGATCTCCCGTTTCCTTACGCTTATATCGCAGTGGTGCGCTCGCTATACGCGCTCCTCCATGTTGGTGCGAGGCAGGTATGTTCATTAGCATGCCTTCTAATTGTATGCCAAGTTTCGCCGCTGATTTCGCTGAATTGGGCGCGCTGCGTGCTCGGGGCACTCGCCCCAACTATCACAACTGTCGAATGTTAATCGGTCTCCACCGCTTTTAGAACAGTTCTTAATACCGGTCTCATTCCGGTATTTTTGTCGATCATGAGCAGAGATCACCGTACGTCTCGCCCTCTTTTCCTCTCCTCTCTAGCCCCTAACTAACTACGACCTCTCTGTATCGTAGGCGACAATGATCGTAGCGAGCGGAAGCGCTCGAAGAAATCCTCCTCCAGCCGCAAGTCCAGCCGCAGAGACGAAGAGCGCTCGTCCCGTCACAAAAGCCACAAATCGCACGACTCAAAACTACCCAAAGGCGTGAAAAAGATCACGGAAGAGGACTATTTCCTGCGTCAGACGGAGTTTCGTGTCTGGCTTGCACAGGCCAAGTAGGTGGAGTTTTCAGAATTTAGATCTTGTTTGATCTAATTTGTTCTTAAATTTAGGTCCAAGTACGTCGATGATCTGTCAACGGATGAAGCTATGGAGCTGTTCACGGACCAATTCGCCAGGAAATGGAACCGAGGCAAGTTATCTTTGATGTTTTACGACGGAATTCCAGAATCTGTGGTGGAACAGACCAAAAGGACCCGTCACCGATGGGGTTTTGTGGCGAAATTAGGAGAAAAGGAGAAATTCGAGCTGGCAACGGCCAAAGACTCAGTAGATGTGGCGACCAAGAAGGACAATTTGTTGACTACTGGTAAGGAGAAGGTGAAGGGGCCAGTATTCGAGGAGGAAAAGAGTAGACGTCGTTATCAAGAAGATGAAGATGGCAGGGAACAGGACAGAAAGAGACGAAAAACAGACCGTCGAAAGGAACGGGAGTACCGTGACTTGGTGATGGATGAACTGGCCCCGAAACCTACAGGGAGGGAAGCGCAGATTGAAAAGCGACGTCAATTAGGGGACAAACTGCATGGAGCTGCTAGAGACCGAGAAGACGCACGTGACGGTCTTGATCTGAGTGAGGATTTCCTCATGGGCGGACGTGGCGATGACTTGAAGCGGAGAATGGAGCAGCGTGACTCAGCTCGACGTCAGAAATTGGAAGAGCAGGAGGAGAAACTGGCGGGGCTGAAGGTATAGTACAGTGCGAGTTTTTTTGTAGATTGCTGTGGCTTTCTTACGTGTGGTTTTACTGTTTCTAGGCGAAGGAGAACGCGAGAATGGACAAGTTTCTGGAAGATATGGGGCTCTCTGGGCCAAACGCTAACGGTGGTAAACCCATGAGAATTGCTCCACGTCAGTAGGTGTAAGTCCGTGGGTTTTCGCTGGCTTCCAGTGGATGGATGAGCCATCATCCAAATCGAAATGGATTTCTTCAGCATTGTTGTGTTGTTTTTTTTTCCTGCAGATGTGTCGGTAATCATTCTTCTCGATTATTTTTCTGGCAATCGGTAGGGAAGATTATATTCCTTCTTCATTGTCTACTCACCAATAGAATACGATTGCCACGTCGCCAGGATACTCCGGTATGAAGTTGTCGTGCCGACTTCATTATTCAAGTTTTTTTCTGCCAGCCACTCATGGGTGTGAGGTTTATTGTGCTCTTAGCGACTTTCGTCCTGTTCGTACAAGTCCAAGCTTTCTCAGTGCCGAGAGACTTACCCACGAGGTCCCTACGGGCTCCAGAGGATAATGAAGACGTTTTGGCTGAAGAGAGAGCGGGACTTCCTTCAGTGTCTGTCGTTGAAAAGGTCAAGATTGCTCTTCTACCCAACGTCTCCCCAGAGAAACTCGCGAACTGGTTAAACAAGGGGAAATCTGTTGACGACGTCTTCGTGAGGCTGCAGCTGAATAAAGCGGGGGATAAAATCCTGGACAATCCTCAATTTGCCACTTGGTTGACGTACGCGGACGATTTCGTCAAGAAGAACCCGAAAACGGAGACTTCTGCTATCTCGACGTTAACGACGCATTTTGATACTGAAGCTCTGACGAAGATGGTCCAAGCAGCAAAGAAAGTGGACGGAACGAAGACTATTGCTAACAAATTGGAGGCTGCTCAGTTGCAAACGTGGTTGTCCAGTGGGAAATCCGACGACGATATTTTCACCATTCTAAAACTCGATAAAGTGGATGATTCACTGCTGGAGAGTCCGGTATTCGACGTCTGGAGCAAATACCGGAATATTTTCGCTCAAGAGAATCCGAGGATGAGCAGGAGTTTGTACTCCACTCTGACAAGACACTACGGAGAAGAAGCCCTGACTAGGATCATCCAAACTGCGAAGAAGAATGGAGTCACAAGAGCTAAAGCGATCCAGTTAGAAACGGAACAAATTAGCAGGTGGAAATCTTCCGGGAAGACTCCAGACGACGTCTTCTCTCTTCTGAATCTCCAAAATGCAGGAGATAATGTCCTCACGACTCCTCAATTCGTGTATTGGAATTCGTACTTGAATCTCTACAACAAGGAGCTACACGAGAAAGTGAGTGTTTTGTCCATCATGACGCCAAGATACGGGGCCCGTGGGATCTCCAGGGTGGTGGAGGCTGCGCTAAAGACCAAACACTCGTCTACAATAGCGAAAATGCTCCAAGCCGAGCAATTTGAGCGTTGGATGGCCAGTGGCAAGTCAGCGGACGATATCTTTGTGTTGCTGAAACTGAACCGAGAGGGGGAGAAGCTGCTCGAAAGTCCTCTATTCACCACATTCACCAAATTCACGAACAAGTTTAATCAGCAGAATCCTGATAAACAGACTACAGTGATCTCTGTATTGACAAAGCATTATGGGGATGGAGGGATCTCAAGGATTCTTGGACGTGTCCCGGGGATGTCCAAACTTTCTACAGACTTGGAGATGGCATTGTTACGACACTGGATGGGTCGTAAATTGAACCCACAGAAGGTTTTCAAGATGCTACAGCTTGACGAGGCAGGTGATTTCCTTCTTTCCAGTCCCTACTTTACGATGTTCACGAAATTCACGGACTTTTTCCACGCTAAATACCCGAGTGAAGCTTTGGCTACATACACGATCGTCCGAGCTCATTATAGCGATGCTCAAGTGGCCAGAATGATCATAAAAGCGGAGACGAACCCGAGTTCTACCGTTGCTGCAAAGTGGATGGAAGCTGTGCTGTTCCACGAGTGGATGAGCTCTCCGGATGTCGCCTTTAATGCTCTGAGGCTGAACCGACCGGGTACCCTTCGCCCAGGGACGGAGCTACTGAACGACCCAGTGTTCAACTTTTGGGTGCGATTCCTGGATGATTTCGACAAGGTTTTCCCTGGGATGGTCGTACCGCGGACGCTGTGGACCAATACCTACACAAGTAAAGATATTGTGAAACTGGTGGGAAGCGCAAAGAAGAATCCGAAGACGCGCGAATTGGGAAACAAATTGGAGATGGAGATGCTCCGGGAGTTTGTGTTTGACGGTAAAAAGCCAGAATTTGTCGCCAAGCTGCTGGGTGTGAAGAAGAAGAGCGACTCTAACTGGAAGTTGTGGGAGAAATACGTACAAGAGTACAACAAGTACTATCATGTGGAAAGTGCGACGGTGTAACTCGAGGTGCAGCTTGAATTAGAAAGTTAGAAGAGTTTCGACCTCCACGCAGCTTAGATTACCTCCTCCTCAAGCAATCTGATGTCAAGTTTAACGAAGACTCTGACGTTTTCCACTGCCTTATTAGAACTCTTAGCCATTGTTGGTTGGCGCACTACCCACGAAAGGGTTTCAGTAATGCATTGTATTACGGACACAATGATATGACACGTAAACCGAATCGTACTTCGAGAGACGATATACCCTAGCTAGCTTCTTTTCTTCAAGCAATCTGTAACACCTGGTGACAAGTCCCATCGCGGTTTGACCTTTTTCACATAATATGTAATACACGTACGGTGTGGCATCACAACGAGTGGATGATCCCTTACATGGTCGACAACGTAGCCGATAATACCGGCACACTCTCACTTTTCAAATTTTGGCAGACAGCAACAGTTAGTTCTCATGCGCGTTTGATTTCTTGTGTTATTGGCTGCAGCTTTCGTTTCGAGCAACGCCAGAGCAGTATCACAGAAACAGAATCTCTCAAGGTCCCTAAGAACCCACAACGTGTTGAAGACTACCCAAGAAAACAGTGAAGAGCGAGTCGGTGCCACTGGAATCGAAATCAAGCTTGGCTTCGCTGATGAAATCCTTGAAAAATTAAAGCTGAACCCGACTTTCGGGGATCTTTTGGCCAAGAGAGGGAATGCTGAGAAAGCTTTCAAAGCGTTCAAGGTGGATGGTGTCGTCGACGACTTGTTCCACAGTTCTCAGTGGCAAGAGTGGGCCACGTACGTAAAATACGTCGCTGCCAGCAAAGAGCAAAACGCAGATGAAGCGTTGGCCGCAGCCATGTCTGCGGCCTACAAACCCGACGGTTTATCCAAGATGCTGGCCACGGCAGTCAAGAACCCGGATTCCAAGGAAATCGCATTGATGCTCGAGAATGCTCAGCAGAGTCGCTGGATCAAGGGAAAATTCATTCCCGAAGCGATTTTCAAAACCCTGAACCTGCACAAAGCAGACAATATCTTTGACACCCCCCAGTTCGCCACGTGGACCAATTTCCTCAAGGCTTACAACAAGGAGAACCCCGAGAAGGCAATGACGGAGTTCAACGTACTTTCGTCCGCTTACGGAGACTTACAGTTCGCCAAAATGCTAGGATCTGCTGATGACAGCCCATCCGCCCAGGCGATGAAGAAAGAGCTAGTGCAGAGCTGGATAGACGGTGCCACGCACCCGATCAACATGTTCGCCAAACTGAAGCTTAACGAAGCCGACGATCTCCTCACCAATCCGGTGTTGAACATGTGGGTACGATACATGAAAGAGTTCAACGAATTGTACCCGAAGCAGGGGACAACAATGATCAAGACGTTCACTCAGAGTTATGGAGACGAGAAGGTCGCGCTGATGATCCTGGAAGCTTCCAAGTCCAGTGACGATATGGTGGTGGAGTTCGCCAAGAATTTGCAGAGTGCGCAGATCAATCAGTGGATGGTGGACAAGAAGACTCCGAAGGAGATGCTCACGATCTTGGGGATCAACTCACAGACGTTGAGCGAGAACCCTCTGGGCAGTGTCTGGCGCGCGTACAACAAGGAATACACCAAGAAGATGGCAGACGGAGACTTTGCATTCCAACCGTAAGTTTTCAATTCGGTAAAAAAAAAGGTAGATTTTCAATCGATGCTCTTCCGATAACTTAATGCACCTACACTCTCAAATCTTACCTCTCCTCACTGTCGGGTTTGGATTGAAGTACGTGTACTAACAAAGGGGGTTTAAAGTAAGTAAAAACTAAAAGAAGAATGTAGTGACTAACAGTTAGCGGACTTCTCGTTTTGCTAACTAAAACATAAAAAACTAAAACACAAAAAAATTAAAACTGGAAATCGCCTGACCAGTACGTACGAGGAATCCAAATTTGATGTTCAGGAGGAGGTAAAACTTCAGCAGTCAGCGGAGTGAAAGCTGTAGGGACATGCGACCCAGCCATTTTATTCGTTTCCAGTCAGAGAACTTTCCGCCATCAGAGCGGAAGGAACGCTTGCCTCCATCCAGATGTTTTTTGTAGATTCGGAAGCAGAAAATCCCCAGTTGAATAACTTCCATAACGACGTCGTAAAAACGCAGCAATTGGTCGGTACCACACGTCTTCACACTCGTCTTTGTGATTGCTTAGCGCTTGAAGAAGCTGTTGAAGAAGAGAGAAGAAGAAGTTGATTAACTACTTAGTGGACATGTCGTCTCGCTAGCGATGTAATATCTACTTACGACTTCTTAATTACAGCCGGGGAGTCCATATTCGGTCACTTGGTTCGGGTACGTTTCTTGGTTTGGGAGGATCGAAACCCATCTCCTCAAGAACTGAAATCACTGCATCGCCATTCCGCTCCAGGTCCTCGCAATGCTGATAGATATGTTGGTAGTGTCGATGAAACGAATTTATCACACTTTGAGTGCTCAATTTTTCTGTTTCCGTCTCCTTGAAGTAAATCTTGTTGCGTAGCCGCCAAGTAGCATGAAAAACAATTGATGTGTGGACTCTCCACAACAGCAACAGTAGTTTGTGGTGTTGTTTCCAGTCTGCATTGTCATCTCGTGACTGCGAGAAAAGTAGCAATTGCCAACTTAAGTCGACTGTGAACATTTTGCTCCATGGCCCCCATAGCGACTGCCACATTTCTTGTAATCCTGTGCACGAGATGAAACAGTGTTCCAGCGTTTCAATCGCTGCACACGACTCTCGAACGCACTGCTGAATCTTTGGGTTGAAGCTGTTGAAGAAGCGTGAGTCGTTGCCGACGGATGCAGAGGTCTGCTAGTGCGTAGGTTGACGACAGCGACAATATCGTCACGCGTCAAAGGACGACGTGTACAGTACGAAGCGACTTCACACGGCAGTCATCCTTTCGCTACAAAATTTGGAGAAGATCTCCTTGGACACGATCGCCCTGTGACACGATACTATTGTGACGATACCTATGTATTTAATGCGATGGCGAGTATAGAGGAGGTTTCAGATTACCTATATCTACCTTACTAAACGCTGAGTAGGTTTTAGGCGAATCGCATCCTTGGAGAAACTCTGGATCTAAAATCTAGAGAATGCAATCATTGATTGCCAATTAAACGAATTGATCTTGGGATGAGCTTGTCAATCCAAAGGGAAATACCTAGACTCTGCAATAATCGGGCGAGTTGGTACTTTGAACCTCATTCCAACACTCGCTCGCTCTCGCACAAGTCTCAAACTTCCTTACAACTCCAGCTCCATCCACCATGCGTCTCTCCTACGTCTTCGCAGTGGTTCTTGTAACCATTTCCCAAACGACTGGAACTGTGCACGAGGACTCTAAGCAGGTCGTGTCAGGGGATGCCGCAGTCAAGTTGGAAGATGGACGCTTTCTGCGGGAAATGGAGAATATAGCGCCCCAAAACTTCTCGAATGGGAAGAGAGCCCGTGAGCAACTGGATAAGAAACGTCAGTGGCTTCGCGAGAACGGTGCTGTTCCTTAGAATTAGCTGAGGAGCATGTTTACTGAAAGTGGATTTTCCCCAGTAGACTTACATAATACGACGTTTACACATTGAGAGCTGTTATGCGTATTTGTACTTCTGGCGCCAATAAACAGTATTTGAAGAAGGTTTTTCTTAACGTATCCGAAACTCACTACTGTGGCTGCAGATTCACTCCAATGTAACAATCGGATCACAGTTACTGCAACGTTTATGTAAATAGTCAACAATGCTGACTGAGCATCAACGGATCGGGACCCTTATGTTAATAAGGAGATCCTCCTAAAAGGATACGAGAGCGGTGGTGCCGGAAGCAGAAGAGCGGGATTTGTTTGGGAAGAAACGAGTGAAGAGAAGGTTATGCTAAACGCAGAGGAATGAAGGAAGGGTAGATTAGCGATGATCTGGATGGTCAGTAACCAGCCTGAAGTCAATTCCTCTCGTTGGTTGGAAAAGTGTTTTCTACTCTTTCGTCGATACTCCCTTGACGGGTGCAAAACCTCGAGTTGCTACAGTACAACATTGCCCCAATTGGGCGACACCATACAGTTTCACTGAGGTCTTATCACGGGATCGACTGACGTGACTTAAAAAGTCTCGTACAGTACTGTAACAATGGTCGTTCTTTGCCAAGCTATTGTCTACTAGTACTGTACTTACCATTGAAAGGTGTAATCCCATCGCGAGGATATCCCGGTATGTACTTGCCGTGCCGACTTCATTATTCAAGTTTTTTCTGCCAGCCACTCATGGGTGTGAGGTTTATTGTGCTCTTAGCGACTTTCGTCCTGTTCGTACAAGTCCAAGCTTTCTCAGTGCCGAGAGACTTACCCACGAGGTCCCTACGGGCTCCAGAGGATAATGAAGACGTTTTGGCTGAAGAGAGAGCGGGACTGCCTTCAGTGTCTGTCGTTGAAAAGGTCAAGATTGCTCTTCTACCCAACGTCTCCCCAGAGAAACTCGCGAACTGGTTAAACAAGGGAAATCTGTTGACGATGTCTTCGTGAGGCTGCAGCTGAATAAAGCGGGGGATAAAATCCTGGACTCTCCTCAATTTGCCACTTGGTTGACGTACGCGGACGATTTCGTCAAGAAGAACCCGAAAACGGAGACTTCCGCTATCTCGACGTTAACGACGCATTTTGATACTGAAGCTCTGACGAAGATGGTCCAAGCAGCAAAGAAAGTGGACGGAACGAAGACTATTGCTAACAAATTGGAGGCTGCTCAGTTGCAAACGTGGTTGTCCAGTGGGAAATCCGACGACGATATTTTCACCATTCTAAAACTCGATAAAGTGGATGATTCACTGCTGGAGAGTCCGGTATTCGACGTCTGGAGCAAATACCGGAATATTTTCGCTCAAGAGAATCCGAGGATGAGCAGGAGTTTGTACTCCACTCTGACAAGACACTACGGAGAAGAAGCCCTGACTAG
The DNA here is from genome assembly GCA_031305395.1 of Phytophthora citrophthora. Taxonomy (NCBI): domain Eukaryota; phylum Oomycota; class Peronosporomycetes; order Peronosporales; family Peronosporaceae; genus Phytophthora; species Phytophthora citrophthora. The sequence continues at coordinate 943,471 of JASMQC010000013.1, forward strand.
GATCATCCAAACTGCGAAGAAGAATGGAGTCACAAGAGCTAAAGCGATCCAGTTAGAAACGGAACAAATTAGCAGGTGGAAATCTTCCGGGAAGACTCCAGACGACGTCTTCTATCTCTTGAGTCTCCAAAATGCAGGAGATAATATTCTCATGACCCCTCAATTTGCGAGTTGGAATTCGTACTTGAATCTCTACAACAAGGAGCTACACGAGAAAGTGAGTGTTTTGTCCTTTTTGACACCAAGATGGTACGGGGTCGGAGGGATCTCTCGGATTGTCGAGGCAGCTCTGGCTACCAAACACTCGTCTACAATAGCGAAAATGCTCCAAGCCGAGCAATTTGAGCGTTGGATGGCCAGTGGCAAGTCAGCGGACGATATCTTTGTGTTGCTGAAACTGAACCGAGAGGGGGAGAAGCTGCTCGAAAGTCCTCTATTCACCACATTCACCAAATTCACGAACAAGTTTAATCAGCAGAATCCTGATAAGCAGACGACCGTGATTAAAGTGTTGACCAGCTACTACAGTGATAAAGAGATTGCAATGATGCTTGGACGTGTCCCGATGTCCAAGCTCTCTAAGGACTTGGAGACGGCACTTTTACGAGACTGGATGAGGGAGAAAATGATGCCACGGGCTGTTTTCAAGACATTGGAGCTAGATGATGCGGGGGATTCCCTCCTTGCCAACCCCCTCTTCACAATGTTCACGAAATTTACCGACTTGTACCACGCTAAAAACCCGAGTAAATCCTTGGCTCAGCTTACGTACGCGATTGTAAGGACTCATTACAACGACGTTGCAATAGCCAAAATGATTCTTAAAGCGGAGACGAACCCGAGTTCTGCAGCTTCTGCAAAGCGAATGGAAGCTGTGCTGTTCCACGAGTGGATGAGCTCTCCGGATGTCGCCTTTAAAGCTCTAAGGCTGGATCGACGGGATCCACTTCGCCCGGTGATGGAGCTGATGACAGACCCACTGTTCAACTTTTGGGTGCGATTCCTGGATGATTTCGACAAGGTTTTCCCTGGGATGGTCGTACCGCGGACGCTGTGGACCAATACCTACACAAGTAAAGAAATTGTGAAACTGGTGGGAAGCACCAAGAAGAATCCGAAGACGCGCGAATTGGGAAACAAATTGGAGGCGGAGATGCTCCGAGAGTTCGTGTCCGGTGGCAAAAAATCCGAATTTGTCGCCCAACTTCTGGGTGTGAAGAAGAGTAATTCGACCTGGAAGTTGTGGGAGAAATACTTGCATGAGTACAACAAGTTCCATCACATGGAAAGTGCCACAGTGTAACTCAAGGTGCACCTTGAGTTAGGTAAGAGAACTGAATACTCTGACTTCGATGCAAACGCGTTTCGCGAACTTAGCAATCCATCATCGTATGCATTACTGTACATTGTTCTCATTCTCTAGGCTTCTCCCGTTCTCTTGGGCGGAGTCTACTATACCGGAAAAGCACCATCTTGTGTGTATAGGCGAAAATGATACACAGTGGGATCGGTTGCTTGAGGAAAGCACCTGAAGGTCACTTAGTATTCTGGGACCATCGACATCCCCCCGTTGCCATGAAGTTCGTGGGCGTGATTAAACTTGTTTACGACTGAACTGTACCATAAGCCGTACAGAATCCCCCCCCCCCCGATGTACTACTTCGAAGTACTAGTTGTATGAATACATGTATTAAACAATTAGGAGAATTAAACGGAGCTTTTGCCATTGTGTAAGGTTTCATTCTGAAAACAGGACATACGCTGGTACATAGCGAGTATTTGAATTTGTCCTTTTCAAACAAGAACTGGAAACAGCAACTAGACCAACCATCCCGTCAATGTTGATGTACACTGCTCAGTAATATACACACTAAATCCTGCATACTTTAAAGTGTATGGTAGTGTCACCATCCCACAATAAAACACTGAATATTTTAACAGCTGCCAAGCATGTTAACCCTTTCACTACCGGCAGTCTTAGAGATACCCAGCGATCCTCTAACTCGATTACGAGACGCCTTCGATTGGCTCAAAATGGGGCGTTGAGGGTAGGTTCATGAGCTCACCAAGGCTTAGAGGAACTCAGAGGACCTCTAACAGCACATCCCGCTGGGCGATCAGAGTCAACTGTACACTCAATTTTCACTACGTATTGTCAATTTCTGCAGAAGGAATGGAGATCGTCCATTTGCTGAACGCAGACGACGACGGAGAGGACTTGGCGTTCGAGTCCTCTGACACAGAGGAGGAGGAGGAAGGAGCAGGCGTCTTGGCTGCAGATGATGAGGAGGGCGTCGGGACGAAGGCACGAAACGAGACACAGACGGCACCACAGCCTTTGCCCACTGGCAATGCATACACCGATGGTATTATGCGCGATAGTGGGCTGCATTTTGTGCGCGAGGGGGAAGTAAGAGCTTCTTACAAGGAGCGGGGGGAGTTGGGTCTCTTTTTTCTCTTCTTCACGCGAGACTTTCGTGACTCGTTGCGGACATGGACAAATCAAATTCTCAAAGAAAAAGGAAAACCGGAGGCTACAGTGTATGAACTGGACGCTTACATGGGTTTGGAGATTGGAATGAGCTTCAACCCTGTCACAGAAATGAAAGAGCTCTGGTCCCAAAAGGTCTTTATGGGCCAATCTGATTTTGCAGCGACGATGGCTAGACATCGGTTCAAGACCATCCGAGCCGCCTTTCAAATCCACGCTCCTGATAGTGTTCCTGCTGAGCGGTGTGATCAAGATCCGCTGTGGCACAGTCGCCGCCTAATGACCCAGATCCAGAAGAAGCTCGCAGCGATTGCTGTACCTGTAGGTGCTGTTAGTCTCGATGAGAATACCGTGCGCACGAAGGCGCGGTCGTCAGCGAGGACGTACCTACCGTCGAAGCCTGACAAGTATGGGGTGTGGTTCTACGCGGTGGTGGGCTGGAAGAGCCTGTATGCTTACTCTATCTGGGATAATGGCTCCGGGAATGGGACGAGAGCGACACCTGAATAAAGGTATGTAGGCGTATTCCCCGCTCTGCGAACAGCACGTTTCAGGACGTTGGAGCGCTCGGATGTCGCGATCAAACGGAAAGTTGCTAGTGCTTTATGGGTTGCTATGAGTGGTCACCTTACAAAGATCCACACGGCGCCTAACTGTCATCGCCTTCTCGTGTGTGATTATTTTTACACACGACACAACCTGGCGAAGATGCTGCTAGCTTTCACAGATGGGAAAATGCGCATACTGGGCGCTGTACGTATACCGTTGCAAGGAAATTGGAATGCTATTGGTCTGGATGCAGCTAAAGCGCGCGTAGCTGCAGCAGAGCGTGGAAGCTGGGGGCTCATCGCAGCAATAGATATATCGGTCGGATGGGAGAAGCTTCAAGAGAAGCATAACCGCGAGCAGCAGAAGCTGCCAGCGCACCTGCGGACGCCATACAACCCCCAATGTCGATTGCTGAGAACGCGGGCTACGTCGTCTATCGGGACAAGAACACCGTGGTCTTCTATACTAATGACTTCGCTGGTACAATGACGGAACCCATGTTGCCGGGCACATCTACGGAGGCCGTCCGACATTGGCGTGGTCTTGCTCCCCTTCGGCGCTGAACAGGCGACCAAGTAATGCACCGCAAAACCTTCCAGGCGCCGGCTACTGTAACGGGGTTACACGTACAAGTGGCTACACCACTTGTAACTCTAACAGTTAGGATAACTGTTAGAGATTGGAAATGGACCTCAGACCTTGGTGTGCTGTACACACCAATGGCTACATGGTCGGGCCACGTCATTGGGTGGCTCGCGTGCATTTGTGCATGTTATTGGTAGAAAGTAAAGGATTTCTACCAATCAATGCTCTTCACGGAAGCAGAGATTCTGCCAACCACACGTTGGCTGATCCTTTAGAAGTAGATTAAACAGTTTTAGGAGGTTCCATAATTGGCTTCGTGCCAAATTCAATAACAGTTCTCATTTTACGGTATTTTTGCAGTTTAGATTAATTATATTTGATTTAAATATACTTATCAGATTAAGTATATTTAAATTAAGTCTATCTTAATTGCACGCTTCCTCATACACGTAAGCGCACGTGTACGCCACCTAGTGGGTCTAAGTAGACCCATTACACCTGGTAGCACTTTGTAATCCGTCCTACGACCGACTGCTGTTCGTTCGTATGGAGTCATACGAACACGGGGTAGAGAACTCCCCAATGGATGAGGAATCCACTGGGACCCCACACATGTCCGTGACGCGCACGGACTGTGCCCACCTGTCAGACCCAGAGTGGGAGACTCTCCAATGACTCTCGCGAGAGTCATTGGAGAGGCGGCGGTAGCGACGATGCTTCGAACGCTATCGCCGACAGAAAGCAATACGGGTGTTGCTCTGGGGTACATTGTCAAGGAGCAACGAGATGTTGCTGCCTCAGTGACTTCCCCAAAGCCACGCGTGGAGTCGTTGAAACTCCACGCGAGTACCTACACGGGAAAGGAAGGCGAGACCCTCCTTCGTTGGCTTGTCGAACTCGACACAGCTGTTGCGGCTCGACGTATCGTCGATCCGATGTCGAAGGTCGCGTTCGCCATGTCATGTCTTGGCGGACGTGCGAGGAGTTGGGCCTATGGGCGCCGACTCTCGGATCCTACGTGCTTCAGCACGTACGAAGTGTTCAAGGAGGAACTCAAACTCGCGTTTGAGTCTCCGAAGAACGAGTTCAGATCGAGAGCGGAGTTTCTCGATCTGAAGCAGGGCAAGGGTGATGTTTACACCTTTGCCCAGCGTGCTCGATACTTGGTATCGAACATAGTGGCCAACCCGATCGACGAGGCGACCAAGGTCGTCACGTTCATGAAGGGACTGAGAGATGGTCCCGTCAAGACGGACCTCTTCTGAGAGTATCCGAATACTCTCAAGGAGGCGATCAGCCTTGCGATGCAAGAGGAGTTTAGCCGGCATCAAGCTAAACTCCATGCGAATGCGCCGAAGCCGGCGCGTCCTGTTGTGAAGACAGGAGGTCCAGAGCCTATGGATCTCTCGAGTGCTACGACTGCTGGTCAACAGCAGCGTAGGAACAGCAAGGTTCGATGTTACAAGTGTAGTAACATCGGTCACTATGCACGCGAGTGCACAGCGGGCGGGCGTTAAAAAAACGCCAAGGACCAGTAGGCGCGGGGCTTCCTACCGGCGATGCAGTCTCGCGTGTCGAACTCGGACACGTGACGTTGAGGACTGCTGCCCCCATCGAGAAGGTTTCTCGCTGCGATATGCAAGATGACAAGCCAAACCTTGTCATCCTGAACGTGATGTCGAAGAGAGTTAACTCTCTTCGTGCCTTAGTGGACTCGAGCGCGTCGAACAACTTTGTTCGACAGGAAAGTCTTCAAAACCTTGACTTCGAAGAGGCCGACACGCCTCGCGGCGTGTTGGAGGTGCGGTTGGCAACAGGTGCCATCGTGAGGACGGAGAAGCGCGTAGTCCGTGTGCGCTTCTCTTACAAACGAAGGGCGTTTGTGGAAGGCCTTATCGTCTTGGATCTAGACGATAAGTTCGACTTGGTATTAGGCATGCCGTGGCTTGCACGGCATGACCCGGTGATCAACTAGGAGAAACGTACGCTTGTACGCTTCAACAACATACGCGCGACAGAGAGCGATGGCCCTGTCAGTGCCACACATGCACCGGGCGGTGCATGTGAATCCCCAGTTGAGGCAGCAGCGGCTGCCGCTGCCTCCGATCACCGCAGGCGACCCTTATCGACTCCGGGAGTCGTTGAGAGAAAATGTGTGTCGACTCAGAAATCTGAGCTGAAGGGTCGCAATCACGTGAACAAGCGTCACGTGAATGAAGGTCAGGTGAATGAGATTCATCTGAGTGATGGTAACATACCAGTATTACCGGTATCCTTGGAGGTACTTCAAACCCCCAAGGGTCGCGCCGACGACGTCGTGTCAACTCTGGGAGTTGACGAAGCTAATAGAATTCGGGGAACCGATCGACGTACGTCAGCTCCGGGAGTTGACGTCACTGGCGCTTCGCTGCTAGTTCCGGGAACTAGCAAACGTGCATCAGCTCTGGGAGCTGATGAAACGTGTACAAACGAACACTCGCTAGCACTGAGAGCTAGCGAGGGCACGTCGATTCCGGGAGTCGACGATGCGGATACTCCATCAACTCCGGGAGCTGATGGAGGCGCAGCGGTTCCGGAAACCGACTGCGCGGCAGGTGGTGCTGGCGGTTGCAAGCGCCCAGCACCCGAACAACTTTTATTGTGTGCTCACGTGCAGCAGCGCTGCACGCGATGAGTGGCACTCAAGCCGGGCTTGATTGTGCAAGTCAGCGAAAGGAGTCCGCTGACGACTATTGCGATAACGTCCCGTCCAAGGTGAGATGCCTTGGACGTGAAGCACCTGGAGCTGGGCTCCAAGGTAGATCTTCGTGGCGCAAGCTTAGGAAGCTGCGCGAGTCTCAGTCCGGGACTGAGACGGGTGTATCTGCAGTGCAGACACCGAGTGTCGAGACGTTGACCGTCTTGACACGTACTGGTACTGGATTGCAGTACCAGAGGATACGGTTGGAGAATCTGCCGACGAGTGCGTCGGTGTTGACCGCACTTCCAACGATGAGTTGGAAGCGCTTCACGCGGGACTTGTACGATGGACGCATCGAACAAATTTGCATTCTCTCGGATGTCGAGAGAGTGGATCGTGAAGCCGAAGAGCTGAAGCAACTCATCGTCGATGGCATCACTGAGGGTGATGATCCCTCAGTGCGAAGACCAAGAAGCAGCGCTTCGAGGAGCAGAGTTCGGACTCGTTGCGGTCGAGTCCCTATTACGAGATTCTGCGAGAGTACAAGGATGTACTCCCGGACGAGATTCCTTCGGTGCTTCCGAAGGATAAGGGCGTACAGCACGAGATTGATCTCGTGCCGGGTACGAAGTACTGTGTTACACGGTAGTGGCCGCTGCCGCGTGAACAAGTGCAAGCGATCGACGACTTCTTTGAAAGTCGTCGTTATGCAGGTCAAGTGCGGGAATCGAAGTCCCCGCTCAGTGCCCAAATGTTCTGTGTTAAGAAACCACAGGGCGGCTGGCGCATCGTTCATGCGTACAACAAGTTGAACGATGCGACGATACCGGCGCAGACGCCGATACCGCGAAAAGATGTTATCATCGATTCGATGGCCTTGAGCACTATCTTCAGTGCTCTAGACCTGCGTGATGGATTCCATCAAATCCTCATGCGTGAAAGGGACACCCCTCTCACAGCGGTAAGCACTCCAAGCGGTATGCTTTGGGAGTGGCTCGTCATGCCACATGGGGCTTAAGAATTCCCCTGCGACGTTCAATAGATGCGTGACACATCTATTGCGCTCGGTGCGCGACTTCGCACCGAGCTACTTCGACGACGTGTTCGTCCACAGCCGGGCTGTGAACGGGAAGACGGACATTGAGATGCACAAGGTACATGTCCGGAAGCTGCTAGAGCTTATGAAGAAACATAAGCTCTATGCGAACCTGAAGAAATGTATCGTCGGGGCGAGCGAGATACCCGTGCTGGGGTGTCTCGTGGGGAACGACGGCGTGCGCCCTGACCCAGAGAAGGTCAGAATGATCAATGAGTGGCCCTCGCCATCCTGTAACAGGGTTACACGTACAAGTGGCTACACCACTTGTAACTCTAACAGTTAGGATAACTGTTAGAGGTTGGAAACGGACCTCAGACCTTGGTGTGCTGTACACACCAATGGCTACATGGTCGGGCCACGTCATTGGGTGGCTCGCGTGCATTTGTGCATGTTATTGGTAGAAAGTAAAGGATTTCTATCAATCAATGCTCTTCACGGAAGCAGAGATTCTGCCAACCACACGTTGGCTGATCCTTTAGAAATAGATTAAACAATTTTTGGAGGTTCCATAATTGGCTTCGTGCCAAATTCAATAACAGTTCTCATTTTGCGGTATTTTGCAGTTTTAAATTTGTTATACTTGATTTAATTATACTTATTGGAATAACTATATTTAAATTAAGTCTATCTTAATTGCACGCTTCCTCATACACGTAAGCGCACGTGTACGCCACCTAGTGGGTCTACGTTGACCCATTACACATCCAATATGAAGGAACTGAGGCAGGTCCTTGGGCTTGCCACATACTCGTGCAAGTACGTGGAGAACTATGAGGGCAAGATTCGCCCGTTGTCACAGCTTCTTAAGAAAGAAGCTGAGTGGATTTGGACGACCGAGTGCGAGGAGGCATTCGGTGCGGTCAAGCAGGGTTTTACTGAAGCGCGATCTTGGCCGTGGCGGAACAAGATCGTCCATTCCACGTAGTGTGTGATGCATCCGATTTTGCAATCGGATGTGCATTGATGCAGCACGATCACGAAGGGCGTGATCGTGTGATCTACTATCAATCACGTCAGCTGAAGCCAGCTGAGCGTAACTACCCCGTACATGACAAGGAGCTCCTTGCCATGAAGTATGCACTCGCAAAGTTCCGAGTGTATCTACTTGGGAGTAGACCGTTCGTGGTCTATACAGACCACGCATCATTGCGGACGACGATTAAGTCGCCGCACATCTCGCAACGTATGGCGAGATGGTTGTCCTTCTTCGCGGAGTACAACTTCTGGGTGGAGTACAAACCCGGAAGACTCAACGTAGTGGCCGACGCGTTATCGCGTCGACCTGACTATGCGGAGACGGTCGACGCCAACACAGTTGGCGTCGTGAGGACAAGTGTGCCGTCGTCAACGCTGGTTGACGACGTGAAGAACGCGTATGCGAGAGATGCAGACGGGAAGGGGCTGCTGGAGTTCCTCGCAGCACCTTCCGACATGGCACGTCGGAAGCTAACCCCTCATCTTCGAGCTCGTGTACACCGCTATCGTGTACACGAAGGCCTACTGTTGTACAGTGCAGTAGACGACAATGCGGGTCGCATTGTCGTTCCGAATGATCATGACCTCCGGTTGAGGATCATGTTCGATTATCACGATGCCCCTACGGCAGGGCATCCGGGTCGTGAGAAGACATACACTCTTCTCACGCGTGACTTCTTCTGGCACCACCAGTACAAGTGGGTGCGCAAGTACGTACGTGCTTGCGAGGTTTGTCAACGCGTGAAGCCTGCGCTGTTCTCGCAGGATCATCTCCAATCACTTCCGACTCCGTCGGAGTGTTGGCAGTCCATGTCCATGGACTTTGTCTTCGGTCTTCCGCCTGACAGCAAGCGAAGGACGGACATCGTTGTCTTTGTGGGCCGATTCAGCGAGATGGTCCATCTTGCTGCCGTCCCGGCGACTGTTTGTTGACATGGTGTTCAAACACCATGGCATGCCGCTCGACATTGTGTCGGACCGTGATCCACGCTTCACAGCGTGGTTCTGGCAAGAAGTGTAAACACTTCTTGGTTCACAGTTGTCAATGTCGACTGCGGATCATCCGCAGACGGACGGTCAGGCCAAACGCGTCAACCGTGTACTGGGTGACGCGCTGAAGAGCTACGCTCACTCGTTCCCGCATTGGAGCGAGTGCTTGCTGATGGCAGAGTTTGCCATCAACAACTCGGTGCATGCCTCGACTGGGCATACACCGTTCTACGTGAATGCCATGCGGCATCTACGATTGCCGAGCATGCTCGGTGGAGTAGCTTCCTCCTTAAGTGGGGGAGGATCTACGGTTGCGTCCGAACAACCGCAGGATACGGCTGATTGCAGCACACTATCAGCTGCGGTTACGCGTGCGACGTCTCGTTCGAGCAGGAACGAGCGCGCGATGTCTGTGCCGGGCACAGACATAAGAGATGATAGCGAGCAGACAGGGCCTGCTGCTGACAAAGGCGACAAGCTGAAAGGATTCAGCTTGGGTGCGCTAGACTTTGTCCAGCGAAGACAAGCCGTAATACGGTTTGTACAAGATGTTATCGCAGCTTCTGTCGATCGACAGTAGCTGAACGCTGATTCTTTTGGTAGAGGCAACATAAATGAATTAAAAAAAGGTTCATAAGATTTGTTAGCTACGCAAAACCTACCTAGACATACAGTAGAACGTGTCACTCTGCGCGAATTCAAACAACGTGTTGCTGAAAAACTTACCGCTGTTCAGCGTACTCGGTGGGAGAAGGAACGCTGCCGTCGTCAGCCCCAACCTAACGAGCCGCTAGAAGATTTAGTGGAGGCAGATCCAAGTTTACATGCAATTACATTAAACTCAAAGAAGCATTCAAGCGGTAAGCTGACTTGCTACCTGTGCACGCTGCGCGGCTTCTCGAAAACAGCGGTCTATGGCTGCACTGGTTGTCAGCGGGGATTCCACGTAGCCTGCATTACCGCCTTCCACTACCGCGACGCCCTCACATCCAACTCACTTGGGGTTCGCTCCGCGCTAGACGCTGTCTGTGCTGAGGCATCGGGTGATGGGCTTGTGCACACACGACTAAAGAAAAACAGAACCATCACGCATCTTAGTGAGCTAGAGTTACCATAACAGTAGCGTAATAAAGATCATTGTGTACCTAACAGTGCCGTTGAGATGCCGGATGCCATTCTCCACACAATGTGGCAGGTAGATCAGCGACGGCTTGCTCAAGCGGCCGTTCCTCTTATAGTAGTACAGCTGGGAAAGCGCCGCCTTCACGCGCCGAGCGGTAAGACGCTTGTAGCCACGGGCTACCATCCGCAGCCTGCTCACCATGATCTCGTTCCGGTATTGCACCCACTCGCACGGAGCCTCTCCGCAGTAACTACACGCAATTATCTTGGCCTTGGCTTGAAGTTTTGTATTTGCAGCTGTAAGTGGCGTCCAAATTTGAATTTGTAACAGACCTGTCATTGGCGGAATTTTATGTTGCTCGGAAGCCTATTGGTCGAGATACAGGTACTGAGCAGTCCTCTAAAAAAAAACCTCTGGTAGTGAAAGGGTTAGCCCTTCACATGTAGGAGTTATCCAATTTGTGAAACTGATAAACTTGCAGTCACCACAGCAGTTCTTAGAGACGCACTACTACATGTAGGGACACCATACTGATTCACTATTATTTGACCATGCTTTTGTGGCTTCATGCTCGATGACTTTACAGATACTTTAATTGTTAGTAAGTTTAAATAGCTAAAGCCAATACTGTATACACATTTTATCTGAACTACTATCACAGGATCGAACCTCGAGCAGAAAAACAGCGCGAAAGACAGTCGTGACTTTTTTTTGTTGTCTGAACTACTATCACAGGATCGAACCTCGAGCAGAAAAACCGCGCGAAAGACAGTCATGGCTTCCGATCCTGTGTAACAACAGTCGCTCTTTGCCATTTTGTTTACATTTCACTGGTACTCCAACGCGGGTCTGTTTCCTTTTCAACACCTGGCAAAAATTCCCATCGCAGTTTGACCTCATTAATGCGTGTGTGGCAATCACCAAGTCTGGTTGATCCATTGTCAGTGTGATTGAGGCACACCAAGGTCGATAATACTCGCGCACTCCCTCATTTCTCAATTCCAGATAGACACAAACAGTCATCCGTCATGCGCGTTCATTATCTTGTACTATTGGCTGTTGCTATCGTTTCTGCCACCGACGCAGTGACAGCCCGATCCCTGCCAGAGGAGCAGAGTGTCTCAAGGTTCCTACGGACTCACAAGACAACGAAGACCAACAATGAGGAGAGAGTGAATCTCTTGGGGTTCGAGGTCAAAATCGGCTTCCTGGACGACATGATTGAGAAAGCGAAGCTGAGTCCGACGTTCAAAGAGCTATTGAAGACCAATGGGAACGCTGAGAAGGCGTTCAAAGCATTCAAGGTGGATGACGTGGTCGACGACGTGTTCCAGAGTACGCAGTGGAAAGAGTGGGCCGAATACGTGAAATACGTCGCTGCCAAAAAGGGCGAAAACGTAGATGAAGAGCTGGCCAGGGCCATGTCTGCGGCCTACAAACCCGACGGTTTATCCAAGATGCTGGCCACGGCAGTCAAGAACCCGGATTCCAAGGAAATCGCATTGATGCTCGAGAACGCGCAGCAGAGTCGCTGGATCAAGGGAAAATTCATTCCCGAAGCGATTTTCAAAACCCTGAACCTGCACAAAGCAGACAATATCTTTGACACCCCCCAGTTCGCCACGTGGACCAATTTCCTCAAGGCTTACAACAAGGAGAACCCCGAGAAGGCAATGACGGAGTTCAACGTACTTTCGTCCGCTTACGGAGAGTTAAATTTCGCCAAAATGCTAGGATCTGCTGATGACAGCCCATCCGCCCAGGCGATGAAGAAAGAGCTAGTGCAGAGCTGGATAGACGATGCCACGCACCCGATCAACATGTTCTCCAGACTGAAGCTTAACAAAGCCGACGATCTCCTCACCAATCCGGTGTTGAACATGTGGGTACGATACATGAAAGAGTTCAACGAATTGTACCCGAAGCAGGGGACAACAATGATCAAGACGTTCACTCAGAGTTATGGAGACGAGAAGGTCGCGCTGATGATCCTGGAAGCTTCCAAGTCCAGTGACGATATGGTGGTGGAGTTCGCCAAGAATTTGCAGAGTGCGCAGATCAATCAGTGGATGGTGGACAAGAAGACTCCGAAGGAGATGCTCACGATCTTGGGGATCAACTCACAGACGTTGAGCGAGAACCCTCTGGGCAGTGTCTGGCGCGCGTACAACAAGGAATACACCAAGAAGATGGCAGACGGAGACTTTGCATTCCAACCGTAAGTTTTCAATTCGGTAAAAAAAAGGTAGATTTTCAATCGATGCTCTTCCGATAACTTAATGCACCTACACTCTCAAATCTTACCTCTCCTCACTGTCGGGTTTGGATTGAAGTACGTGTACTAACAAAGGGGGTTTAAAGTAAGTAAAAACTAAAAGAAGAATGTAGTGACTAACAGTTAGCGGACTTCTCGTTTTGCTAACTAAAACATAAAAAACTAAAACACAAAAAAATTAAAACTGGAAATCGCCTGACCAGTACGTACGAGGAATCCAAATTTGATGTTCAGGAGGAGGTAAAACTTCAGCAGTCAGCGGAGTGAAAGCTGTAGGGACATGCGACCCAGCCATTTTATTCGTTTCCAGTCAGAGAACTTTCCGCCATCAGAGCGGAAGGAACGCTTGCCTCCATCCAGATGTTTTTTGTAGATTCGGAAGCAGAAAATCCCCAGTTGAATAACTTCCATAACGACGTCGTAAAAACGCAGCAATTGGTCGGTACCACACGTCTTCACACTCGTCTTTGTGATTGCTTAGCGCTTGAAGAAGCTGTTGAAGAAGAGAGAAGAAGAAGTTGATTAACTACTTAGTGGACATGTCGTCTCGCTAGCGATGTAATATCTACTTACGACTTCTTAATTACAGCCGGGGAGTCCATATTCGGTCACTTGGTTCGGGTACGTTTCTTGGTTTGGGAGGATCGAAACCCATCTCCTCAAGAACTGAAATCACTGCATCGCCATTCCGCTCCAGGTCCTCGCAATGCTGATAGATATGTTGGTAGTGTCGATGAAACGAATTTATCACACTTTGAGTGCTCAATTTTTCTGTTTCCGTCTCCTTGAAGTAAATCTTGTTGCGTAGCCGCCAAGTAGCATGAAAAACAATTGATGTGTGGACTCTCCACAACAGCAACAGTAGTTTGTGGTGTTGTTTCCAGTCTGCATTGTCATCTCGTGACTGCGAGAAAAGTAGCAATTGCCAACTTAAGTCGACTGTGAACATTTTGCTCCATGGCCCCCATAGCGACTGCCACATTTCTTGTAATCCTGTGCACGAGATGAAACAGTGTTCCAGCGTTTCAATCGCTGCACACGACTCTCGAACGCACTGCTGAATCTTTGGGTTGAAGCTGTTGAAGAAGCGTGAGTCGTTGCCGACGGATGCAGAGGTCTGCTAGTGCGTAGGTTGACGACAGCGACAATATCGTCACGCGTCAAAGGACGACGTGTACAGTACGAAGCGACTTCACACGGCAGTCATCCTTTCGCTACAAAATTTGGAGAAGATCTCCTTGGACACGATCGCCCTGTGACACGATACTATTGTGACGATACCTATGTATTTAATGCGATGGCGAGTATAGAGGAGGTTTCAGATTACCTATATCTACCTTACTAAACGCTGAGTAGGTTTTAGGCGAATCGCATCCTTGGAGAAACGCTGGATCTAAAATCTAGAGAATGCAATCATTGATTGCCAATTAAACGAATTGATCTTGGGATGAGCTTGTCAATCCAAAGGGAAATACCTAAACTCTGCAATAATCGGGCGAGTTGGTACTTTGAACCTCATTCCAACACTCGCTCGCTCTCGCACAAGTCTCAAATTTCCTTACAACTCCAGCTCCATCCACCATGCGTCTCTCCTACGTCTTCGCAGTGGTTCTTGTAACCATTTCCCAAACGACTGGAACTGTGCACGAGGACTCTAAGCAGGTCGTGTCAGGGGATGCCGCAGTCAAGTTGGAAGATGGACGCTTTCTGCGGGAAATGGAGAATATAGCGCCCCAAAACTTCTCGAATGGGAAGAGAGCCCGTGAGCAACTGGATAAGAAACGTCAGTGGCTTCGCGAGAACGGTGCTGTTCCTTAGAATTAGCTGAGGAGCATGTTTACTGAAAGTGGATTTTCCCCAGTAGACTTACATAATACGACGTTTACACATTGAGAGCTGTTATGCGTATTTGTACTTCTGGCGCCAATAAACAGTATTTGAAGAAGGTTTTTCTTAACGTATCCGAAACTCACTACTGTGGCTGCAGATTCACTCCAATGTAACAATCGGATCACAGTTACTGCAACGTTTATGTAAATAGTCAACAATGCTGACTGAGCATCAACGGATCGGGACCCTTATGTTAATAAGGAGATCCTCCTAAAAGGATACGAGAGCGGTGGTGCCGGAAGCAGAAGAGCGGGATTTGTTTGGGAAGAAACGAGTGAAGAGAAGGTTATGCTAAACGCAGAGGAATGAAGGAAGGGTAGATTAGCGATGATCTGGATGGTCAGTAACCAGCCTGAAGTCAATTCCTCTCGTTGGTTGGAAAAGTGTTTTCTACTCTTTCGTCGATACTCCCTTGACGGGTGCAAAACCTCGAGTTGCTACAGTACAACATTGCCCCAATTGGGCGACACCATACAGTTTCACTGAGGTCTTATCACGGGATCGACTGACGTGACTTAAAAAGTCTCGTACAGTACTGTAACAATGGTCGTTCTTTGCCAAGCTATTGTCTACTAGTACTGTACTTACCATTGAAAGGTGTAATCCCATCGCGAGGATATCCCGGTATGTACTTGCCGTGCCGACTTCATTATTCAAGTTTTTTCTGCCAGCCACTCATGGGTGTGAGGTTTATTGTGCTCTTAGCGACTTTCGTCCTGTTCGTACAAGTCCAAGCTTTCTCAGTGCCGAGAGACTTACCCACGAGGTCCCTACGGGCTCCAGAGGATAATGAAGACGTTTTGGCTGAAGAGAGAGCGGGACTGCCTTCAGTGTCTGTCGTTGAAAAGGTCAAGATTGCTCTTCTACCCAACGTCTCCCCAGAGAAACTCGCGAACTGGTTAAACAAGGGAAATCTGTTGACGATGTCTTCGTGAGGCTGCAGCTGAATAAAGCGGGGGATAAAATCCTGGACTCTCCTCAATTTGCCACTTGGTTGACGTACGCGGACGATTTCGTCAAGAAGAACCCGAAAACGGAGACTTCCGCTATCTCGACGTTAACGACGCATTTCGGTACTGAAGCTCTGACGAAGATGGTCCAAGCAGCAAAGAAAGTGGACGGAACGAAGACTATTGCTAACAAATTGGAGGCTGCTCAGTTGCAAACGTGGTTGTCCAGTGGGAAATCCGACGACGATATTTTCACCATTCTAAAACTCGATAAAGTGGATGATTCACTGCTGGAGAGTCCGGTGTTCGACGTCTGGAACAAGTGTCAGAAGATCGTCGCTGAAGAAAATCCTGCGAAGAGCAGGAGTTTGTATTCCACTCTTACAAAACACTACGGAGTCGGAGGGATCTCTCGAATTATCGAGGCCGCTCTGGCTACCAAGAGATCGTCTACAATAGCGAAAATGCTCCAAGCCGAGCAATTTGAGCGTTGGATGGCCAGTGGCAAGTCAGCGGACGATATCTTTGTGTTGCTGAAACTGAACTGAGAGGGGGAGAAGCTGCTCGAAAGTCCTCTATTCACCACATTCACCAAATTCACGAACAAGTTTAATCAGCAGAATCCTGATAAGCAGACGACCGTGATTAAAGTGTTGACCAGCTACTACAGTGATAAAGAGATTGCAATGATGCTTGGACGTGTCCCGATGTCCAAGCTCTCTAAGGACTTGGAGACGGCACTTTTACGAGACTGGATGAGGGAGAAAATGATGCCACGGGCTGTTTTCAAGACATTGGAGCTAGATGATGCGGGGGATTCCCTCCTTGCCAACCCCCTCTTCACAATGTTCACGAAATTTACCGACTTGTACCACGCTAAAAACCCGAGTAAATCCTTGGCTCAGCTTACGTACGCGATTGTAAGGACTCATTACAACGACGTTGCAATAGCCAAAATGATTCTTAAAGCGGAGACGAACCCGAGTTCTGCAGCTTCTGCAAAGCGAATGGAAGCTGTGCTGTTCCACGAGTGGATGAGCTCTCCGGATGTCGCCTTTAAAGCTCTAAGGCTGGATCGACGGGATCCACTTCGCCCGGTGATGGAGCTGATGACAGACCCACTGTTCAACTTTTGGGTGCGATTCCTGGATGATTTCGACAAGGTTTTCCCTGGGATGGTCGTACCGCGGACGCTGTGGACCAATACCTACACAAGTAAAGAAATTGTGAAACTGGTGGGAAGCACCAAGAAGAATCCGAAGACGCGCGAATTGGGAAACAAATTGGAGGCGGAGATGCTCCGAGAGTTCGTGTCCGGTGGCAAAAAATCCGAATTTGTCGCCCAACTTCTGGGTGTGAAGAAGAGTAATTCGACCTGGAAGTTGTGGGAGAAATACTTGCATGAGTACAACAAGTTCCATCACATGGAAAGTGCCACAGTGTAACTCAAGGTGCACCTTGAGTTAGGTAAGAGAACTGAATACTCTGACTTCGATGCAAACGCGTTTCGCGAACTTAGCAATCCATCATCGTATGCATTACTGTACATTGTTCTCATTCTCTAGGCTTCTCCCGTTCTCTTGGGCGGAGTCTACTATACCGGAAAAGCACCATCTTGTGTGTATAGGCGAAAATGATACACAGTGGGATCGGTTGCTTGAGGAAAGCACCTGAAGGTCACTTAGTATTCTGGGACCATCGACATCCCCCCGTTGCCATGAAGTTCGTGGGCGTGATTAAACTTGTTTACGACTGAACTGTACCATAAGCCGTACAGAATCCCCCCCCCCCCCCCCCCCCCCCCCCCCGATGTACTACTTCGAAGTACTAGTTGTATGAATACATGTATTAAACAATTAGGAGAATTAAACGGAGCTTTTGCCATTGTGTAAGGTTTCATTCTGAAAACAGGACATACGCTGGTACATAGCGAGTATTTGAATTTGTCCTTTTCAAACAAGAACTGGAAACAGCAACTAGACCAACCATCCCGTCAATGTTGATGTACACTGCTCAGTAATATACACACTAAATCCTGCATACTTTAAAGTGTATGGTAGTGTCACCATCCCACAATAAAACACTGAATATTTTAACAGCTGCCAAGCATGTTAACCCTTTCACTACCGGCAGTCTTAGAGATACCCAGCGATCCTCTAACTCGATTACGAGACGCCTTCGATTGGCTCAAAATGGGGCGTTGAGGGTAGGTTCATGAGCTCACCAAGGCTTAGAGGAACTCAGAGGACCTCTAACAGCACATCCCGCTGGGCGATCAGAGTCAACTGTACACTCAATTTTCACTACGTATTGTCAATTTCTGCAGAAGGAATGGAGATCGTCCATTTGCTGAACGCAGACGACGACGGAGAGGACTTGGCGTTCGAGTCCTCTGACACAGAGGAGGAGGAGGAAGGAGCAGGCGTCTTGGCTGCAGATGATGAGGAGGGCGTCGGGACGAAGGCACGAAACGAGACACAGACGGCACCACAGCCTTTGCCCACTGGCAATGCATACACCGATGGTATTATGCGCGATAGTGGGCTGCATTTTGTGCGCGAGGGGGAAGTAAGAGCTTCTTACAAGGAGCGGGGGGAGTTGGGTCTCTTTTTTCTCTTCTTCACGCGAGACTTTCGTGACTCGTTGCGGACATGGACAAATCAAATTCTCAAAGAAAAAGGAAAACCGGAGGCTACAGTGTATGAACTGGACGCTTACATGGGTTTGGAGATTGGAATGAGCTTCAACCCTGTCACAGAAATGAAAGAGCTCTGGTCCCAAAAGGTCTTTATGGGCCAATCTGATTTTGCAGCGACGATGGCTAGACATCGGTTCAAGACCATCCGAGCCGCCTTTCAAATCCACGCTCCTGATAGTGTTCCTGCTGAGCGGTGTGATCAAGATCCGCTGTGGCACAGTCGCCGCCTAATGACCCAGATCCAGAAGAAGCTCGCAGCGATTGCTGTACCTGTAGGTGCTGTTAGTCTCGATGAGAATACCGTACGCACGAAGGCGCGGTCGTCAGCGAGGACGTACCTACCGTCGAAGCCTGACAAGTATGGGGTGTGGTTCTACGCGGTGGTGGGCTGGAAGAGCCTGTATGCTTACTCTATCTGGGATAATGGCTCCGGGAATGGGACGAGAGCGACACCTGAATAAAGGTATGTAGGCGTATTCCCCGCTCTGCGAACAGCACGTTTCAGGACGTTGGAGCGCTCGGATGTCGCGATCAAACGGAAAGTTGCTAGTGCTTTATGGGTTGCTATGAGTGGTCACCTTACAAAGATCCACACGGCGCCTAACTGTCATCGCCTTCTCGTGTGTGATTATTTTTACACACGACACAACCTGGCGAAGATGCTGCTAGCTTTCACAGATGGGAAAATGCGCATACTGGGCGCTGTACGTATACCGTTGCAAGGAAATTGGAATGCTATTGGTCTGGATGCAGCTAAAGCGCGCGTAGCTGCAGCAGAGCGTGGAAGCTGGGGGCTCATCGCAGCAATAGATATATCGGTCGGATGGGAGAAGCTTCAAGAGAAGCATAACCGCGAGCAGCAGAAGCTGCCAGCGCACCTGCGGACGCCATACAACCCCCAATGTCGATTGCTGAGAACGCGGGCTACGTCGTCTATCGGGACAAGAACACCGTGGTCTTCTATACTAATGACTTCGCTGGTACAATGACGGAACCCATGTTGCCGGGCACATCTACGGAGGCCGTCCGACATTGGCGTGGTCTTGCTCCCCTTCGGCGCTGAACAGGCGACCAAGTAATGCACCGCAAAACCTTCCAGGCGCCAGCTACTGTAACAGGGTTACACGTACAAGTGGCTACACCACTTGTAACTCTAACAGTTAGGATAACTGTTAGAGGTTGGAAACGGACCTCAGACCTTGGTGTGCTGTACACACCAATGGCTACATGGTCGGGCCACATCATTGGGTGGTTCGCGTGCATTTGTGCATGTTATTGGTAGAAAGTAACGGATTTCTATCAATCAATGCTCTTCACGGAAGCAGAGATTCTGCCAACCACACGTTGGCAGATCCTTTAGAAGTAGATTAAACAGTTTTAGGAGGTTCCATAATTGGCTTCGTGCCAAATTCAATAACAGTTCTCATTTTGCGGTATTTTGCAGTTTTAATTGGTTATATTTGATTTATTGGAATTAGTAGAGCTTACTCTGACTGAAACTACACCTCAAGAGTAGACCCTCTAAGCAGACATCTCGCTATTTGTATGTAAATTCACCTAACCCTACATAATCATTTACGTGCGGCCTGAGGTGTTGATTCACTCTAAGGAAGTCGAATTTCTGTATTAGGGATTTGTATGTGGGGTCGTGGGAAGCAACTTCTTCGTGCCCAAACAACATCCGAGGGTTATTTGGTGTTGTTTGACCAATGAACGGCCGTCACGCTTCAGAAAAGGTGGCAGGCACTTTTTTTCAAAATAAAATGGAAAATATTTGTTATTGTGACTTTGGTGAATTAGAAAGTGTAGTCATACTAGAAAGTACGGATTCATACATACTTCCAAGTACGCGTCATACCTCGAAGTATGAGTTCACACCAAAAAGTACGCGTTCATACCAGAATGTATGATATGGGCGCAGATTCTTGCCACGTGCTCACTTCCAGATCGGTGAGATGACAGGTGTTCGCGATCTGGTGAAGGAAGGCCAAGCAACAGCAAACGGAGTGATCGAGAAGGCGACGCAGACAGTTTACGAATCAAGCTTTAAAAAGTTTGCAGAATTCTGCCTTGTCAATGGCTATCCAGATCCTCATACGGAGCGCCATCATGAACTTCCAGCAGTGTTGGTCGCATACCTTCAGAGTATTTCCGCATCCACTACTGTGTCGCTACAGACAGCGGAGAAGGCAAGGTCTGCTGTCGCTAGCTACTACAACGCACACGAAAACAGCGATGGGACGGATGTGAACAAGTGGAGCGTGGTGGAGGATGGAAGTGGAAGAAAAAGTGGATACGGAAATCCAGCCCGTGATCCGTTCGTCCGCCACTTTATGCGTGGTCTCAAGAAGAGAAAAGCGACGGAATACGTACCAGCCAGAGCTGTTCCAGTCTCCCTCCAAATGATTGGAGTTTTGCACACCTTTCTGGATTCACCGTGCGTTGTCGGAGGCTTCACGAAGGAATGCCGCGTGTGGTTTAAGGCTGTGTCTTCGTTTGCCTTTTACGGTATGTGCCGAGCCAACGAAGTGCTAACGCTGAAGTGGAGAGATGTTTCGCTGCGCCAGTTCCGGGCCAGCGTCGTCGCCTCTGATGCGATGATTGAGTTCGGTACATACTCACTGTTCAACCGCAAGACCGAGGTAGCAGAGAGGCGCTCCTACAATCTCCACAATCCCGCAGAGGACGAAGCCCCGATCAACGCCTACAAGCACTTGTGCGATTGGGTGGAAATTGCATCGAAGAAAAATAGTCACACTTGGAGAGACGATGACTATGTTTTTCCGGCGCTGAAAGGCCTCAGTAAGAAGGCTATCAAGGGCAATGGTGACGCTACAGGCTGCAAAAAGGTGACGGTTGGTTGGGGCAAAAAGATGGGAAAGCAGAGTTTCATCACGCTACTGAACTGCATTGTGAGTTCATTGAATCGAAAGGGTCAAAAGACACCTGGCTACGTGGCGAAGCATTGGTGCAACAGTTAGTTTACGTCGCACACTTTTCGTCGCGGCGGGGCCCAGTACCGCTTCATGTATGCGAACCCAGCGCGTCGCTGATCGTTACGGATGATCAAGTGGTGGGCCGGTAGGAGTGTTTCAGAGTCGACGGAAACGCTTGTACGCTATCTACTTGATCTCACGGTTCAAATGGAGGACAGCGAACTTGCAGACTGCTTGGCGCCAGATAAGACTTATCTACTTAGGTGGCCTAGTGCACCTTACGAAGCCAGCGAAAACGTGGAAGAAGGGCCTGTCCTCAAGCGCCTTCGACAACTTGAAACGCTGATGCTCGAAACTAAGTCACAAATGACCGAGCTGAAAGGGTTATTAACGGCAGGAAACTTGAACAGACCGCCGCAAAGAGAGCCACGTGACGTCGTTCCTCCCCTGACCGCGCAAGATACTGGTCCCGTGATCCCCGCTGTTAGAGAATGGGCTCATCTTTGCCTGATGTGGTGACTTCCCGACGATTCGGTGCACTTGTTCAAGCCTCTCTCGGAATGAACACAAGCTGATCGATCCAATGCCAAAGTGACGCGCAGCTGGTTTAGCGTCGCAAAGTTGCGTGGTGAAGATGTCGCCATGTTTGCAAACACGATGGGGGAGTCCGACAAGACGCGCTGGCAGAAAGCGGTATTTCCAGTCTATCGCAGTTACTATGCCAATCACTATGGTGAAGCTGGTGAAACGAGCAAAGAGCACACATTCACTGTGTCGATGCTGTCCTCGTTTATTAGAAACGACCGCAAACATCGCACGAATGTCGCCTGCCCAGCAAAAGAGCTACCCGAATACTCGACACGCCTTTAGGTATGATCTCGTACTTCCAGGTATGAACTCGTAGTAAACGGTATGAAGTCGTATATTCCAGTCTGATCTGAGCGTACTTTTCGGTATGGATGCCTCGTACCTTTTGGTCTGAACTCGTATTGTTTGGTCTGACCTCGTACATTTTGGTACGAACTCGTACGTTTTGGTATGAACACGATGGTTAAATGAACATCATAGTAGCGATGAAAAAACGTCGTAGAATTCATCAGTCTTATGGCCTCACGGTCTCACTACAGCCTCAACTACTTCAAGCCGCCTGCTTTGCCTTCAGGTACGATTCCTTGTACTGCTGAAAGGTAGCACATGGTCCAATGCTCTCCAGTTTCGAGATGATCTTTTCAACTTGGTCGCTTGCTCGCCCCGCTCGTCTTCGGCCTTGTCCTTCCGAGCTTGAAATTCAGCCAGGTGTCGGTCCCTTGCTCTCATGTAGCGCTCCACCATCTTGCGATAGTCTCGAAAGTTTGCTGTCAGCGTCTCAAAGTCGCTTTCAGTCTGGGCCTTTGCTTTACGTGCCAAAGCTACACGCCGGCGCTCATTGGAATACTCCACATCCGTCATAGCGTCGAGTTCCGCTTGGGGCTTCATGTCGATATCGGCCTTCAGTCCATCTCCAAAAGCGTTGAAGACCCTGGCAGTCTTGTCCCAGTGCACCATCACTTCCTCAATGCGCGCTCCAAACCTGTTCTTCTGTCCGCGCAGCTTGTCCGGATGGAGAACGAAGATTGCTGCCCGGTAAAGCTCTTTCGGTGTGGTCATGATAGGACCGTGGTTGTACTTTGCCTTGCAACGTGCCTTCAGCTCTTCAAGAAAGTGGGCGAAAAGCTCTGGGTCCAAGCTGACACCATTGAACAAATTTCGCTCGAGAAAGCTGTCCAAGCCGTACACTCCAGTTCTTCCACTTCGACTTGCTGAGCTTCGAGTTCAGCGAGCTGCTTCCGAGTCACTAAACGTTATATGAGTTAAACAATACAATATTTTGCAAATATTTACAATTAAATTCCTTCGAGGCGTCGGAATTGGTCGAACATACGCTTTTCCTGCCGCTTTTGGAGGACCTTCACCTTATTGCGGGCGTATGAGTCCCGGTTTATCGCCTTTCGCGACTTCGGCGGCTTCTTCTTGCCACACACCTTGCGGTGCTTGGCCATGTTCGACTTGGACACGAGCTTGGAGCATGTGAGGCACTCGCACACCGCCGGGGCGGCGTCACTGCTCTCTATTGTCCGACCAATTTCTACGACTTATATAGTCGGAGCGTCTGGTCACTGTTCCTAGTTGATTATTGGTCAATACTGTTTTTTGCAGTGGTCGCATAAGATTGGCTAATAAAAATGTTATTTGGGTGGTATTTGGTGTTGTTAAATCAGGGAAAGAAGTATATTTAAATTAAATCTATCTTAATTGCACGCTTCCTCATACACATAAGCATACGTGTAGGCCACCTAGTGGGTCTAAGTAGACCCATTACACCTGGTAGCACTTTGTAGTCCGTCCCACGATCGACTGCTGTTCGTTCGTATGGAGTCATACGAACACGGGGTAGAGAACTCCCCAATGGATGAGGAATCCACTGGGACCCCACACATGTCCGTGACGCGCACGGACTGTGCCCACCTGTCAGACCCAGAGTGGGAGACTCTGCAATGACTCTCGCGAGAGTCATTGGAGAGGCGGCGGTAGCGACGATGCTTCGAACGCTATCGCCGACAGAAAGCAATACGGGTGTTGCTCTGGGGTACATTGTCAAGGAGCAACGAGATGTTGCTGCCTCAGTGACTTCCCCAAAGCCACGCGTGGAGTCGTTGAAACTCCACGCGAGTACCTACACGGGAAAGGAAGGCGAGACCCTCCTTCGTTGGCTTGTCGAACTCGACACAGCTGTTGCGGCTCGACGTATCGTCGATCCGATGTCGAAGGTCGCGTTCGCCATGTCATGTCTTGGCGGACGTGCGAGGAGTTGGGCCTATGGGCGCCGACTCTCGGATCCTACGTGCTTCAGCACGTACGAAGTGTTCAAGGAGGAACTCAAACTCGCGTTTGAGTCTCCGAAGAACGAGTTCAGATCGAGAGCGGAGTTTCTCGATCTGAAGCAGGGCAAGGGTGATGTTTGCACCTTTGCCCAGCGTGCTCGATACTTGGTATCGAACATAGTGGCCAACCCGATCGACGAGGCGACCAAGGTCGTCACGTTCATGAAGGGACTGAGAGATGGTCCCGTCAAGACGGACCTCTTCTGAGAGTATCCGAATACTCTCAAGGAGGCGATCAGCCTTGCGATGCAAGAGGAGTTTAGCCGGCATCAAGCTAAACTCCATGCGAATGCGCCGAAGCCGGCGCGTCCTGTTGTGAAGACAGGAGGTCCAGAGCCTATGGATCTCTCGAGTGCTACGACTGCTGGTCAACAGCAGCGTAGGAACAGCAAGGTTCGATGTTACAAGTGTAGTAACATCGGTCACTATGCACGCGAGTGCACAGCGGGCGGGCGTTAAAAAAACGCCAAGGACCAGTAGGCGCGGGGCTTCCTACCGGCGATGCAGTCTCGCGTGTCGAACTCGGACACGTGACGTTGAGGACTGCTGCCCCCATCGAGAAGGTTTCTCGCTGCGATATGCAAGATGACAAGCCAAACCTTGTCATCCTGAACGTGATGTCGAAGAGAGTTAACTCTCTTCGTGCCTTAGTGGACTCGAGCGCGTCGAACAACTTTGTTCGACAGGAAAGTCTTCAAAACCTTGACTTCGAAGAGGCCGACACGCCTCGCGGCGTGTTGGAGGTGCGGTTGGCAACAGGTGCCATCGTGAGGACGGAGAAGCGCGTAGTCCGTGTGCGCTTCTCTTACAAACGAAGGGCGTTTGTGGAAGGCCTTATCGTCTTGGATCTAGACGATAAGTTCGACTTGGTATTAGGCATGCCGTGGCTTGCACGGCATGACCCGGTGATCAACTAGGAGAAACGTACGCTTGTACGCTTCAACAACATACGCGCGACAGAGAGCGATGGCCCTGTCA
Organism: Phytophthora citrophthora; assembly: GCA_031305395.1. Lineage (NCBI taxonomy): Eukaryota > Oomycota > Peronosporomycetes > Peronosporales > Peronosporaceae > Phytophthora > Phytophthora citrophthora. The sequence continues at coordinate 968,611 of JASMQC010000013.1, forward strand.
GTGCTACACATGCACCGGGCGGTGCATGTGAATCCCCAGTTGAGGCAGCAGCGGCTGCCGCTGCCTCCGATCACCGCAGGCGACCCTTATCGACTCCGGGAGTCGTTGAGAGAAAATGTGTGTCGACTCAGAAATCTGAGCTGAAGGGTCGCAATCACGTGAACAAGCGTCACGTGAATGAAGGTCAGGTGAATGAGATTCATCTGAGTGATGGTAACATACCAGTATTACCGGTATCCTTGGAGGTACTTCAAACCCCCAAGGGTCGCGCCGACGACGTCGTGTCAACTCTGGGAGTTGACGAAGCTAATAGAATTCGGGGAACCGATCGACGTACGTCAGCTCCGGGAGTTGACGTCACTGGCGCTTCGCTGCTAGTTCCGGGAACTAGCAAACGTGCATCAGCTCTGGGAGCTGATGAAACGTGTACAAACGAACACTCGCTAGCACTGAGAGCTAGCGAGGGCACGTCGATTCCGGGAGTCGACGATGCGGATACTCCATCAACTCCGGGAGCTGATGGAGGCGCAGCGGTTCCGGAAACCGACTGCGCGGCAGGTGGTGCTGGCGGTTGCAAGCGCCCAGCACCCGAACAACTTTTATTGTGTGCTCACGTGCAGCAGCGCTGCACGCGATGAGTGGCACTCAAGCCGGGCTTGATTGTGCAAGTCAGCGAAAGGAGTCCGCTGACGACTATTGCGATAACGTCCCGTCCAAGGTGAGATGCCTTGGACGTGAAGCACCTGGAGCTGGGCTCCAAGGTAGATCTTCGTGGCGCAAGCTTAGGAAGCTGCGCGAGTCTCAGTCCGGGACTGAGACGGGTGTATCTGCAGTGCAGACACCGAGTGTCGAGACGTTGACCGTCTTGACACGTACTGGTACTGGATTGCAGTACCAGAGGATACGGTTGGAGAATCTGCCGACGAGTGCGTCGGTGTTGACCGCACTTCCAACGATGAGTTGGAAGCGCTTCACGCGGGACTTGTACGATGGACGCATCGAACAAATTTGCATTCTCTCGGATGTCGAGAGAGTGGATCGTGAAGCCGAAGAGCTGAAGCAACTCATCGTCGATGGCATCACTGAGGGTGATGATCCCTCAGTGCGAAGACCAAGAAGCAGCGCTTCGAGGAGCAGAGTTCGGACTCGTTGCGGTCGAGTCCCTATTACGAGATTCTGCGAGAGTACAAGGATGTACTCCCGGACGAGATTCCTTCGGTGCTTCCGAAGGATAAGGGCGTACAGCACGAGATTGATCTCGTGCCGGGTACGAAGTACTGTGTTACACGGTAGTGGCCGCTGCCGCGTGAACAAGTGCAAGCGATCGACGACTTCTTTGAAAGTCGTCGTTATGCAGGTCAAGTGCGGGAATCGAAGTCCCCGCTCAGTGCCCAAATGTTCTGTGTTAAGAAACCACAGGGCGGCTGGCGCATCGTTCATGCGTACAACAAGTTGAACGATGCGACGATACCGGCGCAGACGCCGATACCGCGAAAAGATGTTATCATCGATTCGATGGCCTTGAGCACTATCTTCAGTGCTCTAGACCTGCGTGATGGATTCCATCAAATCCTCATGCGTGAAAGGGACACCCCTCTCACAGCGGTAAGCACTCCAAGCGGTATGCTTTGGGAGTGGCTCGTCATGCCACATGGGGCTTAAGAATTCCCCTGCGACGTTCAATAGATGCGTGACACATCTATTGCGCTCGGTGCGCGACTTCGCACCGAGCTACTTCGACGACGTGTTCGTCCACAGCCGGGCTGTGAACGGGAAGACGGACATTGAGATGCACAAGGTACATGTCCGGAAGCTGCTAGAGCTTATGAAGAAACATAAGCTCTATGCGAACCTGAAGAAATGTATCGTCGGGGCGAGCGAGATACCCGTGCTGGGGTGTCTCGTGGGGAACGACGGCGTGCGCCCTGACCCAGAGAAGGTCAGAATGATCAATGAGTGGCCCTCGCCATCCTGTAACAGGGTTACACGTACAAGTGGCTACACCACTTGTAACTCTAACAGTTAGGATAACTGTTAGAGGTTGGAAACGGACCTCAGACCTTGGTGTGCTGTACACACCAATGGCTACATGGTCGGGCCACGTCATTGGGTGGCTCGCGTGCATTTGTGCATGTTATTGGTAGAAAGTAAAGGATTTCTATCAATCAATGCTCTTCACGGAAGCAGAGATTCTGCCAACCACACGTTGGCTGATCCTTTAGAAATAGATTAAACAATTTTTGGAGGTTCCATAATTGGCTTCGTGCCAAATTCAATAACAGTTCTCATTTTGCGGTATTTTGCAGTTTTAAATTTGTTATACTTGATTTAATTATACTTATTGGAATAACTATATTTAAATTAAGTCTATCTTAATTGCACGCTTCCTCATACACGTAAGCGCACGTGTACGCCACCTAGTGGGTCTACGTTGACCCATTACACATCCAATATGAAGGAACTGAGGCAGGTCCTTGGGCTTGCCACATACTCGTGCAAGTACGTGGAGAACTATGAGGGCAAGATTCGCCCGTTGTCACAGCTTCTTAAGAAAGAAGCTGAGTGGATTTGGACGACCGAGTGCGAGGAGGCATTCGGTGCGGTCAAGCAGGGTTTTACTGAAGCGCGATCTTGGCCGTGGCGGAACAAGATCGTCCATTCCACGTAGTGTGTGATGCATCCGATTTTGCAATCGGATGTGCATTGATGCAGCACGATCACGAAGGGCGTGATCGTGTGATCTACTATCAATCACGTCAGCTGAAGCCAGCTGAGCGTAACTACCCCGTACATGACAAGGAGCTCCTTGCCATGAAGTATGCACTCGCAAAGTTCCGAGTGTATCTACTTGGGAGTAGACCGTTCGTGGTCTATACAGACCACGCATCATTGCGGACGACGATTAAGTCGCCGCACATCTCGCAACGTATGGCGAGATGGTTGTCCTTCTTCGCGGAGTACAACTTCTGGGTGGAGTACAAACCCGGAAGACTCAACGTAGTGGCCGACGCGTTATCGCGTCGACCTGACTATGCGGAGACGGTCGACGCCAACACAGTTGGCGTCGTGAGGACAAGTGTGCCGTCGTCAACGCTGGTTGACGACGTGAAGAACGCGTATGCGAGAGATGCAGACGGGAAGGGGCTGCTGGAGTTCCTCGCAGCACCTTCCGACATGGCACGTCGGAAGCTAACCCCTCATCTTCGAGCTCGTGTACACCGCTATCGTGTACACGAAGGCCTACTGTTGTACAGTGCAGTAGACGACAATGCGGGTCGCATTGTCGTTCCGAATGATCATGACCTCCGGTTGAGGATCATGTTCGATTATCACGATGCCCCTACGGCAGGGCATCCGGGTCGTGAGAAGACATACACTCTTCTCACGCGTGACTTCTTCTGGCACCACCAGTACAAGTGGGTGCGCAAGTACGTACGTGCTTGCGAGGTTTGTCAACGCGTGAAGCCTGCGCTGTTCTCGCAGGATCATCTCCAATCACTTCCGACTCCGTCGGAGTGTTGGCAGTCCATGTCCATGGACTTTGTCTTCGGTCTTCCGCCTGACAGCAAGCGAAGGACGGACATCGTTGTCTTTGTGGGCCGATTCAGCGAGATGGTCCATCTTGCTGCCGTCCCGGCGACTGTTTGTTGACATGGTGTTCAAACACCATGGCATGCCGCTCGACATTGTGTCGGACCGTGATCCACGCTTCACAGCGTGGTTCTGGCAAGAAGTGTAAACACTTCTTGGTTCACAGTTGTCAATGTCGACTGCGGATCATCCGCAGACGGACGGTCAGGCCAAACGCGTCAACCGTGTACTGGGTGACGCGCTGAAGAGCTACGCTCACTCGTTCCCGCATTAGAGCGAGTGCTTGCTGATGGCAGAGTTTGCCATCCACAACTCGGTGCATGCCTCGACTGGGCATACACCGTTCTACGTGAATGCCATGCGGCATCTACGATTGCCGAGCATGCTCGGTGGAGTAGCTTCCTCCTTAAGTGGGGGAGGATCTACGGTTGCGTCCGAACAACCGCAGGATACGGCTGATTGCAGCACACTATCAGCTGCGGTTACGCGTGCGACGTCTCGTTCGAGCAGGAACGAGCGCGCGATGTCTGTGCCGGGCACAGACATAAGAGATGATAGCGAGCAGACAGGGCCTGCTGCTGACAAAGGCGACAAGCTGAAAGGATTCAGCTTGGGTGCGCTAGACTTTGTCCAGCGAAGACAAGCCGTAATACGGTTTGTACAAGATGTTATCGCAGCTTCTGTCGATCGACAGTAGCTGAACGCTGATTCTTTTGGTAGAGGCAACATAAATGAATTAAAAAAAGGTTCATAAGATTTGTTAGCTACGCAAAACCTACCTAGACATACAGTAGAACGTGTCACTCTGCGCGAATTCAAACAACGTGTTGCTGAAAAACTTACCGCTGTTCAGCGTACTCGGTGGGAGAAGGAACGCTGCCGTCGTCAGCCCCAACCTAACGAGCCGCTAGAAGATTTAGTGGAGGCAGATCCAAGTTTACATGCAATTACATTAAACTCAAAGAAGCATTCAAGCGGTAAGCTGACTTGCTACCTGTGCACGCTGCGCGGCTTCTCGAAAACAGCGGTCTATGGCTGCACTGGTTGTCAGCGGGGATTCCACGTAGCCTGCATTACCGCCTTCCACTACCGCGACGCCCTCACATCCAACTCACTTGGGGTTCGCTCCGCGCTAGACGCTGTCTGTGCTGAGGCGTCGGGTGATGGGCTTGTGCACACACGACTAAAGAAAAACAGAACCATCACGCATCTTAGTGAGCTAGAGTTACCATAACAGTAGCGTAATAAAGATCATTGTGTACCTAACAGTGCCGTTGAGATGCCGGATGCCATTCTCCACACAATGTGGCAGGTAGATCAGCGACGGCTTGCTCAAGCGGCCGTTCCTCTTATAGTAGTACAGCTGGGAAAGCGCCGCCTTCACGCGCCGAGCGGTAAGACGCTTGTAGCCACGGGCTACCATCCGCAGCCTGCTCACCATGATCTCGTTCCGGTATTGCACCCACTCGCACGGAGCCTCTCCGCAGTAACTACACGCAATTATCTTGGCCTTGGCTTGAAGTTTTGTATTTGCAGCTGTAAGTGGCGTCCAAATTTGAATTTGTAACAGACCTGTCATTGGCGGAATTTTATGTTGCTCGGAAGCCTATTGGTCGAGATACAGGTACTGAGCAGTCCTCTAAAAAAAAACCTCTGGTAGTGAAAGGGTTAGCCCTTCACATGTAGGAGTTATCCAAGTTGTGAAACTGTTAAACTTGCAGTCACCACAGCAGTTCTTAGAGACGCACTACTACATGTAGGGACACCATACTGATTCACTATTATTTGACCATGCTTTTGTGGCTTCATGCTCGATGACTTTACAGATACGTTAATTGTTAGTAAGTTTAAATAGCTAAAGCCAATACTGTATACACGTTTCATCTGAACTACTATCACAGGATCGAACCTCGAGCAGAAAAACAGCGCGAAAGACAGTCGTGACTTTTTTTTGTTGTCTGAACTACAATCACGGGATCAAACCTCGAGCAGAAAAACAGCACGAAAGACAGTCGTGACTTTCGATCTCGTGTACATTGCGCGACAGATTAGATCGGACACCTACAAAAGTTGCTGTAGCTGCGTCAATTTTTTGTGTTGAGCCATACTATATGCGGGATACAGCCACGAGAAAGACGTGGCTGATGCTAACGAACGCTAATTTGATCTCTGTAGGGTACCTCCCATTCAATTTTTCACTTTCATCACTGCGACAAATTAAATCGGACAAAAGCACCTTTACAAAGATCAAGTGTAAATTGTATTCAGTAATGCGTTCTATCTCCATTCACACCAATTACTTCTAAGCAACGCCGTGGCATTGACTCTACGAGAGACTGTAACATCACCGTTGGGATAGAATTCCAGGCGTCGAATAGCACTTCCTTCAGATCATGTACATTATCGAACTGCTTGCCGTTATGATACACTCTTCTGCTCGTGATTGACCACAAATTTCCTATCGGAGTTAAATACGGTGACTTAGATGGCCAGTCGAGTACCGCCACTTCCTGGTCAGCAATAAAGTCTTTTGTGCGGGCAGATGAGTGAATACTGGCATTATCTTGCTGAAATATAAATTCTGTATCGTAGTTGAGGTGAGGAAACGGAAGCAGAAACTCGGACAATGTGTACACCTATAATCCGTGGCAACTGAAGCTGGTGCTCCCTCCACCACCGCACGTGCGCCATTAATTTCTATTGACAAACATTTTGATTACACTTGATCTTTGCAAAGGTGCTTTTGTCCGATTTAATTTGTCGCAGTGATGAAAGTGGAAAATTGAATGGGAGGTACCCTACAGATCAAATTAGCGTTCGTTAGCACCAGCCACGTCTTTCTTGTGGCTGTATCCCGCATATAGTATGGCTCAACACAAAAAATTGACGCAGCTACAGCAACTTTTGTAGGTGTCCGATCCAATCTGTCGCGCAGTGTAACAACAGTCGTTTTGTAAACATTTTCACTGATATTCCAACACGCGGGTCTGTTTCCTTTTCAACACCTGGCAAAAATTCCCATCGCAGTTTGATCTCATTAATGCGTGTGTGGCAATCACCAAGTCTGGTTGATCCATTGTCAGTGTGATTGAGGTCGATAATACTCGCGCACTCCCTCATTTCTCAATTCCAGATAGACACAAACAGTCATCCGTCATGCGCGTTCACTGTCTTGTACTATTGGCTGTTGCTGTCGTTTTTGCCACCGACGCAGTGACAGCCCGATCCCTGCCAGAGGAGCAGAGTGTCTCAAGGTTCCTACGGACTCACAAGACAACGAAGACCAACAATGAGGAGAGAGTGAATCTCTTGGGGTTCGAGGTCAAAATCGGCTTGCTGGACGACATGATTGAGAAAGCGAAGCTGAGTCCGACGTTCAACGAGCTATTGAAGACCAATGGGAACGCTGAGAAGGCGTTCAAAGCGTTCAAGGTGGATGACGTGGTCGACGACGTGTTCCAGAGTACGCAGTGGAAAGAGTGGGCCGAATACGTGAAATACGTCGCTGCCAAAAAGGGCGAAAACGTAGATGAAGAGCTGGCCAGGGCCATGTCGGTGGCCTACAAGCCCGACGGATTATCCAAGATGCTGGCCACGGCAGTCAAGAACCCGAAGTCCAAGGAAATCGCATTGATGCTCGAGAATGCTCAGCAGAGTCGCTGGATCAAGGGAAAATTCACTCCCGAAGCGATTTTCAAAACCCTGAACCTGCACAAAGCAGACAATATCTTTGACACCCCCCAGTTCGCCACGTGGACCAATTTCCTCAAGGCTTACAACAAGGAGAACCCCGAGAAGGCAATGACGGAGTTCAACGTACTTTCGTCCGCTTACGGAGAGTTAAATTTCGCCAAAATGCTAGGATCTGCTGATGACAGCCCACCCGCCCAGGCGATGAAGAAAGAGCTAGTGCAGAGCTGGATAGACGGTGCCACGCACCCGATCAACATGTTCTCCAGACTGAAGCTTAACGAAGCCGACGATCTCCTCACCAATCCGGTGTTGAACATGTGGGTACGATACATGAAAGAGTTCAACGAATTGTACCCGAAGCAGGGGACAACAATGATCAAGACGTTCACTCAGAGTTATGGAGACGAGAAGGTCGCGCTGATGATCCTGGAAGCTTCCAAGTCCAGTGACGATAAGGTGGTGGAGTTCGCCAAGAATTTGCAGAGTGCGCAGATCAATCAGTGGATGGTGGACAAGAAGACTCCGAAGGAGATGCTCACGGTCTTGGGGATCAACTCACAGACGTTGAGCGAGAACCCTCTGGGCAGTGTCTGGCGCGCGTACAACAAGGAATACACTAAGAAGATGGCAGACGGAGACTTTGCATTCCAACCGTAAGTTTTCAAATAGAACATAGAATTCATGTAAAACAGCTTTGGAAATCTATATTTTTTTTTACTTTGTACAAAATCGTCCTACACTGCTGTGGCAGCCCACAAATCTCGCGGTGTAACACTCTCTACTGGTGGCTCTTTGCAGCCTTCCCAATTAAATTCGACTTGCGTAAGTTTCAAAGAATTCACTGCCGCGCGTAGCTTCCCGATGACGATTGTACTTGCTGTGATTCCAAAGCGCTTCGTGAGAGCGTCGCTATCTGACGATCTCTGCATCATGCGGTCCATCACAAATTCGAGCATCGACTGGAAACGAGAAATTGCAACGCCGTCGAGAGGGACCTGTCCGATAGAGAGCACGATCGTTTCCAGAAATGCCGAAAAGCAGGTTGTAAACTCTCGAAAAACCGATTCCACGGTCTCCAGACGCTTTTGTTTCATCGAAAGCAACTCGCAAGAAGCAAAAACGCTCACCGACGACTCCAGAGCCTTGAGTGTCGATGAGATCACACGCCAGACGAGATCCCACATCACCAACCCTGAAAGCCTCAACGGAGACGTATCATGAGTCAAATCACCCGCTGCCACCGCTTTCTGGAACGGCCCAGCAAAATCCGACAAAGCACGCGAGAGTGTTGAAACCTGGGCTTCCCACTGGACAAGACTTGGGTTTTTCGGTCCTTGGTTTGCACTTTTTGCGATCCCAGCACTGAATCGCCTCAGATCTCTATAGCGCTGCTCTTCGAGATCTGTCTGCGGCTCTTCCGCGGACTTAGAAGGAAGAGCAGCACTTGCAGCCTTCGAAGCAGAGCCCAGATCCTTGAGAATACTCTTGTTCCGGAAAGCTACACGCTTCACGAACTCGGTCTGGGAACTCTTCGGTACCAGAGTTTTCAGTGTGTTGCGTGTACGCTGAAGCGCAACGGCGACGATCGAATCGGTCAGTGTCGGGTGCGACGATGGAGGCAGGAACAGAGGGACTGCTACACTTACACGCTCTTCTCCGAGCTGAAGGGCTTCCTGTAACGCTACCATGACGGTGGAGTTTGCCTCATGATGGGTCTTGGAGGTTAAAAGTACTTGGAACGATGCGCGAGCAGCAAATGCAGCGTCTTGGCTTAGAGGTGAAGCTGATGTCAATCCGCAATCAGATGCACACCGTCCAACTAGCAAGTCAGCTCGCGGAGAGACAATGTGAGCTATGACGTGTTCACACACATCTGTCGTCACAGTTCCAACCACAAACTCCACCACCGCCTTCAACTTAGGATGCACCTTAAATACAGCTTCGGACAGTTTGTCGTTCTCCTCCTGTACTGGCGGGAAGTTGAAGGGGGAGGCAGTGGATACTTTTACTCCTGGACTTGAATCCTGAGGCACAGCTAATGAAGGAGCAGACTCAACACCACGATCATCTTCAATGACGACTTGCAACGGTCGGAGCTTGCGGATTGGTGTCACTGGTTGTCCTGCCACTACCAAACCAGAAGAGCCAATAGAGAGTTTCCTACGTGGTGTCGGCTGTGCGCGGGTCTGAAGAAAGCCACGTAAGTCGTCGAGCTCACTCACGCAGCTCTGGACGAACACTTGGCTGTATAGGAACGGGAGTTGATCTTCTCCAGTAGCTACATGTTCACCTGCAAGAGTCTCACGAATCTCCACCGAGGGAAGCAAGTCTGTAGACTGGTAGTCACAACCGCCTTCCAGACGCAACACTCGAAAGATCCGTTCGATCTGCATCGCAATGTATAGCCCTGTCTCTCCTAGAGAATTCAAGCGCGGAGAACGGTACAGGAGCTCCAGTAAAGTCACTAACTGCTTAAAGTACGTCGTCCCCATCGATAGTCGGTCGAGTGACAGCATAGAAAGATAGTCACACAGCCACGGGATACACTTGGAGATGGAAGAATTCAAGATGCTGGCCTCCAGTAATTGCATGACGTCCAGACTAGAATCGCGAGCCACTTCCAGTGTGCTGATCCCTTCTCGCTCTACCGCTTTGAACACTGCGTTATGAGCAGATAGGCCGCGGATTGAGGACGTCACTTGCCACTGAGGGGAGAAGCGAAGATACCCGAGGAATTTGGCCACCACTTTGAGTCTCAACACAACTTCCGTGAAATCCTTGCGAGCGTCAGAAGAGGGAGAGATTGGGTCTCGAATAGCATAAAACTGCCGCTCCAACTGATGTTTGACCAGCTCAGAGAACTCGTAGCTATCGCAGCTATGCAGGAAGTGGAAGAAAAAAAGCTGGTTGTCCGTAAAATAAGCCTTCATGCGATCAAGAGTAGCAGTAAACTTCTTGGTGGCGTCGTCCTCGTTCGAAGTTTTCACTGGTTGTCGATTCTTTCGCACTGAATTATTGTTTCCTTTACCATTGACCCTGTTCCCATTGTTAGATCCACTGTTGTGCGACTGTGGAGCTTTGTTCGACGGTTTTTGGCTCGAAAAACGTCGATGCAGCTTCAGCAATCGGTCAGGCTTGTCTTTCATAATCTTTAGCACCAGATCTTTGTCGCTCTCGCCAAAAGGATTCGAACCAACCTGAACCAGCTCCTGCACGAAGAATTTGGCAAACCACCACCTGTTCTCCAGTGAAACCTCCGCTAGAAGCCCCCGAGCAGCAACAATGGCTGCTGCTGCCACACCGGCATTCTCGATGCCTACCAGACTGTGTTGTTTCTGCTGGAACTTCCTTAGTAAGCTCAGAAAGCCGTCTCGAACCTTCTCACGGTTGGTGTACAGGAGAGACTCAGTAGACGTTCGGAAGTGCAAGCGAGAGTCCGTTTCCTCGTTGAACGGGGTGGTGAAGTCTCGCACGGCACTTGCTTTCATTTCGACCGGCAATTGGCAGCCAATACGGGCACTTTCAGCCACACGTAGCTCCTCGCGTCGACGAGACTCGTAATCCAGTCGCTCCAGCATGTCCTGGCAGATACCCTCGGCATCACGTAAGCTGTGCTTTACTAGCTCCAGCAGTTCTGTACCCAGATGAGTGACCACCGATTCAATCTCGTTAAACACAGTTTCAGCAAACTCAAGGCAGTGAGAGCGCCAACATAACTCCGATATCGCTGCGCAGGGAGATTCCGCTGACGTTTTACCAGAAGATTCCGGTTGAGAGTCATCTTGGCTGCAAGACTTGCAATCTGCTCGGTACAGTAAGCTGATGAGGACTTGCAGTTCCGTGCACGTGTTCTTGACAAACCTCTCCTTGATCAGGAATCCGTACAACTTGGCTGCCTGCTTGTTCATCTGATAGTCAGCAGAGTCCGTCCTTTTCTCAGAATTCTGTTTCTTCATCGCTGGAGCTATTGGGTCTTCCTGCTGGTTTGAAACCAATTTCTTCTTGGGTTGCAAGTACCTTTCCTGGTTCGATGACTTTTTCCTGACTTGAACTCGTTGAGCTTCCGAGGTTTCTCCACTAATTTTCTTCTTTTTGGGCACAATCTGCATGACGGTTGGTGGAGTTTTCAGAACCTCCGAATTTGAGGCACCCCACACTGTTGGTGCGTTACTCCCCGGCAGATCTTGCTCCCAAGCCGACGACTTGGATTCGGGACTTAAATTGGGCATCATTCGCTTCTCCAAAAGGGACCTTTTGGTCCAAGCAGGGGGTCTCGTGCTCTCCGAGGACCCCAAAGCTGGAAATGGAATGGCTACAGGCACTGGTCGAGCCACCACTGTTGAATCTTTAGGAGTCAGCAATGTTGTAGTGATTCTGCGCTTCGTAGACTTGGCTATTGTAGTAGAAGCTGACAATTGTGGGAACTCATCGTCGAAAGTGGCTACTGTAGCCATGTCACTCGAACTCGTTTCTTGGGCTGTAGTTGTCGAGATATCGTCGGAAACGCGGGAATCTGCATGAACCTGGACTTGTCGATGCAGAAAGTCCAGAAATACATGCACGAAGTCGTCCACGCGCACACGTTCGGCCTTCTCCCCAAGTTGCAACGAAATGGATACATTTGAAATCTGAGTTTCCGGGCCAGTAAGCAGCCCAGAGTCATTGGCACAGTGGAATTTGCGTATATTCGTCTCAACATCAAGCAGCTCCGCGTCTGAGAAACCGCGCACGGCGGCCCAGAGCTGCGCGTCGGCGTCATCCGCGTCCGAGCGGCACTCGGCCATTTTCCCGCGTCTTTTGGCTTGAAAAGTGGCGGGGACATTGTGATTGGCTGAAACAGCTGGGCGAAAAGACACATGTACCCAAGAAATGGTACATGTGTGTGTGTGCATATACCGTATTCGCTCCAGTTCGAAGAGAATATGTGTATTCGCAGACAGCAAAAGGATGCAGGCCACAATATTGCTGTACGCACTGGCACTGCCACCTCGATTGAACATGTCTAAACAGCAAACTCGCAAGATATTTTGGGGTGAGTTGAAGAGGACATGGTAGTGATATGCTATCTCCGATATAACACAGTACTGCACCGCATTAGAATTTTCGTGTCAGCAACTACAGGCAACGATAACGTTCGTTTCGATGGGTGAAAGCAGTGCTTTAAGCACAGCACTGGCAATTATCCAAAAATATAAATGTGTCCGTTCCGGTGGAAAGTAGCTTTTCGCACCAAGATCGGATCCACTCGGCGTGATGGAAGGCAGCGTTGGCTTGTCGAGCTCGACGGCACGCACTGAATTTCGTGCGTGGGGGCGAAAGCGAAGCCAAGAAGTCGATCGTGGCGTGAGACCGACGTCGTAAGATCGCCATGAACAGAGAGCCGGAAGATGCGCATAACATGGCTTCTAACCTCCCGTTTAAGTTGCGATAAATAATAGAACGATGAGGCAACAGCTGCGGACGACGACAGCATCTATTGATGTCGGGCTGTCGCACTACATGTACTTCACCTTGAACGAGTGTTGTCTAAAACAGGTATACTTAAGCTGAAATGGGAGATCAGTGATGAAGTCGTTCGCATTTTTAATTTTGCTCGGAAGCTGAACCGAAACTGCTACACTGACCGCAACTTAAGCGGGGGCTGGCTTTGTGTTTAGGGCTCTTCAGTTTCTGGGCTGTCTGCTCTGATTGGTCGAACGTCAGCGAGTCAGAAACGAGTCGCAGTGGAAAGGAGCGCAAATAGGAGACCAGCTGTTGTCGTTGGCTCTGTTCCCCCTCCCGCACTGACCCGCATTCGCCCTCACAACCAAACAGGCGTTGGCATTTCGAGTGCGGAATCGACCATCACTCCTGCAGCCAAGGGCAAGGAGCATCTCGAGTGAGGCAGCGACCAACACTCCTGCATTCCGCACTACCCGGCAATGGCTACGACGCCCGGCGGCAAGATGGATCGGCGCCGCGCCGGCTCCAACTACTTCCAGCTGGACGCGGACCGTAAGCGCAACACGTCCAACAACCGCAGCAACTACGGGGATGGGCGCGGCACCTTTGGCGATCGACTGAGTATGATGGACGTACTGCCGCCTAACACGCAGGGAGGCAACCAGATGCGCGGTGGAGGCCTCCAGGGCGACTTTGCGGACGAAGTTTCGATCGATTTCTGCTGTGAAGTGCTCTACAACAAGTTTGGCTTCCAGTCTGGCAGTGTGGACAACCAGAGAGAGCACGTGCTGCTGCTGTTGGCCAATTCCAAGGCTCGAGCTAAACCCCAGGACCCGCCTGGACACCATGTCGTTACGTTGCACAAAAAGCTCATGAGCAACTACACGGATTGGTGCCAGTTCATTGGTGTGCCGAGCACCACGTACTCAGGACAACCGCAGGGAGATCTCAAGAACCCGTTGCACATGGACATTATGCTCTTTTTGCTGCTGTGGGGAGAAGCTGGTAACTTGAGACACATGCCCGAGTGTCTGTGCTACATTTATCATCAGGCGCTGAACATGCTTAACCAGGACTTCCTCGGACAACAGAAGGTGCCTGAAGGATGGTATTTACGACAGGTGGTACGTCCGATCTGGAAAGAAGCATCAAACATGCAGAGGAAGAACAGTCTCGGCAAAAACTTGGAGCACACGCAAGTGCGTAACTACGATGATATTAACGAGTACTTCTGGAAAAAGTACTGTCTTAATATTGACATCACGCACATTGGAGAAGAGCTAACCAAGAAACACACCAAGACCTACTACGAACACCGTAGTATCTTTACGCTCGTGCTGAACTACTACCGCATTTTCCAGTTCAACATGATGTTCATGATGGTACTCATGGCCATCGCATTCATCTCCGCCATCTCACCGAGTGGCGGACAGCAGTGGTTTGCTCAGTTCGAATCGATGGGAGAAGTCGTGGAGCCGTATCAGAAGCAGGACGTCAAGCTCACCTACGTGGGTATTGTGTTTGCACTTTCGTCAATGGGATTCTGTAAGACTGTGTTGGAAGCCTGCCATAGTTGGCACTTGCTCACCGCTAGTGAATCGTCCGAGACGTCCTCACGTTCGTTTAACTACGGTGGTGCTCTTGTGGTTCGTATGCTCTGGAATGGTGCATTTGCCGGAATCTTTGGTTTGATGATCTACACGCCGTTGATTACGAGCAAGAACACTGAGCTCCTCGACAAGGCTGCCCCGGCCTCTGTTGCCTATATTCTGCCAGGTGCACTGATCATCGTCGTGCAGGCGTTTTCCCCCACGATGATTACAAAAACATTTGCGGCCAAGTTCATCCGTGAGGGTGAGACGTGTTACGTGGGCCGCAACATGGCCCCTCCGTTGAGTTACCAGATGAAGTACATCACCTATTGGTTGATTCTTTGGGGTCTGAAGGCATTCATCTCGTACTTCATTTTGGTTCGCCCATTGGTTCTCCCATCGCTTGCCATCTACGAAATGGAGCTGGAGTACGGAAGTAACGTCGTGTCGTTCCACAACTTCGGTGTGATCGCGGCGCTGTGGCTCCCTGTGATTTTCATTTTCAACTACGACACCCAAATTTACTTTACCGTGTTCCAGGCTACGCTTGGTGGTATTCAGGGCCTGATCATGAAGACCGGTGAAATCCATGGCATTAAGGAGATTACCAAGGCCTTCCGTGTCGCGCCCCAGCTGTTCGATCAGAAGGTGGTAACCAACCTAGCTCGCTCGAACGATGCTGCCGCTGATGGTTCCGCCGCAGCATATCAATCTCAAATGATGCTGCGTTTCGTGGTCGTCTGGAATGAAATTGTAAACTCGTTCCGCGAGGGTGACCTGGTAGACGACAAGGAGGCAGCTATCTTGCAATACGACATTCAGAGCTCAGGCGACGTTTTCGAGCCCGTGTTCCTGTCGGCCGGTAAGTTGGTGGAAGCTCTCGAGTACACGGTGAAGCTGGCTAAGGAAGGAAAAGGCGATTCGCAGCTGCAGGTGTACATGGTGCAGAAGGACTGTCTGTCTGCTGTTCGCAGCTTCTTCACTGCAAGCATGTACGTGATGGAGGCTCTGCTCGGAAGTGATGATGCAGACATTCTCGACGCGCTTCGTCAAATGGAGACAATTGCTGCCAACGGTAGCTTCATGAGCACTTTCGACGCAAAGAGTCTAGTGCAGTTGCGCACGGTATCGATGGAATTCTTGGAGGCTGTGATGGACTTGCCTGACCCGGATGCTCAGTCATCGCACCTGACGACGTCACGCGTGCACACCATGGGTGTTGTGCGTAACTTCGTGACTAAAATGGAGAACCTGCTTAACGCCGTTCGTATCTTCGCAAACCGCCCTGAACTTGCTGCAAAGTTCAGCAACTCCAAGTTTTGCTCTAGTGCAAATGGCTACGTCTTTGCTGCTCGTGGCTTGGTGAATCTGTTCCACAACGACACGGCTATGGGTGCCGCTACACGCGCGTACTTGCTGATGTCGCTTGAAAAGGCTGATGCTATGCCTCGCGTGCCTGAGGCTCAGCGACGTCTTGGTTTCTTCATGAAGTCACTTGTAATGGACATCCCGCAGCTGACATCGGTCAAGGAAATGCACTCATTCTCCGTTGTGACGCCGTTCTACAGTGAAAGTGTGCTGATCTCTCTGTCAGAGCTAAACGACCCACTGGTGAACCACCCTGTCTTCCAGAAGGTGGAAGAGAAGGGCAAGAATATTACCATTCTAAAGTACCTGATCACGATCCACCCTGAGGAGTGGGAAAACTTCTTAGAACGAATTGATGTGAGCACTGCAGAAGAAGCCCAGGCAAACTACCCGCTAGAAATTCGTCTATGGGCTTCGTACCGTGGTCAGACATTAGCCCGTACAGTTCAGGGTATGATGCTTTATGAGGATGCCATCAAGATTCTGCACTGGCTGGAAATTGGTTCGAGTCCCGGCAAGACTGCCGAGCAGAAGCAGGCCCAGCTTGAGGACATGGTACGCCTGAAGTTCTCGTATATTTGTGCTTGTCAGGTGTACGGAAAGCATCGTGCAGAAAACAAGCCCCAAGCCGACGATATCGACTACCTACTGAAGACGTACCCGAACTTGCGTGTAGCTTACGTCGACACCATCGCGAGCGAAGGTGGCAAGCAGTTTGATACCGTGCTTATCAAGAGTGAAGGCAACGAAATTGCCGAAGTGTACCGTTATGAACTGCCTGGCGACCCGATTCTTGGCGAAGGTAAACCAGAGAACCAGAACAACGCTCTTCCGTTTACCCGAGGCGAATACCTGCAGACTATTGATATGAACCAGCAGCACTATTTCGAGGAGTGTCTGAAGATGCCACAGCTTCTCGTGACCGCTGACCTGCATCCTTCCAAGAAGCCTGTCTCGATTATTGGTATGCGTGAACACATTTTCACGGGTAACGCTTCGTCTTTGTCGAAGTTTAAGTCGTGGCAAGAGCTTGTGTTCGTGACGCTGTCACAGCGTGTGCTGGCTGATCCACTGTACGTGCGTATGCACTACGGTCACCCTGATATTTTCGACAAGATCATTGCCATGCCTCGTGGCGGTGTGTCCAAGGCTTCTAAGGGCATTAACTTGTCTGAGGATGTGTTCGCTGGTTTCAACTCTACTCTTCGTGGCGGTGTGGTGACGCACGTGGAGTTCATGCAATGTGGCAAGGGTCGTGATGTGGCTCTTTCACAGATTTCCATGTTCGAAGGTAAGCTGGCAAATGGTGCCGGTGAAACCTCTCTGGCGCGTGAGGCTCACCGCATGGGCCAGTTCATGGACTTCTTCCGTCTGAACTCGATGTACTACTCGCACACGGGGTTCTATTTCGCTACCTGGATGACTATTGTGACAACTTTCGTGTACATGTACTGCAAGGTGTACCTGGCTTTGGCTGGTGTTCAGCAGCAAATTGTTTATGACATGAACTCGACTGCTGTCATCACTAGCAATATCGCTAACAACTTCGACGAGCGTGTATTCACGGACCTGAAGGCTGTGCTGAACACACAGTTCTATATCCAAGCTGGTACCTTTCTGATGCTTCCGCTGATGTGTGTGTACTTCGGTGAAGGTGGTTTTGTGCGCGGTATGACGCGGTTCATCGACATGATTATCACACTTGGTCCTGCCTTCTTCGTGTTCCAGGTCGGTACGACGATGCACTACTTCGATAACAATATTGTACACGGTGGTGCCAAGTACCAGGCTACGGGTCGTGGTTTCAAGATTTCTCGTGAAACGCTGGTGCTGTTGTACAAAGCTTACGCAAGTTCACACTATCGAAAGGCTTGGGAGCTGATCGGTTTGTGTCTAGTGTACCTGGTGTTCGGTAACTTTTACATCTGTCAGACTGATGCGTCCGCCAACGACAACACATTTGCATCCGATTACTGTGACACCGCTCAGGCTTACGGTGTGCAAACGTTCTCCGTGTGGTTCATTTCGATTCTGTGGGTGGTCGGCCCATTCATGTTTAACAGTGACGGTCTCGACTTGAGGAAAACGAAGGTGGATATCCAACAGTGGTGCATGTGGATGTTTGCGCCAGAAGATTACAAGGATGATGATCCGGCAAACAAGGGTGGCTGGGTTGGCTGGTGGAAGGGAGATCTCGAGCAACTTCACAACTCGAACATGATTTCACGCGTCACAGTTATTCTTCGCGAATGCCGTCACTTCCTGCTAATGTTTTACGTGGCCACACTAGAGACGTCTGATGTCATGTACGTTGCGTACTCGTTCGGCGCTGCTGTGGCGACGATTATTCTTCTCGGTTTTTTCCATGGTATTGGTGTGGGCATGCGCTCCATGAGCCCCGTGACACGCGCTGTTATCTACTTCGGCACTATGGCGGCCTTGGTGACGGCATACTTTCTTGCTACGTGGATCGTGATGGACTGGACTTTTAAATACTCTATCTCACTGTTCTTCGCGTACGTGGCTGCTCTATACGGCATCAACGAGTGCTTCCGCATGTGGAGCTTCCCACATTCTTCCATCGCAGGCATCGCTGTGTTCCAGCAGCTCCAGTTCCTGTTCGACTTCATCTTCTGCACAGGAATGATTATCCCGCTGGTGGTTTTGTCCTGCATTCCGTTCTTAAACGTTATCCAGACGCGTATGATGTACAACGAAGGTTTCTCGAAAGTCATGTCTGCCTCATCCCAGTACGCATTCTCACTTGCTGCCTTCATGGGAGTTCTCGGAGGTGTTGGAGTTGGTTGGCTGTTTAACCTGCTGTCGACACTGGAGCAGTCAGCAAGTTTTGCAAGTTATGTCGTGACGTACGATGGCGTTCTAAGTGGAAATGTCGGCGACGGTACTACAACGTACATGCTATATGGTGCCTGTGTCGTGGGCACGATCATCGCTGGCTTCTTAAACTACTTCCTAGGCCGTCGCCTGTCTATCGTGGCTGGTGGTCTCTTTAGCACTCTCGGTATGGTAGCTGTCAGTGCCAACGATGATCTCCGTTCGACACTACTGATGCCTGGCATCGGTCTTCTTGGTGCGTCTTGTGGTATCCTGCTTCCGTCGCTGGCGATTTATATCTTTGAAATTTCCACCAAGGAAATGCGTGGTAAGGCTATCCTACTTCTGGGCATGGGCTTCATCGCTGGTAGCTTGCTAGGTGGTATTTTCGCGACGGTGAACCAGTTGGGATGGATCTGGCAGACATTTGCTGCTTGTATCGTCATCGCTTTGGTAACCCCAGTTGTCAACGTGTTCCCTGAGAGCCCCTACTGGGTTCTGGAGCGCAAGGGTTGGGATGCGTGTGAGGCCTGCTTGGTCATTCTACGCCGTAAGCCTGATGTGCACGAAGAGCTCAAGATTATGCGTGAAGAGGAAACCGCTGATGAGGGAGGTGCTGGTGCTTTCAAGTTCCTTATCGGCCTGTTCCTGATGCTCGTGACTTCGTTGACAACGGGCTTCTTGAACGCCTTCGTTAGCTACAAGGGTGCCAGCGAGTACACTGATCAAGATAAGCTTTTCGTGAACGCTATGGCATTGCAGATTTCCGGTGCTGTGATTGCCTTCTTCTTTATTGACAAGCTGGACCACAAGTCGGTGCTCTTTGGAACGCTGATTCCGATCGCGATTTGCGCTGGTGTGCTGGGCTTCAACGAGACGTCTGATTTCTTGGGCGATTCTGAGGGTTCTGGTCTGTACATCAGTCTGGTTGTGATGCTCATGTACTTTTTCATGGGACTTGGTACGAGCTCTGCTCCTTGGTCAGCTTGCGTCGGCATGTTCACCACTAGTGGCCGCGCCTCGTCAACTACCGTGCTGTTTGCCATTTTCTTCTTGGCAGACTTGGGCTACGTTTACATGCACACACACGACACCATGATGGAAAACGAGTACTTCTATCTGTACGGAATTGCAGGTTTCAGTGTCATCGCGCTGGTCCTGCTATTGGGCGCAGGTACCAAGAAGAATGGTGTCATCTGCACGAAATCAGAAGCACAGAAGGACCGCGATCGCATTGCTCGCATGCGTGCCGAGCGCGCAAGCCGCAACACAAGGACTCCGGGTACTGCTCGCCAACGCAACATGAGCCGTGTGCGGTCCAAGTCCAATGCAGGCGGCCAACGGGGCAATGCTACTCCTGGCAACTACCAGATGTACGAAACACCCGCCAATGCCGCACCGCCGCTCATGCACGCGCGCGCTTAGAGGGTCTATCACACGCACAACGTAGCGTGACTTGAAGCTGTCCATAGCCTCGTTCGTTTTGTACATTCATTTTTGCCTCAATACAGACTTACGTGAAGTTTAACATGGTAGTTTCTTGTTTACTTGTTATGTGCTAGGACGTCTCCATAGATCTGTTCTGCAGTCGACTGCAACGCTAGCAACGTTGCAGCTAGATCTTTACGTCTCGAGGATATCTCACCACTTTGATGTTTTAAGATGATGTCTGTCACTTCACCCCTGAAGTCTGCGATGGTTGTTCGAGTAGGAGTTCCACATTGGGAATCGCACTGAGTGAACTCGACCTGCTCCCGTTGGCAGTCGATTTTAGCCTCACTTCGAAGAAGCTCTTCCACGATGGCTGGAAGCTCCTTGCCATTCTCGTTTGAAGCGTTCGGACAGATTTGAGTCGCATCCAAGTCACTACAGAAGCTGTCGACAGATTCAACCTCTTGTTCAATCAGCCTGGAAGCATACGGACATGCAACAACACCACTGGGCGATTCCTTCTCACCACTGGACTCAGTACACGCTGCAATTTGATCCGTCAGCGGCAGTATGAACGACGTCAAATTGGCGACAGGATTGGAAAGCGAACTGGTTGCAGTGAAATAATCCGCTACAACGGCAAATTCTGCCTTGGACGGATGCACATCGGTCATGCGTTGAGCTTCTAACGCACACATTGGACAGCATGGCACAACTGACCAGGGTCGCCTGCAACCGAGAAACACTCGCTTGTCCTTAGCTTGACACTTGGAGCAGATCGGCAACCCACAAACCTGACAGCTACGGAGACGAATCCCGAAGAAACCACTGCCACCGCGCTTCATGCACATGACACAGACTGCTTTCTTCCTCGGAGGTGGCAATTGGACTAAATCCTCTTCAAATGGAACCCTCGAAGCTGTCCGACGAGCTAATACCGTGAGTTTTTTTGCATCTGCACAGTCCACAAGCTTCCGTAACCCACCGATAAACGCCGACGTCGTGCACGGAGCTAAGACTTTTGGGAACAAATTCCCACCCGACATATTAAATACACCACGTGCCAAGACGCTCACAAAACCTGGTGACGTCTCGCGAAAGATGCACGTGAAGAAGACTTTACCCCGAACAACATTGGTCTCAAATGGGGGACACTCGGATACGTCCACCGAGTGCAGAAAGAGATAGCCGTATTTGTTCCCACAACGGTCGACATCGATGCCCATCGCCTGCAGACAGCAAAGATCTCTAGGAGCTCCAATTGACCTGGCAGCGTATAACCACTTGAGACCGAAGTAGTGCAATGGATCATTCACCTTTGCCAGCTCGAGGTTCCGCAGAATAACACCGTCCGTCTTCGGTAGCAAAAATGACAATGTTGTTCGGGTCTCCTCGTCCGTCGTACCAGCGAATCCATACAGCATGTCTTCAATAGTCCCAGGGATGTTCCCCATTGCAACGACACTTGGTTGTCCATTGGCAACAGCCCCAATAGCTTGAGGGAAGTCTTCTTCTGCGGCGAGTTCAGCCGTCGATCGTCCTCGATGATGTCGTCGGAAGAGTTGAAGACCGTCGAATGACTGAACGGACCTCCAGTCCCGCGGACTTAAACTTGGTAGACCGTTGGCGAGTCTTTCATTGCAGCACTTCTCATCCCATAGAATAGCTTCCAGTCGTTGACAAACCAGATCTCGATACTCTTGGGTCTGCTCCTCGGATACGTTAACATCGGGAAAGTATCCTTTGGGAAGTGGAAACGAGATTTTATCTTGGTTGATCGAGATTCGAGCACCCGAGAACGTCTCCTCCATCGACACCATCGTACCAATTCGAAACTGTTGAAGAGCTGTCAATACCAACGGAAACGTGGGGACGATAGACGTAGATAATTGACACTTCTGGGTAAAAGTGAGCAACGTCACAACTTCCAGCATTTCTTTTGCGCCGATGCCCGCAAACTCCCACTCACGAGAATTTCACCGCACGCCACGCGTTGCGTTCGCCTTCCTCTACCTTTTCTCGAAGACATTGACGATTGCCTGGAGAAAATCTACTGTGTCAAATAATGACTCCACCGTGTTGAATCGTAAAGGAGTTGAGTGTGCTACAATTTCTCGTCCTGGTCGAAGCCCGAGGACATGGGACTATAGAAGACGTAATACCCGTCAGCTTCATCGGAGCCCGCAGTGAAGCGGGGTTTCTCCGCATCATCGTCACTCAGTTCCATGATGCTGTCCTTGGACGAGACTTCGACACTAGCGGAGCTCTCATCGAGTGACGAGGTCGTCGTCCTGTTCAGGGACGAATTCAATTCAACCAGAGTCAATAATGGACCTGGACGATGCTTCTTCCAGTCGTCGAATGCGATGTTATAGTCCTTTGGGGGTGCCGACCACGCAAAGGGTGAACTCAACACCGTCGTGTCTTCTGATTGAGGATCGGATAATAGTAGCGAATCCATGAAATAATCCGCTACAACGGCGTACTCGGGTACGGCTGGCTGCATCCCTGTCATATGCCCTGCTTCCTGTGCACAACTAGGACAACAGGTACAAGAGGAATGGGGCTTCTCTTTGCCCAGGAACACGCGTTTCCCTTTAACGCAGCACTTGGAGCAGACAGCGATGCCACAGATCCGACACCATCGAAGCCGAACACAAGAGAGCACACCCGTCCCCACACGTCGGATACAGACGGAGCACAACCCGTGCTTTGGATTCTCTTCATCGACATTCAACGCGTCTCGATTCTTGCCGGACACGGCGTTGTAGCGCGCTAACAGCGTCAACTTCTTGGCCTCTGCACATTTAATGGCTTTGGTGAGGCCACCGACAAACGCCGCTGTGGCGTACGGTATCACGGACGCGTATGGCATTGAGAGCTTCCGCAGGTCCCCGGTCGTATCGAAGACACCGCGTAATACGACGTCAACTACTCCAGGCGCGGCGTCACGAAACAGACACGAGAAGTAGAGTTTGCCACGTACGACTTTCCCGAACGGCGGACATTCCGGTATGTCGACCGAATGGAGTACGAGATATCCGTACTTCTCACCGTTAGCATCTCTCTCGACGCCCATAGCTTCGAGGAAGCAGGCGTCGCGCGGTTCGATGATCGGTGCGGAGGAATTGTACATCCATTTGAGACCGAAGAAGCGCAGTGGATCATCACGCGTGGCTAACTCGAACACACGTAGAACTGCGGAATCCGTACCGGAATCAAGAAATGACGTCGTGGTGCGCATTTCCTCGTAGTTTGTGTCTGCAAGCCCGTAGAGCAGGTTCTCCACTGTACCGGCGATACTACCGGTGGCGACGATACTCGGTTGTCCACTAGCGACGGCTTCTCTAGCCTGAAAGAAGTCTTCCTCTTCGGCGACGTCATCCAGCGACCGGCCGCGCCGCCGCCGTCTGTAAACCTTTAGATCCTCGTACGCACGGATGTACTTCCAATCAGCAGGAGGTAAGCACGGCAATTTGTTCGCCTTGCGATGGATGTAGTGCTGTTCGTCGTCTAACAACGCATCGATTCTACGTTGCACCAGGTCATGATACTCAATCTTCTGTGCCGCCGTGACCTGGATATGACCAAAGTAGTCTTTCGGCAACGGGAAGCGCACCTTAGGTGACATGGAGAATCGTCAAGTGACCAGCATAGAGAGCTGCTCACGGCGCGAAAGACTTGAGCTCTGCATGTTTTTCCTCGCCACGCACGAGGGCACGACGGGAGCCACTCGTTTACCGGTGACCAGCGGACCGCTGGTCATGACCGAACGCCACTGACGTGGTGGTGTCAGCAATGAACCGGGCACGACCGTCGGCTTTTAACGGGTGTGAAGCTATTGGCGTTGAAGCGATCATGGCTCTGGAGGATCGACTCCAAGCAGCCTGCTTGATGCTTGGTGCACGTTGAAGCTGAAGAATCAGTTTGCGCTTCAACCGGTGAGTCGAACCGGGTGGCGTGGCGCCAGCCCGCAAGCATTTGGATGCAGGACGGATCCCTCGAAGCGGGACACCGCCAATCGGAGCCGTTGCCGGCGATCGTGAAGACGAACTTGACACACGTCGCTCATTTGTTACCACGTTTATAGTCTACGCTACATGTACTTATATCCCTAGGTGTCGAGACTGCACGCGTGTCCGCTGCATCTCCCGCATGGCGGAGTCGTTCTGCTGCACCTGACTGCCGATCGACGCGGCTCGCTTCAGCAGCGCCGCCAATGCGTCCGACGTGGACTTGGCCGACATATCCACCTCCTCTTCGTATGGAGGTTCGCGCCACTGCTCTACGGTTTCAATGGGCAGAGCGTAGTCGTCATCCTCTTCAGCGCTTGAACAGAACCCGTTCACATCGCTCAAAGTGGAGGCGTAGCCATCCATGAAGTCCCGGCCGACCCAACTCTCGTCTAGCGTGGCGTCTGTCGACCGTCCCCCGCCGGACGGAGATTCCTCGCGTACAACGTCCGGAATCGAACCTGTGTCTGTCTTTTCATCTCCCCACCACTCGCTCTCATCAATCTCTGATGCACTAAGTGAAACCATTTGCTGCTGATGCGTCATGGCGGCATCCAACGCGCCGGAATACGACGCCAGAGCTGGTCCATGGAGGTAGAAATCCGCTACCACCGCGTATTCCGGTTCGCACGGCCGCATGCCGGTCATTTGCTGTGCGTCAAGCACACAGTTAGGACAGCACACAGCAAACGCGCACGGTCGTTCGGATCCGAGAAACAACCGCTTGTTCTTCGCTGAGCACTTGGAACAGATCGCCACGCCACACACGCGGCACGCGCGCAGACGAGTAGACGAGAACAAGCGCTTGCTGCGCTTGATGCAGACGGAGCACACTGCGTCCCGGTCGAAGGATTCGTCCTGGTTCACTGCGTCCAGATTGTAACCGGACACAGCGTTGTGGCGAGACAAGAGGGTGAGCTTCTTGGCTTCTGCACAATCGACGCCTTTGAGGATACCGCTGATGAACGACATGGACACGAGCGGCACGGCGTGTCTGGGCAGGTCTCCGGACAGATCGAAGATGCCGCGCAGCATAATATCCACGAAACCAGGCGTGGTCTCACGGAATAACCCGGCGAAGAACATCTCCCCGCGGATAACGTCGGTCCTCCGGCGGTCAAACGGTGGACACTGCAGAATATCCACCGAGTGCAGCACCATGTAGCCGAACCTCTGCTTGTTCTCGTCTTCTTCAACACCCATAGCTTCAATGTAGCACGCGTCACGGGGCGTCGTAAGTGCCTGTAGTGGCATCTTCTTAAGAATCCACTTCAGTCCTAGGAAATGCAGCGGATCTTCGGGTGCGTCCAGTTCCAGCACCCGCAGCAGCGCACAGTCCATGGGTTCATGCATATACGCCATCGTCGTTTGTGCTTCATCCTGTGTCGTACTGAAGTTACCATACAGTAGATCTTCAATCGAACCAGGGATTCTACCAAGCGCAATGATGCTCGGATCGGCCACCACCTCGTTCTTCTTGTGCGCGCGTCTCCGTCTCCGATACATTTTCACTTGATCTTGCGACCGGACGAACTTCCATTCCGTCGGGTCGAGTCGAGGCTGGTGACCCGCTTTACGTAGGGCGTAGCGTTCTTCATCTTCCAATAACCCATCGACTCTCCGACGCACTAGTGCTCGGTATTCCTCCGACTGCTCAATGGAGACGTTCACCTCGCCGAAATGGTCTTTCGACAGTGGAAATTTGACACTGGAGGCCGTGGAAGCTCCGGATTCCGAGTGACTCGACTGCATGATAGCGGACACACGACTGAGACTTGAACGAGAGCTTGGACTAAGCGGTTGCATGCAAGGAAGCGTTGATATCGCTTGGAACTGAAGGAAGTTTGGGGAAGGTCTCCGATAATGGAGATTGAAGAATCGACAATGGCACTTTGACGTGGAATCTAGAGGGAAGTTGATGAATGCCGGCCAAAAGCTGAGCATGGACCCGAGACGTAGGATGTGCAAGCAGCAGCAGCGAGAGAGACCCACATACGCAGTGACGGTGCAGAGCAATTCCAGTCGGGTGTGCTGGGATAGCATTTTCAATACTTTTCGACCATACCACAGTGTTTTAACGGACCGTCAAACCTGTGATTCTGAATAATCAGATGTCTGCACTTTGCTAGTGAGTCAAAATTAAATCATCTTGTAATAATAGATACATTGAAATACACGATATTATAGGAACAACATGCGGTTCCAATATATTCAGTCTTGAAGGTTCTTGGACGCGTATCTTTGCTAGTTTTAGGGATCCAGCTCCAGCTTTCTGGGCTTTTCGAAGGCAGACGGACACCATCTGCTGCTCAGGTCGAGGCTTGGAGCACGCAAGACGAGGCTGAGAGCGTGCGGCAAAGCGCTGACCTCGCCTTAACTCAAGCTTTTGGACAACAGCCAAACTGTAAACGAGTGCTGATGGCGTTGGGTTCAATTGGAGGTTGCATTCAATTGCTCCGTTCGGCTGCGGAGTTCAAGGTCTTTCAGATACATGTAGTGGTCGTCTCAGACTCAGCCGCAGACCTGGTCAGACTTTGCTGTCGCGTCGACTTGAGTTCCGGTTTTCCAGTTCTGGAGACCACCAGCAACTGCCCCATAGAACTCGAGAGTATCACTAGAGATTCGTCCACAGTCAACTCTATAAAACACCTCATCTCACAGCCTTTTTCCATGAAAGAACACATTGATATCTCCTCATAGTATGTTACCGTTATACGATAGTGCTGTCACCATTTCTGCTTGGACTAAAACGCTATCCACCGAGACGTCAAGTGATGGATGCGATGTCTTGCGGTGCGGGGCATCTGGTAGATTAAGCTTGTCACCAGAGTCTTTCCTTTGCGTTTCTTGACCCTCTAACTGCCAATCCACTTCAACGTAGCTCGGATCCTATCAAATACTTTACGTAGAGAGAGCTTTAGCTCTGCACTGCTCGTTGCCTGCAGTTCACGCACCGCTTTCGCGTCGATGTCGTCGCCAGCAGGACTCCCGGACTGCTTTGGCGGGAATTACTCGCCGTCACCAACTCAAACGCACAAGACACTGCACCCCATGTGTTCCTCCACTTTCCTAGATTCAAAGTCAAAGTGAACGAAGTTCCCCATCATGACGGAGATTCCGTCTCGGTCTCTGTTGCGTTACAACGGCCTTGTAGTTACCGTACAGGATGGCATTCTGACAGAGCTTGTGCAGCAGCGACCGTCTTGGCGTGACGCCGCGAGTCATAGGCAGTTCATGACTTGACAGCTGACTCAAGTCCATCCAGATGTGCCCGAGCGCGAATGCACGACAATCATTGCTAATGGTAATCCTCCGCCGTCCCGACATTGTTAGGCCAGGTTCGACTTGGTCGTACTTGTACCTGTCGGTCAGTGTCAGCACCTTATCAAGCGACGAGATCCTGACTCACACGTAGCCGTTCCATCGGATTCAAGATGTGCACTCGAGTGGTCGACCACGGGATCCACGCGTCGAGACCGGGACGTAACGCTGCGTCGCCAACCTCTTGTCGGCACTGCTGGTTATCAGGAACGGGCACTTGGGGGCGTGGCAATCTCCAGGAGCTTCAAACCACTTGCTCAAGAGCTTTCATAACACCCTCTGGTCCACCCACCAGACGACCCCAATCCTCTCGGCAGGAGCAGCAGGCAAAAGATGGCCGACGCCACGGTGATCTATCCACCCAAATGAGTGCCATCATACGTCAACAACCGACGCAGTCTCCGCTTTTCTGCTACAGACACTTATCAAAAGGGAACGGACACGCATAGAGTCTTGATGGTGGAACGTCGAGCGACAGCACCGGTGCCTCCGACGCAGCAGGATGCAGCCATTCAGTCTTTTCCAAGACGCGCCACTGCCCCGGAAGACGCCAATCGACACCGGTACACGCTCTTAGAGACCAGCAAAACGTCCATGCCTTCGCCACTTCGAGAAACGCCGTCCGTGTCGTCGTCCAACGCTGATTTACAGCCTGGAAATGTCGAGGGCTTTCGTCATTTAGCACACAGCATCGTGTCTCGAACGTTGGCTCTGGAGTGCGAGTACGACCGCATGGGACGACCGGAACAGGACGAAATCGCGTGGAAAATGCTCAAGAAGCAGAACCGACTACGTGTCTACAAGCGGAAAGCTCAATCCGTTCAATTGGAAGAGAGTCGAGTGGGAAACGCAGCCAAGAAACCCCCGATGGTCATCTGTGTGGGATCCGTTGAAGGAACTGTGGAGGATATTCTCTACGGCATCCACGCCAAGACACGCAGTGAAATGGGAGCTACGATGACGTTCATGGACAGGAATCCGCTCGACTGTGACGTCTTGGCGTTATTGGAACGTGGTAATAAGACAGATCCGTTCCGTCAATTATCCATCAAGTATCTCTTAGCTGAGACGTTCGGAGACACACGGGTAGTAAACGACCGGGACGTGTGTACACTCGAGTCCATGGGGTTTGCAACGGATTCCAGAGGGAAACGCTACGGATATTATCTTCTCCGCAGTGTGGATGTTCCCGAATGCTCTCCATTACCAGAAGACAGTGGCGTTGTACGTGCAAGTGTAACGATGTGTTGTATCTATCGTCAAGCTCAAGGTTCGGTTAAGGTCTACAGTAAGGCGATGATCGGTTTAGGAGGTTCTTTACCTGCGTTCATGGCTTATGACGCTGCATCAGAGCTACTACTATCTACGGCTGAAGCGATCGTCAGTGCAACAGCTAAACGTCTAACGGTCCTAGCGCTTCGAAACTTACACAACCGAAAGGCTCAAGAACCGGAAGACTTGACGTCATCGTCGGAATCGGAACTACTGAGCAGCTCTCGACTCGGAAGGTCATTTAATTTCCGAAGTACCAAGTCGTTATCGACAATGGTGGAGGAGGAACATCCGAAGGCGCAGAAAACACCAGTGAAACCCTGCAATGTATGCGGGAAGAAGCCAAAGATGGCCAAGCTCGTGGGCTCTACACACCGCAGTTGTGGCGTATGTTACCAGTGCGTGTGCACCAAGTGCAGCGTCAAGCAGAAGCTGTACGCACGCGCGGAACCAGTTCTTATAGCGTGCTGTAAAGTGTGTCTTCTAGCAGCCAAACAGATTCGAGTGGACCCACGAGATCCATTCCCCATGCTTCCATGAACGCAATAGGCTAGTGTCGATGTCTTTAGTAAATATCCAAGAACGTTTTCTTATCGTATTTTTTTTAAAACATGTTAGAAATATATTACGGTAGGTAAAATAAAACACACCAACATGTATCACTTCAAGCGTCTTGAATCATGTGTATGAGCTCCTGACTGCACCATGTGGACGTAGATACCTGTACGTACTTTCAATTGCCCTAGAAGATGTGGTTCTAATGGCTGTAAGCATTGGCTTCGAGCGTAACAGAGACCTAAAAATGCCCTTTACCTTGCACTGCGGAGACTCTGCCGCCTACCAGACACCCCCAGCTGGGAGACGATCGTGAAGAAAATGTATAGAGAGATCCTTTCCAGCTCAGGACACATGTGACGGTCATGTGGACGCAACCAGCGGGGAATGGACGAGCCTGCTGCTTGCTACGAAAGTGAGCAATAGACATCGACTACCGGTAGCGACTCCGGCTCTGGTGCATTTGGTGGAGCTCCTCCCCTCTCATTTCACTCTTGAAAATCCTTCCAACAATGGTCAAGTCCACTCCAGCCAGACGAGCAACGACGTTACCTGATGACCACGAGCCAAAACCAGTTGATCGTCGTCCGACGGTTCCTGAAGATCACGACTACGACTCCAAAGTGCCCGAACCGAGTCAAAAAGCCCCTAAGATGTACCTGAAAGACGGCGAAGTCGAAGCTTTCCGTCATTTAGCACACAGTATCGTATCCCGAACGTTAGCACATGAGTGTGAATTCCGTCAATTGGGTTGTCCAGAGCCCAATAGTAAACACTGGAAGCTGCTGAAGCGTCAAGATGACCTCAGTGTCTACAAACAGCGAGTCAACGACCAATCTGAATCCAACCGATCGTCGAAAACGTATACCGTCAAGTGTGTTGGTACTTTAGAAGGAACATTAGAGGATCTTCTCTATGGGACACACTCCAAGAACCGAGAGGAAATGCACGCTACTGCTGCTTTCTTACATCACAGCCACATGGACTGCGCCGTACTTAACGTTCTGGACAATGGCACAGATGAAAATCCGTACCGACAACTCGCACTGAAGTGGTTCATCGCTGAGACTTTTGGTGACGCAAGGCTAGTCAAACATCGCGACTGGTTCAATATCGAGTCTACCGGTATGGGCACAGACTCGTTCGGACGTCGGTATGGCTACTTCTTGGCCAAATTCGCAGATCATCCTGGTTGTCCACCTATGCCGGAAGACAGCGACGTGATTCGAGGGAGAATGAACATGTGCTGCATCTACAGACAGGAGCCTGGCTCGAAAGTGGTGGATGTTTACGCTAAAGGAAGTATGGATCTCGGAGGAGGGATGCCTGCTTTTCTTACGAGCAGTGGCTCTTGTGCCATGATGTTTAGTATGGCAGTGTCAATGGACAGTGCTGAAGCCAAAAGACTCACGAAACTTTATCTTCAACACGCTCAAAGGAAAGCGGAAATGGAGAATGTTCGAGAGACGGAAGAAGAAGTGGAGAGGTCTCAAAAAGACACAACTGATTCGATAGTTGATTTGTTGACTGCATCAGTCATTTCTTCTTCTGCTGCGTCTTCAACTGATGGGATGAAGCCGTCTAAACGCTCAAAAGATCCTTGTAACGTGTGTGGGAAGAAACCAGCAATGGCGAAGCTGGTACGGGCTTTACATCGTAAATGTGGCATTTGTAAGGAAAGAGTGTGCAGTAAATGCAACATCAAGAGGAAACTGTTCGGTGCCTCGGGTCCAGTGGCCATGGCGTGCTGTAAAATCTGCATTTTGGCATCCAAACGTCTGCATATTGACCCTCGAGATCCATGTCCGATACTCCCGTCCAAGTAAAAAGTAGTAAACATTCCCTTTTTCAGTTTTTTTGTCTAAACATTTAACTTGTAGAATCTGTGGTATTGGTTCAGAATGGTCTTGTACGGCTCTGAGATCGTTGTAAGCTTCGGGTCGAGTTTGAAGACGTGAAGGTAGACTTTATCCGGATTTTGTCCTTTCCTCATCCAGCGAACAAATTGAGCGAGTTGAAGATACCGGGCGAGATTTTCCATTGCAGCCACTTCCTTTCCGGATAAAAGCATTTTTGCTAGAGCTTCGTCCCCGTATGCTTTGGTAAATACCTTGATCATTGTCGTCTCCTTTCCAGGGTTCGCGTAGTTAAAGAGTATCAAATAGGACGCCCAAGCGTCCAACGCTGGGTTGCTGAGAGGGTTACTGGCCGCATCGTCGAGTTTTAACAGCTTAAAGACGCCAAAAGGGATAATTTACTGTTCAACCAAAACATCCTCTGGTCTGCTAACAATTTCTCCGCTGTAACTTTCGTACCAGAAACTTTTCTCGCTGTTTGCAGTATCGTAGCGACGACATCATCTCCGTAAGCTGCAGTGGCGGATTGAATCGCTCCATTTCCAGGATTCTGGATAGCATATCTCCCCCAAAAATCCATAAACGTCTTCAGATTCGGGTTGGTCGCCAGTTTCTCCACTCCTTCGTCCAGTTTTAAGAGCTTCAACACGTCATCTATCTGCGAAACCCCTCGCTCTTCTTGGGCTCGTTCTCCCTCTTGTTGACGCGTTCTCAGTGATATCGTTGTACTAAACTGGCTGGTATCATCTGAACGGGATCGGGATAGAGTTTTCGCTTCTGTAGATACTGATGCAGTGCAAACCAGTGTAACAACCACTATTAGCAGTAGATAGCTGTCGAAGAAACTTCGAAGGGAACTTGACATGCTTTGGCGTTCGAGTATTAGAGATTTTTCCCAAGTGACTGGATGGGACGGGATTTTACTCGGTTGGTTTATGGTATGTTTCGGGGCACGTGTTTGCGAGACCCCAACGCACTGTACGTGATCAACGCAGACTCGAAAGGTGGTGTATAATAGTTCTTGAAAACGTTGTCCGTTGGCATCTTGAAATGATTTAAGACTCAAAGCGTGCTCTATTTCACTTGTGCAGTTTATAAAATGCCAGGTATTCTCGCCAGATATTCGCGACCGGATTCCTCATCCACGTGGATTTCTCCATCCTCAGCATCTTCCAGATCTGGTGCGGCTTGGCGCCATCCAGAAACCACTGAGTAAACAGAGCCATTTCCAATTCTGTAGCCTTTTCCTTCGTGCTCGACACCTTCTTGGCCGCTGCAATCGTCTTTGCCACCACTTCGTCCCCGTAATACGTAATAAAAGTACTCACCAGCGTCGTCTCCTCCCCAGGTTTGCTGTACTTGTTGAACAGATTCAAATATCCGCTGAAAATATCCAACTTCGGGTTCAGCAGATTCTCCATACCTCTGTCCAGCTTCAGCAGCTCAAACAGGTCGTCAGCAGTATTCCCACGCTGCACCCAGCTTTTCACTTGAACGTCCTGCATCTTCTTGGCGATCCCTTCCATTCCCTCGAGTTTCTTGGTCGCTTCGATCATTTTCACCAGCGTTTTGTCACTATAACGAGTCGCTAACGTCGACATGATGGCGGATTCCGGATATTTCTCGCTCATGGAGCTCATGTAGCCGATCCACGACTTGAACTGCGGACTCTTGAAGGCTTTATCTCCTGCTTCGTCAAGGTTCAGCATCTTAAAGGCAAGGTCCGACTTGGCTTTGAGCTTGATCCAGTCCATATCATCGATTTTCAGCACTCCAGCCTTGGCTAAGCTCGCACTTTTCTCCAAACCAGAGAGGTCGAAGGTCAACTTGATCGTCTTCTCTTCAGTGTCATCAGCTCTCAAATTCCGCTTGGTAAAAACGGAGTCATCCGAATTTGCTAATACAGTATTCCCAACGAGGGAAGTGCCAATAGCAACAAGAAGTAACGCACGGAACGAGGTCATACTGGCCCTCCTGGGCACTTTATTGGAAGTGACAGAGTGTCGATTATTTACTGTTCGTTCATCTGCGATGGGAACATCAACTCCTAGCCGGAGAGGGAAGCAGAATTCTTGAAGGAAGTGAATCCATATGGCTGGTCTATGGTATTGTTTTTGTTGGGGCAAATGCTCGCGGGAACTCTGGCACCATCAAGGTTGACGCGTCTTACTGTGGCTTATTAAGCTTGTACATGTACGTCCATGTCGAATTTCTTGCAGATTCCATCACTTTTGCCAACGGAATCTTACCGTAGACTTTGTTTGTCTCCTTCCCAGTTGAATAGGCTCAAAAAGGTGATCCCAGTGATCAAATCCGGCAGACTGAGGTAGAGATAGACCTATCCAGTTTCAATGTTCCGAATGTTTTTTTGGGGACTAACTACTGTGCTTACGTGACGCTCAGTTACACTTCTTGAAGGCATGCAATCCTATCTGATACTTGTACTCTTCAGCAATGAAATGCGTTCAATACAGTGGGGCGCTAATTCTCGTGATGGATTTCGTGTACAAGTAGCAAAAGAGTCTCCGCTGTGTTTGAATGGAAGCTATTCTCAAAAAACGAGTGACCTCAATTCTGAAACTCGAGAAGAGAGACCGAGTACTCAAGCAGTGCTAGGTTCCTTTCGCAGACATTGCTAACTCATCTACTGTACTCCCAAGTCAAGATAAGCACATTTTCAGCATACCTAACTCGTCGTGTTGAAGATATCAAGCCGACATTATCGGACTGTAGCCCCCAGCGAAGGACTCTTTAGTTACGTGATAACAAAATTAGAAGTTCTCTTAAACACCACGATTTTCAGCACCCGAACCTTGGTTAATTTCGCACTTTGCTCTTCTCTTCACTGTCGTCAGTTCTCAAGAAGCTACGAGCACACTGACGCTAACGGTAGCAACTACTTGAACCAAGAAACGGCAGAACCGGCCAGGTAGCGGTAATTAGCGTGGTTTTTGACTTAGAAAGCTCGTGACGTCACCTATGAGTTGTACCTGCTATTCCTTTACCGAGTATGAAGTGGTACTGTTGATGCGGCCGATAATGTCGGTATCTTGTTGATAATGTAGGTGTCTTGTTGACGTGGTTCCTGGATATCGATTGCTTCTCATTTGAGATGTGGACTATGGACGGCCATAACACGTTACGTTTCGACAAGTGGCCACTTGCGAATACAATAACATTATCAAGAAATGGATCATCAACTATTTTTTTAAATATTTAAATAAATGATTTCGTTCTTTGTTTTGGAACATCCCACAACCATATCTTCATCTGGGGAAATTTCACAGAGGCAATCAGTGATTGCCTGTACGAAGGTACGGTGCTGTACCGCATAATCAGCACAACTTCGCAAAAGTTCAGTCGGAGATCAACATTGTTGACAATTGCGACTCAGTTGGATCATTCTTGAATTCTCCGGGTACTGAACAAGTCCAACAATGGTAAAGTTCCTGTTCCTGACTCTCGCGACGGTATTACTATTCAGCAGCACTAGTGCTCACTCTCAAGTCGATTTCGACAAACTGGTGACGGATGCCACAAACTACCTGACTCCAAGTACGACGACTGGAGCTCCTACCGGCCCAGTCCACCCTCTTCTGTCTGGCATGCAATTTGGTGGCACTGGCAATAAAGCGTCCGATTACAGAGATGCAGTTGAACCTGGAGAAGTTGTCAAAGGAGTCATGATCCGAACTGGAAAGCGAGTCGATGGAGTTGGTATCATCCATCAAGATTCGTCGGGGAATCCTGTCACTCGGCTGAATGGCGCACGTGCTGAAGGCGGCACCCCTCAGACACTGATGCTTGGTCCAGGCGAGTTCATCAAAACAATTGAAGCCCACACAGGCGACAAGGATGGCCGCATGGGAATTTCTTTCATTAAATTCACGACGAATCTCGGGAATTCTATCTCTGGTGGAACTCCCACGAACGAAATCGGAACGGAATCGGCTGAAGAAGGCTATCAACTTGCTGGTTTCTCTGGGAAATCAGGTGACGAGATCGATTCAGTGGCTGCAATTTGGGCTACAATCAAAACCTAAATGATATTTTTACTGTGGCTTGTTGAGCTTGTAGAAATCTTTGTACTTGTACCAGACCTGAGCGTCTGGATTCTTCATCCACGTAGCTTTCTCCATCTTGAGAGATTTCCAAACCTCCGCCGGTTTCTTCCCCTCTCGCAGCCACTGCTTGAACTGAGCAGTTTGGAACTGACTCGCCACTTTCTCTGTTTTTGGTACGAGACTCGCAGATTCCAGCATTTTCGCCAACGGAGTCTCACCGTAGAATTTGGTGAACGTTTTTACCATTGTCGTCCCCTTCCCAGGGTTTTTCGCGTTGAATTGGCCCAAAAACGTGATCCAAGTGATCAAATTCGGGTTGGTAAGCAGATTATTGAGGTCGCTATCCAGTTTCAGTAGCTTGAATACGTCGTCTGTAGAGTATTGAGTGAGCCACTGCTTCAATTGAGCAGATTGCAGTTCTGTAGCCATTCTCTCCGTTGTAGCCAGCTTCTTGCCAGCTTCTAACACCTTGGCCAGCTCTTCATCTCCGTAAACCTTGGTTAATATCTTGATTGTGGAGACTTCTTGGTCAGGATTTTTCGTGTTATATCTCGCCACGTATTTCATCCAAGTCTCCAGATTGGAGCTAGCCAGAAGCTTCTCAACCCCATCGTCCAGCTTTAATATCTTGAAATATTCTTCAGGGGAAAGAATCTGCTTCGGTTTACTCTTAGCTACTGCAGTCTCCAGCTGAACTCGAATAATCCTCATCCGTTGAATCTCTGGTTTGGCTTCACTGAAAATCTTGGATAAAGTCTCCTCGCTGTAGTGATTTTTCAGAACTGAAGCCATAAGCGACTTGGAATCGGCTTCCATGGTCACGTATTTGTACCAGGAATTCAACTGAGGAGTTGTAAAGAGATCATCGCCAGCATTATCCAGTTTTAGCAGTACGAAAACGTCATCAGCGGATTTTCCTGCCGCTTGCCAACCTTCTCTCTGTTGTAAAGATAAAGTTGCACCCATTTTCCTCTCAGCTTTAACCATAGAACCCATCGCCACTTCTAGAGCTTTAGCCAACTCCAAGTCGCCGTAGGTTTTCGAGAGAACTCCAGCCATTGTGACTTTCCCGTTAGGGTTTTTCTTGTTGTAAATGTTCACGAAAGAAACCCACGTATTGAATTTCCGACTAGCCAATAGCTTTTCCAGTCCTCCATCGAGTTTCAGTAGCTTGAAAACGTCCTCCACTGACTGTTTCCTCCAAAGCCAATAGCGAGCTCTCACCTTATCGGAAATCTTCAATCCCATAGCCTTAGCCCAATCCGCGAACAAAGAGACTTTGGGAGGAGGAGGAAGAGCTCGTTCTTCATCTCTTCCATCACGTAGAAGCCTCAACTGGGTAGTAGACTTGGAGGTTAATGCCTTGGGGTCTGTAGACTGTGAGACGACGCCACCATTTACCAGTAGGAAGGTTGCAAGTAGCAACAAGAGGAAGGGGAACCGCATGGGCCACCAATTCGAGAGCAGAATGTGAAGTGAGATGAGTATTACCGGTAGGCCGATCCGATGCTCGTTTTCATACGGATGGCTTGGTTTTTTGTACCATTTCACGAGGCTGATCTGCATCATGAAATGGTCCACACTCAACGAGAAATCGTGCTTGTCCTTCTGCAATATCCCGGTCTAAATGTCAGAAGGCGAGGTTGTACGAGTACGACTGAACTCTTGGATAGTGGTGCGTCCAAGACAACACCTCGTATAGCACGCGGAGGTGCAGAGCCCTCCGGTCTGAAAGTTAAGAGAGGATGAGGTTGCTGTCACCGACATGAAGTGGCCGAACCCGCTTCAGAGTTTGCTGAACGCCGCGTAGACCAGTCAAGTTGCAGCAGAGGACGTATGTCCATGATGCCGGTGTGTCCACTGCAACCAATGTCCTTTGTCCCCGTATTCAAAGTAGAGAGCAACCTGGTCATCCGGCAGTGCTTGTCCAAAAACTAACCTCTGGCACACGTATCGTACATTGCACAGGGCTAAGCCCATGAGATTATCTTTGGGATTGGTTTTTCCAACATCCAGTTTTTTTTTTTCGTTCGTACATGCGAAGCCCGATAAAGTATGTGACCTGCGAGACGTTCAAATCGAGGACCTTCGGGGATTAAAAACTTGGCTTTGACGCGACCACTTCTCTATTTTCCTGGCATCCGTCAAAGTGACATGCGTCTCCACTCTCCAGTCTTTCTGGCAATTCTCCTCTTCGTCAGTGTTGCTACTGAGTCGACCGCTCTGCAGTCCCTTTCCACTAACACTAATGACGTCCCGAGACTACTTCGAAGCCATCCAATTACGACTACAGAGGGGGAAGAGAGAGTTGGAGGGTTAAATACCATAGCAAACGCCGTCAAGTCCACAGCAGCCAAATTCAAGCAGACGAAGGAGCTCAAGGGCTATCTCAAGCAGCAGCAAAGTGCGGATGAAGTCTTCGCCCTGCTGAAACTAACCGACAAGACGGATAATATCCTGACCCACCCGAAGATCGAGGCTATGGCCAAGTACATCACGATGCTCAACAAAGAAAACCCCAGGAACCGCGTGCAGTTGATCGACGTCCTTGCAGCTCGATTGGGCGACGATGTGGTGTCCAGGATGATCGAAGCAGCCAAGAGCATTCCGACATCCAAAAAGCTGGCGGATAAACTGCAGACCGACCAGTTCCGAGGCTGGTTCGAGCGAGAAACGACTCCTGTGGCGCTGGTGGGGATCCTCAAGCTGGACGACGCAGCGAATATGGGCAATGCCAACTTCAAGGTCTTGGAGAAGTACCTGAACGTGTACAACAGCCATTTTAACAAGAAGATGAATATTGTCGAAGTCTTCCGGAGAGGCTATGGCGGACAGCAAAATCTGGCAAAGGCACTGGTTGCGCTACCAGAGACGAACACCAATGCCAAGGAGCTGCAGCGTCAATTGTTCACCAAGTGGGCCACGGTAGACAAGTACACGAGGAACGAATACTTGAAGAATGTCATGAAACGAGACGACACCAACTGGTTCAGCCATCCGTTGGCCAACGTCTTCATCCACTACAGCAACTTCCTCAATAAGGCCAAGGTTCCTAATGTGCAGTAGACTAGAGGGTGCTACATGTAGAGAAACTTTACTTTTTAAACATTTAAAAAGTAATAGAAAAGTTTTAGATGCAAGAGTGTAGCTTTTAAAAAAGTTATTGTTTCGTATGGAACTTGTAGAACTTTTCGTACGCTTGCAGAATCTCCTCGTTCTCCTTTCCCTTTTTAAGAATATCCTGAATCTTTTGAGGATTTTTGCCATCTCGTATCCACTGTTTGAACTGTCCCTCCTGGAACTGCGTCGCCACTTTCTTCGTCTTCGGCACCTTCTTCGCGGCCTCTAACATCGTCGCCAGTGGTTCATCCCCATAGAATTTCGTAAAAGTCTTGATCATTGTCGTCCCTTTCCCAGGATTTTTGGCGTTAAATTGCCCCAAGAAGGTTATCCACGTCACCAAGTTGGGACTCGTAAGCAGTTTATCAACTCCAGCGTCGAGTTTGAGCATTCTGAAGTATTTCTCAGGGGTTAAAGCCCTTTGGGGGTTATGCTGCGCCACTGCAGTCTCCAACCACATTCTCACAAACCTCATACGGGTAACTCTTGGATTCGCCTCCCGGAATATCTTGGATAATCCTGCTTCTCCATAATGAGCCAATAACACCGAAGCCATCACAGATTTTGCCTTGTCCTTTTCGATCACATTCACGTAGTTATACCACGTATTCAACTGTGGACTTACGAAGAGATTCGAGCCAGCTTTATCCAGTTTCAGCAATGTGAAGATCTCGTCGGCAGATTTCCCTTTACTTTTCCACCCCTGGATCTGTTCCACGCGAAGTCTTCGAGCCAATTTCGGTGAACTTCTCGTACTTTGCAGCATTACCGCCACTGGTAAATCCCCGTACGTTTTAATGAGGATTTCCGCCATGATAACTTTCTTCTCTGGGTTCTTCTTATTAACCAAATCGACGTAAGTGGCCCACGTTTGGAGTTTGGGATTATCCAGGATTTTATCCAGTCCGTTGTCGAGCTTGAGGCTTTGGAAAACGTTCTCCACTGACCGATTCCTCCAGAGCCAGTAACGCGCTTTGACCGTGTTTGTGACCTTCAGACCCAAATTCTTGACCCAATCCGTGAACGCAACAGTCGGAGGACGGACAGGAAGAGCTCGTTCTTCAACCTGAGGGTCATACCGGTACTTGGACGACGCGATGGCGTCAGTTCCCTCGTTGTCCAGCAGAAGCGTCACAACCAAGAGAAGGAGGAAGAGAAAGCGCATTTCTTCTGTCGAGTTTGAGAAAAGAAATGGCTGGAGAGAACTGTTTTCTGCGCGTCCAATCCCAAGAAGAAAAAAAACAGCAGTCGGACTTCGATTCGGGAGCTGTAACTGTTCTTACGAACCATAGATTAGTCGTTCCTCCACGTTGTTGATGAAGGCAAGAGCATTCTTACTTGTTAATTGTTTTCGGAGCCCAGTAGTAGAATGCATCGTAGAGGAGCTTAATCTTCATTTCCGTAGGAGTCACTTGCTCTGGGTTGATCTTGAACGCCCTCGTGAACATATCATCGGGATGAATGTGCTTCTTGATC
The DNA here is from genome assembly GCA_031305395.1 of Phytophthora citrophthora. Taxonomy (NCBI): domain Eukaryota; phylum Oomycota; class Peronosporomycetes; order Peronosporales; family Peronosporaceae; genus Phytophthora; species Phytophthora citrophthora. Next base: position 1,008,240 of record JASMQC010000013.1, read on the forward strand.
CAGAAGGTAAAGAGTTCCTCCTGCATACTTTTAGCGACGTCCTTCGTCTGGGGCACCATCGAAGCTCCATACAGATACGAAGCCAGCCTTCTATCCCCGTAGGCTTTCCGGAACGCCCCGAAAGTGGTCGTTTTCGTCGAAGGATGCCACACTTTATACTGCTTTAAGTACCCCCACCCAGGCCTCCAACACGGTGCTGCCCAGAGGGAGCGTATCGGCATCATCAAGGCGAAGAATGCTGAAAACTTGCTGGGGGTGTTGCCCCTTGTTATTCCACACTCGGTACTGCTCGTCCTGTAGGGTTTTTGCTAGTTTCTTGGCCCTGGAAGACTTGGAGCGCTTCCCCAGCTCCAGCATCTTGGCGACCAGGTCATCTCCGTACTTGGTTGCTAGCGTCTCCACCATTGTGACGGGAGGACCGTCCGGGTTCTTGAGGTTCAGCCAGGTGATGTATTTCTTCAGTCCCTTCATATTCCGTCTGGATAAAAGACCTTCCACCCCGTCATCAAGCTTCAGCAACGTTAACACTTCGTCTGCGGACTTCTCTTGCTTGAACCACTTGCGGAGGTTAAGACGAGTTTTAGGACTTAAGACTCCACCCAGAATATCGTCAAAAATGGGGACGTTCACAGCCCTCTCTTCTTGGACAAGACGTAGGAGTTTCCTGGGTGATGAACCGGATACGTCGGAGGCCACGGAGCTGTTGATGAAGAGGAGAAAGACGGCTATAGCCAGCCACTCGATGCTTCGACGACGCATACCTTTTTCTAATGGACTGACGAGTGAAACAGTAATTAAAAACTTAGTCAGGTCTTACTACCAGTACACAACATGAACAGCTCATTAGCCCACGAACAGCAGCCGGACCAGAGCGCTCCGTACATCCGTTGTGTCACAGGTTTGCCATCATCAGAACAGTCCACCCCACCGAAGCAAGGTGGTGCTGCCAAAACACAGTACGAAACATGCAAGGGCAATTGGTACAGTAACTCACTACATGTAGAATTCTTCCTACGTAGTGCTGTCGGATGTATGAAGAAAACGCTGCTGCAATTCATTAGTTTTGAGATACTTCCATTCTTCTCAAATGTGATGTCCGTTCTAGATCTAAATCTCACCCAACTCACTCAACGTCTTCTTGCCGACCATGTAGTGCTCCTTGTACTGCTGGACAACCTTCTTCTCCCACGGCTGAACAGATCCACCGAAGATGTCCGCATGAGCTTCTTTAGGTTTGATCCCTGCCTTGATCCAGTCATCGAATTGCCTCTCCTTCAGTTCCCACGCCCTGCTCTTCGTACTGGCCGATTCCAGTCCGTCTTGAAGTGCCTTGGCCACCTGTGCGTCGTCATACGAACCCAAGACAACCTTCATCAACGACGTATGCTGATCTTTGTGCTGCCTATTGTACGCATTGAGGAAATCGTCCATCGAGTACAGCGCAGGGGACGAGAGAAGGTCGTTCACGTTCTTGTCGAGCTTTAGCAGCGCGAAAACCTCCTTTGGGGTCTTTTTCGCAGCCATCCAGAGCTCCACCTGTTCCCTACTCAGCTTCATCGCCACGTTCTGAGTACTGGAGTACTTTGTCATCGTTTGGAGGAGTTTGGCCGTTTCGTCGTCTCCGTAGCGACCCACAATGGCTGCGAGCATGGAGACCTCGTGGTCGGGGTTCTGAGCATTGTATTTCCTCACGTACGAGGCGTAAGTGTTGAAGTTTGTGGTATCTCGGAGCTTCTCAATACCATCGTCCAGCTTGAAAGTTTCAGAGTGTCGTCCGCGTCTTTGCCTTTCGCTTCACTTTCCCCTTGGTGATCGTAGAGCTGATGGCGCTAGTGACCGTATCGAGGCCTGGGACGTTCATCCTCTCTTCGTCTTCTGAGTCTTCGCTCTCCTCCAAAGTGTCGACCGTTCTCAGCAATCTCTTCGACAGGAATCCGTTGGCTGTGGCAATTGACTGCTTCTGTTCCATGCGTGAAGCATCGACGTTAAAGACGGCAACAGCAGTGAACAGCAGAACGCAGTGGAGACGGATGGTTTTAGGCGACTTTGAGCGCAAATTGAGAAGTGAACGTCACTTTATGCTAAGGTGCAAGTGAGCAGCAGAGGCTTACGCGCCCTGGGGGTACTGAGGGCACTGGAAAGACAGCTCTCGTCTGAAGTTTTATTGTGCTGACATGATCTGTCATGTGACGTGTAACAAGCTTGTTGCGTTATTACTTGTACTTGAACTATTGTCCAATTTCGGCTGTTCTATTAGATCCAATCTTAAGATAAGATTAAGCACATTGCGAGATGGAACAACGTGCTGCCTCCTTCGCTCTGGATGTCCTCACCACCAAAGCTGCCGCAATGGGCGGACACACACGAGTACACCTCCCACTTCAAACTCAAACGATACTCGTGGGTCAAGGTATGCCTTAAGATCTACTCTTTATGTCGTAGTTTTATGCTTGAAGCCCAGTACGCTTGGCATTGCGATAAAATTTCCTAAAATCTCGCGCAACTTTCTTGGTCAGATCGTCCGAGTTGGCAGCCATTCCAATCAACTTGTTCACCGTCTTCGGGGTTCCACCAACAGCGTACCAGTACTGAAACTGCACGGCACGCAACTTGATGGCAAGTTCTGCGGAACTGCCAACCATCGCCGCGGCAGCAATCATCTTGGCGATGGCTGCGTCGCCATATTGCTCAGCTAACTTTATGAAGATGGCTTCATCTGCGTCGCTTTGACGAGTCCTGGAAACGTAAGTTGTCCAAGTGGATAACAACGGACTCTCAAACAGATTATCACCGGTCTTGTGGAGCTTCAGGGCCTTGAAAACGTAGGTTGAAGACTTGCCAGCACTCTCCCAGTTCGAAAGTTGGGCCCCTTCCAGCTTGGCAGCAATAGAGCGCGTGCTGTCGACCTCTTTCGCTGCTGCAAACATCGTCGCCAGAACGTCGTCAGTGTAGCGCGTAGCCAATACCGAGAACATTGCTGTCTCTGGGGAGTTCTGTTCAGCTTTCCTCACGAAGTTCTCCCACTTGAAAAACCCTGGAGAGCTAAAGAGACCAACCCCCATCTTGTCAAGCTGGAGAATCTTAAACGCGTCGCCTGGAGATTGGTTCCCAACCCGAAGTTTGATATTCTGGATCAACTTGGTCGTCCATTTCGTATTGCTGGCCACAGCTTGATTTAGGCCTGGAACACTCGCGGTGAGGACTCTTCCAGCCTCCTTAGGCACTGATGCAGTGGAAACTGCACTGAGGCAAGCTATGACCACGACAAGGAAAACGTAGTAGCGCCGGGTAGCAGAGCAGAACATGGTGATGCATGAAAAGTAGCACAATCGAAAGTGAGGACTCGTCAAAGGAGATCGATCATCTGCGAGGCACTTCCATAAAATTTACTGCTTGTACATTTGCCATACATTACAGTATGCATGACGAAGCAAAGCTTGCTGTTTATCCTGCAACATCGTTTCAATGCGCTCTCCGTTTTCCGTATCCTAGTGTCGCAGTGTGCCTCGCACTGTATGTGGATTCCACACTGTGTTCCACACTGAGGTCCACAATTTGTGGAACACAGTGTGTGCCTTGAAGGCACTGCCTTCCAATCAATTTCACTTGACCACGTTGGCCTTGTATTATCACCTTTGATGTCACCTTTGGCAATCATTTAGATGCGTGAGGTTTTATTTGAAGCAGCGTTTGGTAAATCTACTGTCACTACTTTGCTTATGCATGTACTATTCGGACAGGTTGTTAACCTGAAGATGCCGTTTGTACCGATCAGTACCTGAACCAATTGGTAATCTTGCACTACTCGCTAATAGACAAGCCTCAAGACTGAACCTCTTGGCGAAATCAAAGCTTGACAAGGACAAGAAGGATGTTTCATTGCATAATTTGTGCCATTTGGCACAGATGGTTCAAAGGCACTTGCAGCGCAGGTCTGGGGCCCAAGATGGGATGCCCTTGGATCAAGATTATCAATGAAAAGTTACCATCAATACAAAAGCATGTAAAATCAACCGTGACAGACCTTGTCTGTGACGGGGGTCACACAGCACTTCACACAGAGGATTTGGAGTTTACAAACTCCTAGTGAATGGCAGTGCACTCCGTCCCGTATGGAGACAAACTAAATTAAGACTGGATATATTATAAATACTTGTTAGCTTGGCCTGCAATACAAACTAAAATATATCTAAAGTGAAACCTATCTGTGGAGTCACCCATCCTGTGTCACCATGTCAGATGTGTGACACACCAAATGTATCCACGTCGGAAGAGTGACATTTGTCACTCTTCGATGTAACCCCATCACATCGTCTTTCGTCGTATTCAATATTATCGGCTTAAGCCAGACAACATCGTTTCTACTGACCAGCACTCGCGTCTCGGGATCCTCCGACCCACAGGCACATTATACGAAAACTGTAGCCATGTACGCCGATACCATCCGCATCGCGTGTGTGTTCATACTTAGGGCGTATCACACCACCCGGCTGTCCACTTTGAGTTCGATGCTACTGAGACCTGCAAAAATTGCCTAAAGGATCGGCAATTCCGAGCTCGTATCACCTCCAGTGGAGGCTGCACCAATGCAGCTTTGGCTAGCAGTAGAGAGCGTCGACCTTCCCGATTTCCTTCGCTATGAACATTCCGGGCGAGAATCCACTGCGAAGAACTCGAACACTTCAGCCCCTTTCAGAGCGTCGAGACAGAGCTCGACCTGTCAGTATGCGCGAGAAACTCGGAGCGAAATGGTACAAATCTAGTCTAACCTGGTCTTCTACCAAGACCCCCGAGCCGCCCATGGCTCGACCTAAAGTGAAATTACGCGAAGGAGACGTCGAAGCCTTCCATAATTTAGCCTACAGCGTCGTGTCAAGGACATTAGCTCATGAGTGCGAGTTCCGACGTCAAGGATGTATGGAACCCGATGTACGCGAATGGAAACTGATGAAGAAGCACAACGGGTTGCGTGTGTACAAGTGCAAGATGCAGTCAGATTTTCAGCCTTCACTGAGTCAGGACAACGCATTGGCCAGAGCTCCGACTACTTTCTGCGTTGGGAGTATTGATGGGCCTTAGAGGACGTTCTCTACGGTCTGTACACCAAAACCCGGAGAGAAATGCACGTGACCAACAATTTTCTCAACAAAGGCCACCTCGAATGTACAGTTTTATCCGTGATCGAACGCGGATCCAACCGTGATCCGTTCAAACAACTCGCGCTCAAGTGGATTTTAGCGCAGAATTTCGGAGAAGTCAAGAGTGGTAACTACCACGACGTCTGCACTATTGAGTCAATGGGAACTGGTGATGACGGTCGGGGTGAACGCTTCGGCTACCGGTTAATTAAGAGTGTTGATCTGGCAGAATACCCCCAACTGTCCGTTAGCAACGATGTCGTCCGAGCCAGAATGACCATGTGCTGTATACTCCGACAGGACATGAGCTCCTGAACTGTCCATGTGTACTCGAAAGGGATGTTGGATATGGAGGACTGTCCTTCGTTTCTGCCTAACAGTGACGCTACGTATACGATGATGTTGTCCAACGCTAGTGCTACGGAGATTGCAGAAGCCAAACGCCTTACTCTGTTGGCTCTACAACGTGCAGAGTATAGTGCGCTCTCAAGCTGAAGATTCTTCACGAGAAACAGAGCCAACGATCACTTCTCCCCTCCCAGTTGAAGGCTTTGATCCCCACGAGTCTCTCATGCAGCAGATGCCGTCGGATCCGTGCTCTGTCTGCGGTAAGAAACCCAAAATGTCCAAATTTGTGCGTCACCGACACTGTTGCGTCTGCAAACAACGAGTTTGTCATAAATGCCACGTCAAGAGAAGACTCTACGCTCGGTCAGATGCAGTGGTGGTGGCGTGCTGTAAGGTCTGTATTATCGCGTCCAAACGTCTGTGTATTGACCCTCGTGACCCCTGTCCAATGCTCCGAGCATACCAGACACGATAGGTTTTAGCAACATTATCCCGAATATTATCAAAAGACACTTCTCCAATCGATTTCAATAAGTATCACTGCATCTAAACAAGCTCAACTACATGTAATTGATACCATATGTTTTAACTTTGCTGTTAACCATACTTTTCACCCTTTAACGGGGTCTTAAAGCGGCTTTTACATTTTTTAAACATTGGCAATCGGACTCGCATACAGCTTGACAGCATGCTGTTGGGGAGGCTCTGACTACCTTTGTCAACGCTCTGTTCGGCAAGTCCCATCAGTTCGTGCTACTGTCGAACACACTTTGAAACGCGAAGGTGATCCCAGTGGGTGCGACGAGATATGATGTTGCATTGGTTTGGACGGATCAACTTGTTCATAGCTGACAGCTAGTAGCTGTCAGTTGAAGGTGGTTTCTCCAGCACTACAAGCAGCAGCATCGGAGTTGTCAACGTATCAATCAGTACACATGTTGTGTTGCAGCGAATGAAGAAATAATTGGTTTTCAAAACACGTCGGATCATCAGACTTGAGGCATTGTGGCTTGAGTCCTCGAGGGTTAAAAGAAATTGGCCAACTAAGGTACATCCTTCAGAGAAGGCAACTTGCCCAAAGCTCTCAGCAATCTTTCAAATATTCATTATCAACGTGGTCACTGAACGACTAAGAGCATGGACAAGTACGAGTGCATGAACCAAAGGTAGGCTCCGACAAACACCAATCTCTGTAGAATGGGCGGTAGAATCACCAACAACTGCACTACGACGCCCCATGACCACATGAACAGGTAGGGCAACGTCAACCAGTGCCACACCGGCCACATGCCCACAGCCAAACTGTTCACAACACGAAAAGTTAGCATAAAATACCGTTTCCTACACCTTAAACTGCTTTTTACTTACCAGAGTCCCGACAATAACATGGACACGAGCATCCCATGCGTCGCTGTCTTAGCCGATTCGTAGTTAACGTTCTCCCCTCGGATCATACTGCGGTACACTTCAATGTACGCCCCAATGGCGCCCAATAGCGTCGCGAATAAAATACCCAAGTGCACGAAGCTGCGGTTGGCGTGAGGCGCGTGCAGCAATTGAGGCACGAAATCCGCTTCGTACAGGCCCAAGCTCGCCACAGTTAAGAACGCAACGGACCAAATTTTGTCCATAACGAGATGCACCCAACTCTCCGGCTGCGAGCGTCGAGATGTCGGTATACCAGGGACCATTGGGTCCGTCTCTAGTGTCTCGTTGTCTTCTTCATGGCGCTGGGAGTGCGGACGGCGCTCCTTGACCTCCTGCATGTCCATCATCGTTAAAGTTATTTATCCTTATTCCCCCAATCATCACTGGAGTCAAACTAAATATGCTTTACGATTATACAAAATAGCAGGGACTCCGAATGGCAATTGTGGATATATTTTTTTCATTCTGATTCTGGGGGCGGAATGGGTGTGAAGAAGTCTACGGAGGCTGTGACGGCTGCTGTGGAGGCCTCCGTGTCCGCTGCGTCTGCACGAGGCTGTAGGGAGGTGGCAGCAAACAAGCGGGGCGTGTTTTTCCTCACGTTCTTCAGTTATGTGCTGTTCCATGCGAGTCGGAAGAGTTTTTCAGCGATTAAGGGTGAAATGGGGGACGAGCAGTGGATCCACTCGACGATCTACTCGAAGGACCAACAGGCAGAGATGTATGGGCTGATGGATACATTATTCATGGGCTTCTACGCGCTTGGACTCTACATCAGGTATGTGTGGTAGAATTAATTGTTATGTTAACATTTAACGGATATGTGACGTGTGATAACTGTTGATGTTGAAGTGGCATATTAGGCGACAAGCACGACCTCCGACGTATGATCGCCGGTGGGATGTGGGCTACAGCAGCAATAACCCTTCTGTTCGGTCTGGGTGCATTGGCAGATATCCACGCACTGAGCTTTTATGCTATTCTATGGGGTCTTAACGGTTTGATCCAGTCCAGTGGATTCCCAGCTAACGTTGCAGTTATGGGTAAATGGTTCGACCAGAAAGAACGCGGGGCTGTACTTGGAGTGTGGAGTGGGAATGCCTGTCTAGGAAATATTGTGGGTACAGCACTGGTGGCTGTGATGTTTGCCATTTTGGACAAAACTGTGGCTTGGAAGATCGCGCTGATTGTTTCAGCTGCGTTGGTGGCGTTCCATGGACTGATCATCCACTTTTTCCTGTATCCGGACCCCAAGGACGTGCCGTATCGTCATGAATCGCTTGAAGAAGCTAAACCTGAAGTGGCTAAAACCAAAGATGACACGGAGGAGAGTGCTGACTCGACGGAAGATGCTAAACCTAAGGGTATTGGCTTTTTCGATGCCTGGTGTATCCCTGGAGTAAGTGTTATTGTTGAGGGGTGCTTTACTTGCTGTGTATTGATTTATGTGCTGTTTTATTCTGTAGGTTTTGCCATACTCTTTGTCGTATGCTTGTCTTAAATCGGTCAACTACGCGCTGTTCTTCTGGATTCCGTTCTACCTGACTGTGTCACTTCACATGGACAACTCTCAGGCGGGCTCTTTCTCGGTTCGTGTCTTGTTAGAAGTTATTTCGGTGGTATAATCTTAACTTATTGCTGCTTCGTAGATGCTCTACGATGCTGGTCAGATCTTTGGTGGGTTCGTGGGTGGAATTCTGTCAGACAGAATGGGTGTGCGGTCTCCGGTGGTTGTGACGATGTTGCTCTTGTCCTGGTACGAAGATCCAACTGCTTCAAGCATTTTTGGTTGGTAAAGTCTAATTGTTTGCGTTTTTTCTAGCATCACGCTCTATTTTATGGACGGAGCTTCCTACGACATGACTGCTGTGCTGTTACTTGCGTCTGGATTCATGCTCGGCGGCCCAGCGAACCTGATTAGTACTGCAATTTCAGCAGATTTAGGTACCCACGAAAGTATCCAGGGCAATGCTGAGGCACTTGCTACCGTGACGGGAATTATCGACGGGACAGGAAGTGTTGGTGCAGCTCTGGTTCAGTATCTGGTTGGATACTTGGCGAATTGCCAGTACGAGCCAAAAGGCTGCGATCCGAAGAGCCCTCGTTGCGTGCAAGTTTGCTCGTGGGGCCCAGTGTTTGTTCTACTGGAGGTTGGCACTGTTTTGTCGTGCGTGTGCCTCGCTCAACTCCTTTATCATGAACTGCTGCTCATCCGTAGTCGCCGCCGCTACTGCGTCCGAGAGAACTAGAGAACTAGAAATCTTGCATGTAGAGTTCCTAAAAAAACTAATACTTCTACTACAATAAAAAGCGATAAAAGTACTATTGGTTGTCATTTCTTCCGACTACAGAAGACTCTGCTCTTCTTCACTCGTTTCTTCCTCATTCCTTAGTTTCCAGTCCCATTCTATGCAATCAAAGCTGCAAACACGAGCGAAACCACTTGAAGAAGAATTCCAACGACACATTGCCATAGAGGTTCCGTCTGTTCCTCTTCTTCAACAATGAGGCAATCTCCGCTATGGGACACATAGCACATCAGAAGAAGAAAGTTGACAACAGCAATCGTTCTAACTAGTCGTATACAAAACACACGCAATCATCAGTAGCAGCAAGTAGGATGCCATCAAAACAATGTAATTGGGAACCCGACTGAGCATCATCAATAAGAACGTGAAGTTCGTCTTTCTCCGCATCTTCTACGTCTGGGAAGCTAAAAGCAGAATTTCCAATATAAAAGAACGGGTTCACCTTGGAGGAATCGTCCATCAATGCTGTGATTTCAGGAGGAGCTTCAGCATTCTTCCACCGCTGGACACTAAGCTCGCTCTTCTTGAGCCAGTTGCCGTTCTTTTTCGCGACGTAAAGCGTCAGTTGGTCTGCACGGAAGTCGTACATTTTCTTCGTCTTGATAAATATCCTTCAGGTGCCAGACTTGGCCAGTTCACTAATGACACCCCCGTCACTAACCCACACACACAACGACGACTTCATTTCTTACGTATGAGGGAGAATTGACTCTGTCAAACTCTGCGACAGAAAGTGACCCCAGTATACAGGAAAATTTGCGCGAAATGCTGAATGTTTTCGCTATTAAAGTATTCTGCTTCTCCACATTTCTTTCCAACACCAGTTCCATTGTAAAGGAGTGTTCTAATGATGCATATCCATGGAAACGGATATCTCTAATGCTCTCATGTGAGACTGGCGGGAACGCAAACTTTCTGGTGTTCCCTGTTCCAGGCAATAAGTACTAGAAGGAGTTCGCAGCAAAATATCATACCAACAATGTAATACCGTACGATAGTACTGTGGACCATTAAAACAAGGTTCGTATCACCTTTGTCTGAAAAGCCATAACAGGGATCGTTCACTAATGCTCTGATTCCATCAAGGAGTTTCGCCATTCTTTAGCCACTGGACGTCAGAGTCGTCTGGCATCGAGCAAGTTGCCGTGCTTCTTCGCGACGTACAGTATTAGTTAGTCTGCGTGCATCGTCATAAAACGAAGAACATGATCAAGAAGAAGAAGATATGTCATATAACTAGACTTTCTCAAGTTCATCAATTCCCACACCAAACGCTCTTCCGTTTCTAATTGCCACACACGCAATTCTCGCTGGTACCCTGTCAAACTGTTTGACATTCATATTTAAAAAAAAAATAGCCGAGAAAGCCGAATCCCAAAAACTCTATTGTAGTCTATTTCGTTTACGTCAGCTTGGTGATGAATTCCTCGTTGTACTTGAGCATATACTTCGCAACCAGACCCTTATTGCTATCACTCAGCAACTTGGCTCCATTCTTCAGCAGAGGTGTGATCTCTTGCACTGTTTTGCCTTCACTCCACCACTTACTAACCAGTCCAGCCCTCAACCGGTCGGCAGTAGCGAACGAAAGCTTATTCTTAGACTGCAAACCGTTGTTCACAATTGCAATGAGGTCCTTTTCAGGGAAGTGTTTCAAGAGCGTCTTCACTCCATTCTGGTAGATATTTGTCGCCCCGGGAGCGCTGGATTTCTCCAAGAATCGAACGTACATCGGCAGTGCGTCGGCGCTGAAGAGCTTCGTCGCCGAATCTCCAAGCTTCAAGCTCATAAACGCGTTATCCGTGGTCATTTTGTCTTTCACGAGTCCGTTGAGCTTCTTTTGCAAAGCATTGCTTTGACTGGGCATCGCCACAACCGTCGTAAGCTCAGTTGGTACCTTGATCGACGCAGCTTTCGTTAACTTGGGGTCAACTTTTGTAGGGACGACCTTGGGCACCTTCTTGGACTTGACCAGATCTTTAATCTTGATTAGGAAGTCCTTCACTATTCTCTCTTCTGTTGTGTCTTCCTCGGTCCTCAGCGATCTCTTGGTTCCCATTTCGCGCACAGTAGGAAGCGAATCCTGCTTTAGCACCACAGAAGCATTGATACTTGCAAACAGGACGGCAAAAGCGAACAACAGCGCGTAGTGCAGTCGCATGATACTGTCTGTAATCCGTCTCTAGCAGAATTGGAAGTGAGGCTGTTTACTGAAGTACATATACGCTGTAATACCTTCCCAGCACAATTGTACAATCAAGTACATGAATATTACTGTTTACGGCAAAAGCGGGCTTATCCTTGGTGCGGATATGTTGGAGGTGAGAAGATAAAATGGACTTTACGGGATACAGATGCTTTCGAGCACTCCGTACTTTATCTTTCGGCATTGCAATCCTTTTCTCAACAAATTGCAGTACCATATTGGCATGTACATGTATGGCTGAGCTGATGTTCACCATCGACTACTCCTTCGGTTTATATTTTATGCAGCCTTTTAAATATTTAAAAACAAGCTGAACTATGGTAACTTCTTAATCGGTACCTTTGTCGTCGAGCGTAAAAAGGACAGTCGTCTTACAAACTGCAAGTGTTAGCCCATCCCGAAGATAGTTTTTTAAGCTTTTCGAACATTTAATGGGGCAAAGTAAGTAAGATTCCAGAAGACTTTTAAATGCTGATAGCGTTTTTTTATAAGCGGTTCAAGGTCGACTTGCCCATATTTGTTTACGTCTTGCGAATCACAGCTCAAGGAAAAGCTGTGATCGAGTTGCCCTAAGCTTAGAGTGATTGTTTTTATTCTCTAGATTCATCCTAAAAGTACATGTAGTATTCACATGATGTAGTTCTAAAGTTGAGAACTACATCAACACTACCGATATCTAATCGAAGCGGAAGAGGTTGAAGTATCTCTCAGCTTTTGCAGGGCCGATCCCTCGCATACTCGCCATCTCTTCTTCTGACGTAGGTTCCGTCTCGAGGATTTCCTGCCCAGTAGCAAGAATCTCGTCAGTAAAATACAAAATATACAGATATTCGATACAGGAAGAGTTGAGTTCATACCCGGATGAGACGTCGTGATAAGGCTTCACGCTTTGGTAACTTGAGCCGCTTCGATTCCGCTAAGATTTTCTGGTACTGGTACTCAATGGCTCCCTTGGAAATGCCCTCCTCCTCTATAGTCTTGTTCATTGGAGAATGAATCTTCACATCGTCCCGCCATTCTGTAGCAGCTTCAAGTGGCACCCCACAGTTGCAGTTCTTCGTACAGCGACGATTGTCGAAGTGGAATCCGAAATGGGCGTACAGGAGCTCTTTCCGGCAACCTGTAGCCATCTCACAGAAGCCGACGACGTCTTCCAACTCCCCTCGAGAGCTTCCATTGGTTACGAAAGCGCCAGAACCTGTGCCGTCCAAGTCGAGTCTTTCTGTTGTCAGCGCATCTGCTCGCCTCTTGTCAGCTTCAGAGTACAGTAAAATACACTCCGCAGGTTTCCCATCACGACCACTTCGTCCCTACAGCAAAAGGAGTTCGTTAGTTCCCAGTCAAAAGCATTTAAACTCAAGAACTACGCACAATCTGTTGCGAATAAGCGGACAGGGATAACGGGATCGAGTGGTGAACCACAAATCTCACGTCTGAACGATCGACTCCCATCTGTGAACAGTACAAAGCGTCGGTGTTAGTAAAAATCCAATATAATGAATAGTGTACAGCAATTGACGTACACCGAAAGCGCTGGTTGCACAAATGATCGTCAATTGACCCATCATCCACTGCTTCCGCACAAATTCACGGCGTTTGCGTGGTAAACCGCCATGGTATACTCCCGCGTGGCAACCAATACGTACAAAGGCTAAGCACGTGTCCTCAGCCTCTTTCTGCGTCATACAAAAGACAATTGTCGTCTCGTTCCCCACTCTATTCGCTATCAGCTGCGCAGCCTCTGGCGTCTTCCTCATCACTTCCATCCGCAGGTTCTCCCGGTCCGTCACTTGTTGGATCACCACCATCTGACTATGTCTGCTAGTCTTCATCACCAAGTCCTCGTCAGGAGCTTCATGTCGTAGCTGCAGGCGAAATAATTCTGCCAGCCTCGCGATATCCTCGTCCGAAACGGAGGCCGTCGCGAGAGTGAGCGGGACGTCACTAAAGAACTGGGTCTTCCACTGACTCAGCTGCAGATAGGACGGTCTGAAGGTGTTCCCCCACTCCAGAACACAGTGAGCCTCGTCCAATACGATCCGATCCAGCCTCGCTTCGTTTGCTGCAGCTCGCATCCACCTCTTCATCTCTGCGTTCATGAGTAGGAACTCTGGTGTTGTGTACACAAGTCTCTGGCCAGCTAAAAGTTGAGTTAAAGACACGGATTTGTTCCTGTCATCTCCTGACACTTGAATTGCGTTGATTCCTTTGCGTCTTAGAGCTGCCACTTGATCCTAAAGAGCGTCATAGAAGAGTTAGAGCGATTGAAGTGCATTTTAGCTAGTTTTTATGGTCTTACATGCATCAGAGCGATGAGAGGAGAGACTACAAGTGTCGTTTTATCTGCTGCAGTCAGTAACGCGGGGGCTTGGAAGGCCAAACTCTTGCCAGCGCCAGTAGGGAGATGTAGGAAGACGGAATACCCTTGTGTAGCCATCCTCACAGCCGTCGATTGCTCCTCTGTGACGTTAAAAGCAGCATTCTCGTCCAAATCCAGTAGTTTTCGATAGACAACATCTAGAGCTTGCTGATGGGCCGAAAAGCAGCGATAAAGAGCGCCTGGAAGCGGAGAACGAGAGCGTCGAAGTGGCAGCAGAGCACGCATGTGGGGTAAGCAGCTCCGTTATAACTGACTACAATATCATTGGTTGAAAAAATAACGAATTGTGATTGGCTTTAGAATGTATCCATCTTCAAAGCGAATACATGGCTACATTTGTGCGCATGAAGGGACACTTAGCACTGGTCGTGGTATTCTCCTCCTTCGTGCTCTTCCTCTCCTCCTCCGTAGTTGTTCTCTCCCGATCCATTGTTACTGGATCCATCCGAGTGCTTTGACCCTTCCGAGCCTTCGTACTCGTGTGGAACCTCCTGGATCACAGCACACGCAATTCGAGGCGTTTGGGTGCCACAGACAGCGTGAAGCACAATGCTCCACGTGGGCGTGTTCTCCGAAGGTAGAGGGTAGTGTTCGTCCGTCCACTCCTCCGAGACTGTGGCGTCTTCACCCAACTGGAAACCTCCGAACTTGCCGGACAAGTCACCCTTCTCGCACTTTAGCGGGTCCGCTGCGTAGCTCTCCGGGTTGCATGCGTAGGTGAGAGACTTGGCCTTGCAGTCCGGTTCATCAATGTACTCGGACGCAGTGCCACAAGCTCGAAGTGGGTCGTAGTGGTTACCCGTAGCAGCCTTGGAGCACTGCTTGAACGAGTCGGAGTCCAGCGTCGAGTTCCAGTTGGTGTGGATGTGCCACTTGTAACTCGTCACCGCTTCCGTGCAGTTGCCATCGAAAGCTGCAAGAGCTTCCTGGTCGACACCGGAGAAGTCGAGAGCTGCTGTTAGTGTAGCAACAGTTGAGTCATCACCTTCATACTGGACTTGAATAGAGCCATCCACACCGGCAGCATTGGCTGCGTCGAACTTGTAAATGAACGACGGACTGTGGGCAGAAGCACAGCCGAGAGCAGCAGCGAAGATGCAGGTGGCAGTAAACACGCGGACCATGGTTGGATAGGGAGTGTGGGGAGGCACTTGAGGTGTCGGAAGCTAATCCGTAAATGAATTGTATCCAAAGGCACGAGGACGGATTGGAGCTGGGTGATGATATAGCGTTTCCGTAATGGAAGCACGTGCCTACTGGTTGGACGTTGCCTTTAGTATCCATAGTTTTTTTGGCACGGTTTCAAGGCAAAAAGTTTTTGGCACGGTTTGTAGGAAAACCGTTAGTCTACTGGACGGTTCTGCCATTAAAGTACTGAGTCAAGTGCGACTCACTCGGTCAAGTAAGACCAGTTCGTATTCGTCAATGAGACATTAAGTAACTTACGAAGTGAAATGAGGTCGAATTTGCTCCTTCAGCTCAGCTCAGCAACTAAGTTCAAGTTTTTCACCATGACAAAGATCTTCTTTTACGCGATCTCTTCCTTCGCACAGGCGACACGGGTCGAGTGGGAGTCACAGACTGCATGCAGTACGATGCTCCAGTTCGGTCGGTTCTCGGACGGCAACGGGAAGTGTTTGTCCAGCCACTTCCCAGTCGCTATTTGCTGTTCGTCGACCACCAAATTGCCGAACTTTCCCGACAGATCTCCTTTTTCGCATGCGTGAGGGTTCTTGGCGTAGTTCTCCGGGTTGCAAACGTATTCAGCTGCCTTCGTCTTGCATTGAGGTAGCGCGATATGCTCTGAGTCAGGACTGCACGCAAAGAGTGGGTCGTAGTGGTTGCCGGTTGCAACCAGTGAGCATTGGCCGAGGGAAGCAGAGCGTTGTGTTGAGTTCCAACGGACGTGAATGTGCCACTTGAACTCGGCCACAGGCCCAACGCACAGTCGGTCAAACTTCTGGATGGAGTTTTGGTTCAGACGCGAGAAGTCCAACGCAGCCGAGACGATAGCGACCGACGAGTCTTCCCCCGCATATTGGAAGCGGATCGTCCCTTCAACCCCAGAAGTTGCAGCATCGAAGCGATAGACGAAAGCTGGTTGGGCGGCAGTTAGAGCGATGCAAAGGAAAGCGAAGAGAAAGAGCTTCAACGTCATGGCTGGTGGAGATTGGAGAATGAAATCGATTGGCTTTCACTTCTGGTAAGGAGATAGATGAAGAAAAGTCAAAGAGAAATCGTAACTTTTTTCTGAAGCATTGCAACGAAATCACTTTGAATGAGGTTAAACCATCTAAACAACTAGAATCTAGACACCGCAGCCAGCAGGAGGGACCGTGGACTGCTGGACGGGAGTCTGGTCAACCTGATCCACTTCACCTTCAGCCTCCGTTCGGTGCGCACAGGCAATACGGGACTCCTGGCCACACACGGCGTGCAGCACAATGCTCCACGACTCGGTGTTCTCGGACGGCAGAGGGAAGTTGTTGTCCGTCCACTGGTTCGAGACGGTGGCGTCCTCGCCCAGCTTGAAAGCTCCGAACTTGCCGGAAAGGTCTCCCTTCTCGCACTTCAACGGGTCGGCCGCGTAGTTCTCCGGGTTGCACGCGTAGTCCTTGATCTTAGCCTCACATTCCGGTTCAGCGTTGTACTCGGACACGGGGCCACAGGCGCGCAACGGGTCGAAGTGGTTGGCCGTCGCCGCCTTGGCGCACTGCTTGAACGAGTCGGAAGACTTGGTCGAATTCCACTTGGTGTGGATGTGCCACTTCCAGCTCGTGACGGTGTCCATGGTGCAGTTCTGGTCGAACGCCACGATGTCCGACTGGTTGACGCGGGAGAAGTCCAGGGCGGCCGTGATGGTGGCAGTGGACGAGTTCTCACCCGCGTACTGGATCTGGATGGAGCCGTCCACACCGGCAGCATCAGCAGCGTCGAACTTGTACACGAACGACGGCTGAGCCGCAGCAACGGCGAGAGCACCGGCAAAGGCGCAGGCAGTAGCAAACGAACGGACCATTGGTAGTGAGGGGTAGACGGATGATCTGGAAATGCTGGTTGCTGGTGATCCCGTTGCAGTTTAGGCCGGTGCTCGAGATCTGTCATGGCCAGGATTCATCTACAGCCGAGGCACGTTGCCTTGCGCCAATTGCGAGGGAGCTGGCATGTCTCGAGCACATCCAGAAGGCATTTGCATTGGTGCTCCCTTCGCGACCGCCAAAAACCCTAGCAAGATCTCGTTTTTTAATCTTTCAGACACGGATAACCGGTTTAAAGAGTGCATAGCCCCCGGAAAAACTTCAACAGATGCATCCATGGATAGTCGAGCCTCCACGCATCGAACAGTAGCGAAACGTGGAGTCACTCCATAGATTCTTGCGTTTTCAAGACCCTCCGTTTGGGAAAGCTTAATTGTACACCAAGTGCGTTTTCAAAGAATGATATTAAAATGCTGCGAAGCGATTCAGTAAACTTCGCTACGTTATTTGTTCTCGTAAAGTCCTTCGCTGACCTTTTTCCTCTACTACCACAGTCTGTACAGTAGACTCTGTTGCACGACAAATAGACGGAGTGCTGCAGATGAAGCAGATTTGATCATTTCACCACGCATACGATGATTGTGTTCCGTCGGCGCTTGAAGGAGCCTCGTCGAAAGCACGCCGTGGTTTAAACTACAATAATCAATTGCCAACGTGATGGGGATCGGAGCTGTGTGTGCAGCACATGTACATGTAGCTTTAGTTTCGAGTACACGTGTACTCGGGCACTACCAGTTGTACATGTATCCATGTCGGTGCCTGGGTGGAGACTTCACGGTGACTCAGCGTGTCCCCAAAACTTCAGTACGGTTTCCCTGGCAGTTCTGGCAAATCGCCAGGATTAAAAAGATGTGCGTGCGCGCTGCTGACAACTTGTCGCTGTCAGAGCCAGCGGTGGCCACCAACTTGGACCAAGTCTTGGTCGGCTTCTACTGCAGACGTTTGTAAATTTTCCTGGGTGCAATTGTATTATTATCAGCCAAAATCAGTGATTCAAAAAGAACTTGCTAGCCGCGTAGAAAGCGTGCATTAACGCATCAACGGGTATTTTTTTAAATATTTAAAAAGGTTCAACTTCTCTCTCTCTCTCTCTCTCTCTCTCTCTCTCTGATTTCTTCGTCACAGTTTAACTTGTGAGTCCCAGGACAATCAATGTCCGACGACAGTGATGTAAGACACAAAATAATACTCAAGGACATGTATTACATGAGTTTGGGCTGGTATGAAAGCAAAATTAAAGTTTTAACGATCGTTCCCAACTCAACCTCGACGCTTTACTTCCTCTTCACAGGGCAGTCTCCCCCTTCTTCCGGTGATTCCTGAACCGGAGTGGATTGGTCCACTTGTTCCGCATTCCCTCCATCTTCACCCTTGGTTCCAACAGCACAGGCGATACGCGGGGATTCTTTGCCGCACACAGCGTGAAGCACAATACTCCAAGTGTCTTTGTTCTCCGAAGGCAGTGGGTAGTGCTCATCCGTCCACTCCTCAGAGACCTTCGACCCCTTGAGTGCTCCGAATTTACCAGACAGATCACCCTTCTCGCACGTCAACGGGTCGGTCGTGTAGTTACTGGGACTACACGCGTAGCTCTTGGACTTGGCCTTGCACTCCGGTTCGGAGATGTACTCGGACGCAGAGCCACAGGCCTTAAGAGGGTCGTAGTGGTTGTCCGTCGCAGCCTTAGAGCACTGTTTGTACGAGTCTGACGACTGCGAGGAGCTCCACTTGGTGTGGATGTGCCACTTCCAACTCGTCACGTCTTCGGTGCAGTTACCGTCAAAGGCGGCGATTTTGGCCTGGTCGACACCGGAGAAGTCGAGAGAAGCGGTGATCGTAGCAGTGGACGAGTCCTCACCGGCGTACTTGACCTGGATCGAACCGTCGATTCCGGCGGCAGTATCCGCGTCGAACTTGTACACGTACGACGGTTGTGCCGAGGCAACGGCAGCCAAAGCACAGGTGAAGACGATAGAACTCAGCATTTGAAGGAGGTTCTTGCTAGTCCAAGGAAAATTTAATACTGAACGAGCAGATCCAAGCTCCGATCAGAGAGGGAGAGAGCAGGTTTGTCTCTCTCGGTGGTGCTCATGTGGCACATCCGAGCGATTCACACGCGGTTGTACTACAACTTGTACATTGATTAAAAAGCGACAAACGTTAAACGAGTGCATAACCTCCAACCAGCTTCAACATCTGCCTTCAGATCGGATGCAAACGCGTGTGGCTCCACGTGAACTCTCGTGGATAGCCTTTTGCCAGAAGTTCCTAGAGCTTCGGATTCTCTTTGGCGTTCACCAATCGTCCTTGCCGATTAAAGCGAAACACAACGCCATTGTTTATAGTTTTTCACGACTGGAAGTACCTGTGCGTCAACATTGTAGGCAGTTCAGGTCCTCTGACGGGTCTGGATCTGGTGCTTGATCAAATTTCCGTTGCGCTGTGTGGCGTTGTAGGTACACTCAGCTTTCATGTTTAGCTCCATCATCTGCGCTATCAGATCAGATCGTCCGGAGGCCGCCGGCATGGAGGTTGTTCGCTGGAAGCCTCGTTCCGAATAGGGGAATTGGGGGAATCGTGTTCTCGCAACAATCGACGTAGTTGAACTCGGACCGCTGTACGAATTGCTGTAAGGGTTTGCCAGCTCGTGTCTAGGTCGATCACCGTGATTAAACGCCGTCCGGGCGTGTTGTCGGTCAGTGGTCTTGTATGTCTGGCTGTTGTTTCGCACCACTAGTTGACTTGTGGTCTCACGTCGGTGCAAATTATTTCTGCCATGTCTGCGTTGCTGTTCTTCGTACAGTTTCCTTGGATTTGGTGGCGTTAGGTAGATGCCTCTACGGGCTGAACCGGAGTCATCTGAAAAAGCGCTGGAGTTGCTGGACGACGTTCCACTCCGCCCTCGTCCCTTGGAAATGGAGACAGACAAAGCTGGAGCTGTCGATAGCTGCATCTCTTTCGGTCGCCAGTGTCGATACCCGTCAGATTTATCTTCGAATGTGTACACCGGCCCTTGTCGACACGAATGAAAGTCACTGGAAGCGTTCGAATGCTCCGACGCTTGACTACTTGAAGAACTGGAGTGGCGTCTCCCGCTCATACTGCTTCTCCCTGCACTACTTGTCTTGTCGATGCCTTGGCTCTTGGCCACCTGCTCCACTACAGACATGTGCATCGGCGGTGGAGCGTAGCCGGCACTCGCAGCTAAGACGCACGTTTTGCACGTTTGAGCTCGCTGGAACGTCCCCATCAACCCGTTTGCATCCTGGACGTACAACTTCTTGTCGTTGCGGCATTTCGAGCACACGAACTGTCCGCAGACGTCGCACTCGGCAAGCATTGCGCTGCTGAAGAAGCGCTTCGTCCGGTGGCACAAGTAACATTCTGAACTGCGATGCGTTGACGACGTCTGAAGCACCTCAATACGTTCGCGACGGTGTCGGACCATTAGTGTAAGACGTCGAATCTCTGCGCACTGTTGAAGCTTGGAGATGCTGAAGAGGTCACCTCCGCCTACATCCAGCTCTACGTTCCCCATCAGGAACGTTTCCACGATTCGATCACTATTCTGGCGAAAAAGATACCGAACAGACTGTCGCGCACGGGACGAATTGCGGTCGTACAGGTCCGGGAAGCCCGGAACATCCACTGAGTGCTCGATGTGGAAGCCTAGACGCTCTCCGTTGCTTGACTGTGTATAGCCTGTGTACTCGAGATACACGATGTGTCTGTGGCGCGTTAACTTGGTGCTCCGCTTGACCACGTACTTGTACCCAAGGAAGCCGCAGGATGTTTCTTCATCACCTCCGTCTATGGTGTGCAGTACGCCGCAGTCAGCAATGCCGTCGTACATGAAGCCTCCAAACAGTGCCAGACCTTGTTGCGTGTGCGCGCCTCCAAGCGCGTACATGACGGTCTCCAGTTTGCCCGGCGCGCGTCCTGTCATTAGGACCTCGCTTGGTGTGAGCGCCGTCAGTATCGAGTCATCAACTGTGCCGGTTTGCAGTATGTAGGCCACGTCCTTGCTGCTTGCGCCGCACTCGCGCTCACTGTAGACCGTCACCTGCTCGTCGTTCTGGCCGATTTGAATTGCTTGTGATTTGGACAGCGCACGCCATTGAGTCGCGTCCACCACGCCGTTCCTGGCGTACACGAGTGTCTCGAACTCACGCACTGTGTGCTCCAGTAACCTCTCCATCGTGACCTTGGAAGTGTTAAGTGTATCCGGACCCTGCGCCAGTTTGGGCAGCATTGTTCTAGGCAATGGGAAGGCGACCGGCGCCATTGCGTCTTTCAGAGGCTACCGATTGAGCAATGGTGTCAGAGCTTCGGCTGACGCACGCCAGTCGTGAAGACCGCCGAGCTGAGCGGCAAAGGCGGGCGATGCCCCAAAGACCACGCGTGAAATGCACTTGAAGACAACACGAAAGGGATTTTGACGGCGACTGTCGCGGCTGGTGTAATGCTGCTTGTGTGGGGTGGCGGGCGGACGGAGACCAGAGGATGTTGCACCGGCGTCGATCAGCACTTCACTTTGGGTCATAGTGAAATCAAGATGTCCCGGCCGTTATGTGGGCAAAGACCGGTCACTAGAACAGACATTTGCGGACGTTGCTCAGCAAGAGCAACTACATGTACCTGAACATGCTCAGCATGTATCGACAATGAAGAACAGTTGAGTGTTTATACTACATGTACTTGGTAGTTTATAGCTTTTCCGACTTCAGCCGGATCGATACCGTCTGAGCCGTTCCGGGCCGGACCTCGGAACTGGAGGGGGTTTGGCTCGCGAGTGCCGAATAGGTTTCCTCTCCTCAATAGTGATCGAATCCTCTCTAGGCGTCAACCGGATCAATTCGGTACCTCGAGGAGTAGCCACCCACGTCTGTCTAGCAGAACTGTAGGGCCCAGGACTCGACTGCTGCGTCTCCGGTGTCAATGGCATCTGCTCATCTTTCCAGTGTGTAGTAAACCGCCGTCTACGATCGACGGACGGACTGCGTATTGTCACGTTCATTGCTCGAGTGCTGCCACCCCGACGCTTCACCTTGGGGCTTCTGTAGTCGAGCGTCTCACGCCTGAACCGGGAGCTTCTAGGACGCCGTTGGGACCGTAACACGTCGAAGAAACTCGTGTTGGCGTCAAGGATGCAGCCAGTACAGACCGGAACCATGATCAATCGACCCATAAGCCCGTCGTGGCTGCTCACGAAAACCTGCTTGGACGCGCGGCATCTTGAGCACGCGGAACGTCCGCAAACTAAACACTCGACGACGTTGAGTGCTCCCAGGCCGCTGTTTTTACCCACGCGTTCACACGTGCTGCAAACGTTAGGGTCAATTGGACTTGGAGTTGGGCTGTCTAAATCAATGGGACTCCCCCACCGGCGCTCCTGTTTCCTACGCCACAGATACTCGCGAGCCATTTTCGTGAGTCTCTTCGTCTCTGAACAGTCTAGTAGTCTTGCCATGTTGAACATAGTCTCCATCGCGTACCGCTGTGAGATTGGCTTGACTACGAGGCCCTTGATGTCGATGTTACCGAGCATAAATACTTCCACGATCCCTTCTTCCCGTTGACGGTACAGGAACCGCGTCGACATCAACGCCGGGATGGAGTTGCGACTGCGAAGGTCCGGGAACTGAGGTAAACGCACCGAGTGCATGATGTGGTAACCAAGCTTTTCGCCGGTTCGGGTGCGCGTGAAGCCGCTGTCTTCGAGGTAGACGCAGTGTCGTCGCTTACAGAGTCGCGGGTCTCCGACCGCTTGGCTTACGTAGTACTTGATCCCGAGGAAGTGGAACGGATCCTCGTCCGTCGGTGCCTCCATCGTGTGCAAGATGCCGCAGTCCGACGAAGCGCCGTGCAGATAGCGCACCACAAGTGCCAGCTCCTCCTGAGACTTGGTCACCAATGTACTGATGGCGTTCTCCACGAAACCGTGGTGCACGCCCGTCAGCATCATCGTCGCTGGTGTGATTGCCGCGGGCGTGGAGGCGAACAACGGTGACGTCGCTGCACAACGATGGAGCGAATCACCTAAAGACTCACTCACTCGACCGGCTTGGCGTTCCTTGTAGATGATCAGCTCGTCTCTACTAGCCTGCGTCTTCCAGAATTTGGTGTCCACCTCGCCCAGACGATCGTAAGCGAAATGTTCGAACGAGCGGACGGTGTGCGCCAGCAACCGGGAGGTGAAATCCTTGCACGCCGCGTAGTCACGGTCGCGGATGGTGATGTCCGGGAGCAACTCACGGGGTAGAGGGAAGTCCCGGTCCCGAACCATTGTTCAGTGTACTCGATGGGGCTTCGTAGCCGACAAACAAGTTGGAAAGTGAGCTGGAAGATCGCCCGGCGCAATCCGAGGCAAATCGCACTTGAACGGTGGCATGACAACTTGGATCTGGTCCGAACAGCATGGTCGGCGACATACAGAAGCAATGTGTGGCCCGACGATGCCAAGCAGCGCGGCGCGACCAGATAAATGAAATCCTTGACAGCTCAGTTGAAGTTGTTCGGCCAATCGATCACGTGGTTCACCGCGACACAAGTTTCGCGCCGACCGTCACTGGTTCGATGCACGCACTACATCGCAGTTTCTGACGAGATCCACCGACATCTACACGGTCTCGATTCGAGACTCGAATACCTACACGCTATCAAGGCTTGTGCAGTACATGTACTGTACGTTTCTAGACACGGTGGGGATGTTGCGCCGGGAAAACACACCCCGACCTGAACCCAGCCAACTCAAACAAACCAGCGGAATGCAATGGTTGGCCACGTAGAGACCATTATGAAGCACTTTTACAGGGATATGTGTACTGTAGCAAGCGCTTCTGATGTCTGTACATGTAGTGTGTACTACGTTCTACTACATTGATACCTGCACAACTCCAGCATCGGACCTTTACCTGGTGCTTGCTAATCTTTGGTCCTCATCGCCGTCCTGGGGGTTCAGCCGAGTTCTCCCGTTCCCTGGCAGCGTGAAAGTAGCGCATCAAACCGGCCGAAGAGCCAGAGCCTTCTTCACGCTGTAGTCTGCTTGTTCCTCTGCTGCTCGAGTCGGAAAAACTCAAGGAATTATCACGGTCGTATCGGTCAGACAAGTGCATGGGTCGGAACGCCATCTCTTCGCCGGAGCTGCTCTTTTGCTGGGCTCGGTACTGTTGCTCGTAGTAGCTGATGTTGGCCGTCATAGTGCACACAGTGCACACCGGCACCTTGACCAGTTTGCCTAGTAGTCCGTCGTTACTAGTCACAAAGATCTGCTTGTTCGCTCGGCAACGGGAACACGCCACGTGCCCGCACACCAGACACGGCACGAGCTTGACACCACCGAGACCGCTCTTTCGTTCGCGTTGGCAAACAGAGCAGCACGTGTCATCGCCGACCGACGTCTGACGTGTAGGACGTCGTCCACGACGTTCGTCCTGCTTCCGTTTCTGGAATTCACACGCCAATTGAGTTAGTCGTTTGGTCTCGGAGCAGTCGAGCACCCGTGTCATGCCGAACATGATGTCCTCCACCACCATAGAGGCCATGGGCTTGATAAGCCAGCCAGAGACGTCGATGCTGCCCAACATGAAGATCTCAACGAGACCGTCGGCCTTCTGGCGGTAGATGAATCGCATGGATGTCATGGCACAGACCGAGTTGTGTTTGGAGAGATCAGGGAACTGAGGCAGCGCGACCGACTGCATGATGTGGTAGCCCAGAATCTCCCCCGTTCGGGACCGGGTGAGCCCCGAATACTCGAGATAAACGCTGTGCCGTCTCTTGATGATCCGTGCATCGGCTGCAGACTCCGTCACGAAGAACTTGAAGCCTAGGAAGTGAAAAGGTTTGCTCGGACTCGGACCTTCCATTGTGTGTAGGACGGCGCAGTCCGCCACGTCGCCGTGCAGAAACTTGACCACAAGCGCCAATTCGTCCTGCGTCAGCGTGACCAAAGTGCTCATGGCGTTCTCTACAAAACCCTGGCGGGTACCGACAAGAAGCAGAGTCGGCGGGATCAATGTCGCTGCAGTCGGAGAGAAAAGTTCCTGCTTCTCTACTAGTCGGTGCAGTGAATCTGCCAGAGCCATCCCCATGGAACCGCCGTCACGTTCACGGTACAGCGTAATGTCGTTCTTGGTGGACTTGGACTTCCATCGGCGGGTACCGACCACGCCGGACTCGTCGTACGCGTAGCGCTCGAACTCGTGCACTGTGTGTGCCAGAAGCTTCGTGGTCAGATCCTTGCAGTCCTGATGCACCTCGGGCGTCGCCGTGAAGTCCGGGAAGTCTCTGCGCGGCAAAGGGAAGTCGCGACGGCCCATGATAACGTCGATGTGCGAACCAAGCGTGTGCTAAACTACACGAGTGACAAACAGGAAAACGGCGAGTGGACGTGATCGCTGCTCTCCGAGTCTTGACCACGGGTGTGGCGTGGCGGCCGAAGAAGTCATCATGCACGCACAATGTCGCGTCTAAGTGGCAACAGAGGCGCGGCTAATGGCGCATGCACAGCTTTAGACAGACAGGTCACTGCTCAGGACCAACCGATGACCGGCGTTGCAAGCCGTCGCGACTTCGTGAAGACTTTGCGAGGCTTCAAAGGGAACACCGAGAGGTCCAGGACAACTTGGCACCCGCCACCTGCGCGACCGCAACGTGCGTGACAGCCAGACGTCGCGTCAATGAGCAGCACCTTCTGAAAAGCAAAGGAGACTTTGACATCGGTACGAGTTCTAGGGAATACAGCCAAACCGTTTTCTGACTCTTTTCGAGTCAGACCAGTGCGACCACCGGAACCCCGCCAAGAGCTCATCAAGTACAGCGACTTCAATTTGCCTATCCATTTGGATCTGCTTCAACGTCCAAGAGGCCATCGATTTGGCATTGTGTTGAGACTGCTAACACGTCTTGATTCAGGACAGATAGCTTATCTCGCCCAAAGGTGTAAATGTTCGGGGGGGGTTCCAGTCTGAAGACCGTTGTCTCCGATCGTGAGCAACATCCGTTTGACAGTGGGTGTCACTTCCTGCGTTACTTTGCCACAGTTGACCTGCAATGCACGCTGTAGTCGTAATATTGTACTTCTCAATTTATTTTACGGCATAATGGATGTGCTTCACTTTTTCCAGTCGGTCACTACCTGCATCTTAACCTGTTGCTGCATGTGTTGTGCGAGGTAGATCCCATTCACTTGTGTCTTATAAGACGTAGCCTCAGCCATACTAGTGAGCTCCACTAGCCGCGCCATCATAGCCATTGCGTCGGACGCTCCACCGTCCGATGTCTGCTTCTTCATTTTGCTGCTCTTGGTCTCAGCACCAACGGACTTGGAGTAGCCTGCATCGTCTACCTTGGACAAGTTCGTCGTACCGGAATACGATCGGGACGACTTCAGTTGACGGCGAGCGAGTCGGTTAGGCACCTCGTACTCTGGAGACGTACACGGTACTGCGATCTCTGCTGCGTGAGGGTAGAGCGTCGCTCCTTGATGCACGAAACTTGGAGTATCCGGTGTTGGTGGTGTCTTCGTCCTTCGCCGCCTAGCAGAACTAGTCTCTTCATACAAAATACCGTCAAAAGCAAGTCTTCTTTGTGATGTAGTACTGTCGACAACAGACTTGGAAATGGAGTCACTATCACTTGAGTTCGTGCTGATACTGCCTTGATGTGATCTCTGTGATCGTACACGTTCGACTGGAGCTTCGTACGTCCCAGTGTTGGCGCGCATGACGCACTTGGAGCACGCCTGGATCTTGCAGAAGCTGCCCATGATGCCGGCGCTGTCGCTGATCCATACACGCTTAGTGGATCGGCAGCGTGGGCAAACACCTTGACCGCACAAGTGACAGGCTACGAGCTTGCTTGGTTTCCCAAAGCTGCAGACGTTGCAGCTCTCTCCAGCCACGTACGTGGGCGCATTAGAGCAATGCGAGTACGATTGATCCAGGTCGCCACTGAGAAGTTCGTCCCGGTATCGCCTCCGGTTCTTCGACATGTCTGTGAGCCGACGAACTTCGGCCAAGTCGAGCAACCGGGTGACGCCGAACTGCGCGCCGGCCGAGAACATACTAGCAATTGGCTTGACGATCATGCCAGACAAGTCCATGTTGCCTAACATGTAGACCTCTACCACCCGGTCGCTCTTCTGTCGGTAGAGATAACGGGAGCTCTGCAACGCGCGGATGGAGTTGTGGCCTGTGAGATCGGGGAACTGAGCCAATTCCACAGACTGCATGAGGTGGAAGCCCACGATCTCTCCTGTGCGAGTCTTCGTCATCCCGCAGTACTCGAGGTAGAGCGAGTCGCGGTGCTTCACCACCAGCGCGTTGGTCGGGGACCGCTTGACGAAGTACTTGTAGCCCAGGTAATGGTACGGCGCGTCGTCGCTTGGGTGCTCCATGGTGTGCACCACGGCGCAGTCAGCCACGTCCTGGTGCATGTAGGTGACGACCAAGGACAGATCTTGCTGGCTCTCAGTTACCACGGCACTCATGGCGTCTTCCACGCGTCCAGGGCCCCATCCAGTCAGCATCATCGTCGGCGGGGTAAGTGCAGCCTCAGTGCAGGAAAACGTGGGGCTCTTCAAATTGCAATGACGCAATGTCTTGTTCAACTGGTGGCTGGTTACACCCACGTCCCGTTCCCGGTACATGTTCATATCTTCGTGCGAGTACTGCGATTTCCAGCGCTTGGTGTCGACAAATCCCTTACGGTCGTACGCGAACTTCTCGAACTCACGCAACGTGTGCGTCAGCAACGCGGTCATGAGCTTTTTGCCATCGTCGTGTTCCTGCTGACTCACACGGAGCTTCGGCAGGTGCTCTCTAGGAATCGGAAAGCGTCTCCCCATGGTTGTCAACTGCAAGCGCTTGCGTTGGAGACGGCAACTCAAGGAATGAGGCGGATCAAGTGCAAACAATTTTGAATGGCGCGTGGCGTGAAGGTCTGGCGTGAATCAACCCCAAGGCCGGTGTTTGCACACCAGCTTCTGCGTGCCGATCCGACGGGCAGACGTACACCGTTGCATGACTAGAGTAGGCGTCAAATGGTGACGCTCTTGATGGCATGAGGCCATGCGGTCGGTTCTAAAGTAGCGGAGACCTTCGCGCTGCATGCTCAAGTCGAAGCTCGAGCACAGCTAGCCGCGATGTGCCCATCTGGGTTGGTGCACTGATGCGGGAGCCTGTGCGACTGCCGTGCATTTCATGTGTCACGGATGCAGACCGCTTCAATCTCCGGATGCTGCGCTCTTGCCGCACCCCAGTGTATCTGCGATCTTGCCAGTCTGGCATGAATGAATCCATCTGGTCTTAGCGCTGATCGCCCGCCAGCGCGATCTTCGAGTTGACCTCGTCTGATGTCGCAAGTTTCAACGAGTCTGCTTGACGTGTCTCCGTCAATAGTAGACTGAGCAACATAGCAGCGTGGATACACGTTTGGGCAGCATTGGTATTGTCCGTGGCGAGACTTGATGGGCATCGGGATGCCTGCACAGCAGGTCGAAGTCGTCAAAGTCCACGTTGGACTTCCAGTGACGTTCGACCAGACCTCGGTGCTGTTGCATCCGGTCGCCGGGAGCCGGCTGTACATGTACTCGCTTCAGACGTTATTGGTGCAATGCAATAAATTTATTTGTCTGAGCCTTGGGCTCTTCATCATAACAATTCACTCTAACGTACATGCTCTCTTCCTGGCGAGCTGGGGCAGCAAGGGACGACTGTCTCCTGCCAACGGGGGACGAATAGTTGTCGAATCGGCTTAAACCCACGAGCTCACAGGCGGTTGACGAACTTGAGAGCGACTGGCCTGCACCTCCATCTTGAGCTCTTCTCGCCAGTGCTGTTCGCAGTAGATGCCGTTCAGGTGCGCCTTAGCCGACGTGTCCTCTGCGATCTTGCTCAGTTCGAACAAGCGAGTCATCATCGCTCGCTGGGCCGGCGACGTACCCGCCGGGATCTGCGGGTCGATGCTGGCCCTTGGCTTGGGCAGCGCTCCATAGATTGGGCCGTCGTCCGGTGCGGGGATGGAGATGCGTGTGCGCGCCCGAGGCCTACCCAACTCCGCTTTGACATGTCGGAAACCACGATCGGAGTACGATTTCTCGTCCACCGTAGGCTTGGTCCACCGGCGGTTGAGATGCGGCGCAACAACGTCGATCTCTTCTTCCTGGTCGAGCACCGAACTCACAGGTAAACTGGAGCCGCACCGTTTTGGCTCCTTGGGCGAAGGCTTACTCGTCGGGTACGTATCACGGCGCTTGTCAGGTGAACGCACGCGGCTTGATGTGTGCTGTGACTCAATGGAGGGCGGTTTGGGTGCCTGAGGTTCAGGAGTCTTTGGCTTCGAGAATTTCCTGGGCTTAGGCTTGTGGAAGTCGAATTTGATCTCGCTGTTGGGCGTGCACAAGACGCGCTGGTGCGGGGACAGGAAGCTGCCAGTGTTAGCACGACGCACGCACACTCTACACGCCGGCACCTTTGTGAAGTCTCCGAGGATTCCCTGACCATCGCTCACGAAGACGCGCTTGGGGCTGGTGCACTTCTTGCACACGGTTCCACCGCACAGGTCGCAATTGACCGTCTTGTGCTTTGAGGTGCTACGGTTGCATACCTTGCAAGACGACGAACCTCCCAGTATGGCCGTGCTCGCACCGAAGTTGCGCTGCTTGCGCGCCATCTGAGAGAGGCGACGCACCTCGGCCAGCTCCAGTAGCTTGGTCACACCGAAGAAGACGTCGACGGTGAACATGTTGGCCAGCGGCTTGAACATGCGGCCAGAGATGTCCATATTGCCCAGCATGAACACTTCCACCGTGTGGGTGCTCTTCTGGCGGTAGATATAGCGCGTAGACTGCAACGCGCGGATGGAGTTGTAGTCGCTCAGGTCCGGGAACTCCGGCAGTTCGACTGAGTGCATGATGTGGAAGCCCAGCTCTTCGCCCTTACTGGAGTGAGTGATGCCACTAAACTCGAGGTAGACGCTGTGGCGATGCTTAAACAGCAGCCCCTCGGTGGGCGATTTCCTGACGAAGAACTTGTAGCCGAGGTAATGGTACGGCTCCTCGTGCGTCGGCTGCTCCAGTGTCTTGAGGATGGCGCAGTCAGCCACGTCCTGGTGCTTGAACTTAACTGCTAGTGCCAGGTCGTGCTGGCTTTCAGTGACGACGGCGCTCATGGCGTTCTCGACGCGTCCTTGGCCGTAACCTGTAAGCAGCATCGTGGGCGTCGCCAGCGTCTCGACGGTGGACGAAAAGAGCGGCAGGTCGAGTCTGCAGTGACGAACTGAATTGAAGACGCTATTGCCCGTCACGCCGGTCTTACGTTCCCGGTACAGCTCGATGTCGTCGCGATACGTGTGCGGCTTCCAGCGCCGGGCGTCGACGATGCCGCTGTTGTGGTACGAATGGAACTCGAACTCGCGGATGGTGTGTGCTAGAAGTTGCTGCATGAGCTGTTTGCTGGCCTTGTGCTCCTCCTCACTCACCTCGAGCGGAGGCAGCGACTGAATCGGGAACCGGTGGCTCATGAGGACCTTCGGATCAATAACGTATCAAAGTGGTCGCGTTCGTGCAATTCGAGAAGTGAGTTCGAACGACGAAGAGCACCGAAAAGCGGACCATGGATCAGATGAAGTCGGTTTGGGAAGTGCTGAGCAAGGCACGAGTTCCATGACAGAGCAAGGCAACTCTCGGTGTTTGGCTCGAGATTTTGCATGGACAAGGTGCGGACCAGGGGATCCGATGGCGGGACAAGTCAAATGATGGAAGGCTTGGATGGTGAACGGCGAGTCCTTCGACCACTTTGGGCTTTTGTATCTGGCGGTAAACTCGATGAATCCGCGCGCGGGACCATCGTGAATCCGAGGTTGTGTCCCAGCTTGCAAAGCCCCGGGGTCTGGTCGTAAGTTATGATGCCCATAGATTGCGCACGTGATCCTCTCGCCACCAGTTCGGCGGCACCGAGAGCGTTCTACATGTGACTGAATTGCATCCTGAAGCAGTCGTTTGCTGGACAGACACACAGGCAGAAACCACGCGATACGTTGCCTCGACCAGACTGGCAGCACTGCCTTCCTTCTTTGTCCGGTGAGATTCATTCGCGTCGACATTAGAATTCCGCTGAATGCAGAGATGTATGCCTAGTTGCAAAAGAACGCCGACAGCGAGAGCAAAGAAGGTTTTCACTGCGATGACAACCAGCTTGTATCCGTTTGTACACCGGCAGACGCCATCATTGGGTCAACACCAGCGGTCAGTAAATCATTCTGAGAATGCGGTGGACCACCAAGCACTTCACGTACACTGCGCGTACACCTCGTGTCCGCGTCTGCCCCAGTGGACATTGACACTGCAGTCAGTCCCAATTTTCTGCTTCGTTCAGAGCATCATACGAGATGGCTTCAATGAGATTCGCAGGTCTTGGTCCTACCACCATCACCGAAAAAGGACTTCAAGCAGCAGCTTCAAGTCTTCAGACACTTCAACTAGGTTTGAACAAATAATATAATATATGCCTAGCCTAGACAAACGGCTACGATTGCCAGTCCTTCGGTTTCCAGCTCAGAGCTGTTCTACGACATTCGACGGGCGCGAGACGTCAAGTACGCACTGGTTTGTTCGGCTACATCATTGAGTTCCAGTAGGCGAGCGTACAGCACGTCTTGAGGAGAGCTGCCCACCGAGTTTCCAGACGAGTACGACCGCGAAAACCGATTATTGCTGCCACTTGTGCCCCCAGGCGTTCGACGATCATGCGGCGACAAGTTTGACACTGGCACTGGAGGTTTCCCGGCGCTGTTGGAGCGGACGATAACCCGCGACGACTTAAGGTCAGGCTGCGGTTGTACAGGCAATGCAACATCTGCAGTCAATCCCCGACGGGATCGAGGTGAACAGCCCCAGTTGCGGCAATTGCCTCTGTACGAACGCGTGAGCTGGTTCTGCTGCGTTGGACTGGCGCGCGTGACCGGCGTTGGCGCGATCGCTAAGGAGTACGAACCAGCAGAAGAATTCGCCGAATACGATGAAGATTTGGGTCGAGCATCCATGTCAGAGACGGTGGCAGATACTGATGCCACTGCAGCGGAGACGCTCTTGTCGGGTCGAGCACTGAGTGGATCTACACTGTGTTGAGGGCTCCTTCCTCGACTCTGACCGGAGCTTCCACTGGATGATGATGAGTTGGAGAGTTGTTGCAGACGAGAAGCCCCCATCGGAGCTTGAGGAGAAACAACAGGAGCTGGAGGGGGTTGGTGCAAAGTCTCGTTGGCCTCGACAATGCAGGCCATACAAACGGGCACCTTCTGGAACTTACCCAAGATGTGGTCCGCGTTGGGCACGTAGATCCTCTTGACGTCACGGCAGGTTGAGCACGCGAATAGTCCACAGCACTCGCATTTCACCAGCAGTTTGGATCCAGCGCTGAGCAGTGTGTTTTTCTTGGGAGTTTTGCCACAAAGCTGGCATTCATCGGCGTCTGGGTGGCGAGAACGCACTAGCACGGACGGACGGCGTTCCTGGACCATGTGCGTCAAATTCTTGGCCTCAGCGCAGTCTGTGAGCTGCACGAGCGCGAACAACGTGATCTGCGCCAATTTGTCCGCAATAGGCCTGATCACCATGCCGGAAATGTCCAAGTTGCCCAGCATGAAGACTTCTACGACCTCATGACTGCGCTGGCGGTACAAATAGCGCACAGACTGCAGTGCACGGATGGAATTGTAGCTGGTCAAATCCGGGAACTGCGGTAGGCTCACCGAGTGCAACAACACGTAGCCCAGGACTTCTCCTTGACGCGTGGTGCATGTTCCGCTATACTCGAGATACAGCGAGTCACGATGCTTGACGAGACCCGGCGCGCCGGGAGATTTGCGCACGAAGTACTTGAAGCCTAGATAGTGATACGGTCTCTCTGATGTCGGTGACTCGAGCGTGTGCAGCACTGCGCAGTCAGCTACGTCCTCGTGCATGAAGTTAACAAGCAGTGACAGATCGTCCTGCGTCTGCGAGATGGCGGCGCTCATGGCGTTGGCCACGCTGCCAGGGCTACAGCCGGTCATCATCATGGTTGGCGAGGATAAAGCTGCAATTGAGTCACTATTGGGCAGCATGGCGTCCTGTCCGAGTTCTGATGCCAGTCTGGAGCTGGTAGCGCCCGCCACGCGCTCCTTGTAGAGCTTTAAGTCGTCTTGGGATCCAACTGGTTTCCACCGCGCCGTGTCCACGACGCCCTGCGAGTCGTACGCAAAGCTCTCGAACTCCTGCACCGTGTGCTGTAGCATCCTGTTCATCATCAACTTGGACAGTCGGTGCTCTTCCGGCGACACCTTGACGTTAGGTAGCAGTAGCCGTGAGACTGGAAAGCTTGGCGCCATGGCTGTTGATCAAGAGTGGCAGGAACCACAGTGCAACGGGAGAGGTCAATGTCGCTGAATGGAGCAGGTACGGGTGAGCTCGTTCCCTCGAAGAGGCAGACGCTTGAACTGCAACGAGGTTCTTGCCCTGCAGGAAAGGCAGTAAGCTCGGTGCTGATGGAGCAGTCAAACGTAAATGTGTCCACAGCGCTTGAAAAAACGAATACCGACATGCAATCGAGATCGGCCGGCGCTGCAGTGCAGATGGTCCTCCAGCCGTGGTATGTGCCGCTCTATCTCACGCGTAGAGGATTCACTTGAACGTCTCTGTTCCTGGCAAATGGAGACTCTCGCAAGCATTTCGCATTGCTTTCGCCTTCCACTGAGCAGGATCCGTAGCCCGTAATCCCGAGGCGAACGTCATTACTCTTTGGTGATCTGCAGCGGCAATTTGGCGGATACGTCTGGCGAGAACGAGGAGTGTCTGTATCCTGTCTTCACTGGTGAACGGACTTGAAAAGGGATCCAAGGCTATCCCTCCCTGGCTTCGAAAGCTTTGGCGAAGGGATCAAGCAATCTAGGATGCCAGGCAAGCTGCTTCTCGAGAAGCGAAGGCGCTTCCCGCTGAACACCATCCAAGTCCCTGGACCAGAGAAAGTGATTTAGTTCACGATGCCGACGTGATCCCCAGCTCACCAAGACTGTCCTGGTCATTTCGATGGGGCTGGTCGAGCTTGAAGTTGTTTCGGTGGCAGTGCCACGTTCGACTTCAACATGCACAGTAATGTCGGCTAAACTTGCACATGAACGCATACAGCACAGCAAACGACAACGGATTCATATTGAGTAAAGTTAGTCTGAAGCTTAGAAGATACTTTAGGTGCCTCTCCTTCTTCGCGATCGCATTTGCTGCGAGAGGAAGGCCCCATTCTGCTGCGTCGTGTTGTACGTTGACTCGGCTACACGGTTCAGCTCTACCATACGCGCGAACAGGTCGTTCTGCTGCGACTGCGACGACGGGGTAGTAGAGTGCGTGTACGCGCCACTAGATGAAGAAGCGAAAGCTGTACCTGTAGATGCCACACGCCGTAAAGCATAGTCGCGATGGGAACGCGACACCAGAGCTTGCTCTCTGGTTGGCTTCGTATCAGGCGGTTGCAGTGCTATCAGTTGGTGTTCGCGTAGAGTCAACTGCTGCTGCTGTACGCGACGGCTGTTGCTAAACTGCTGGATGCGATGTGCGCGCTCTGTTGATGTCTTGACAGCATTAGCACGCCTCTGCTGTTGCAGCTCCATCTGCTGGTCGTTCACAGTGTACACCAGTTGATGACCGTGAGCACGAGTGTGCATGCCCATAGGAGACACTGGGACGACTGGGCACTCCCGGACGCTTTGGGAGCTCACAGTGCTGGCCGAGCTTGCCACGCTCTCGTTCCTGTCTCGACGTAGAAGTTGCGGTGTCAATAGATCTTCAGAAGACGCTGATGGACAACTCGAGTCCGAGCGAGAACGCGTTCCTGAACTTCCCGAGGATGACGCTCCCCGACGGCGTCGATCTCGCGAGCCTTCGCGGTCAAGCTGAAGGTGCTCTGACATAACAATGAGCATCTGAGGCTCGTCAGGCTGAGAGAGCGCTCGGTTCGCAGCTAAGATGCAGCTCTTGCAGACCGACAGCTTCCTGAATCGCCCAATAATCCTGTTCGCATCCATCTCGAACACTTTCTTGTCCGACCGGCACCGCGTACAAACGGCGTCGGCGCAGAGTTTACATGCTGCTAGCGATGCACCCCCGAACAGCTTTCTTTTCTGTCTACACATACTGCACTCTAGCGCCATCGACACGCGCTTGCTTTGCTGTCTGCGGGTATCCTGCCTGGTCTGTTGAGCTCTCCACATCTGCGTGAGGCGCTTTGCTTCGGCGCACGCAACTAACGTCGCAAGGCCAAACAACGCGTCGTCCAGGAATGTCGACGCAAACGGCTTCACGGTCAAGCCGGGGATATCTAAGTTGCCCTGCATGAAGACTTCGACAACATCTTCGCTCTGCTGTCGGTATAGATATCGCACCGAATGCAGCGTCCGGACTGAATTCCGCGCTGTCAAAGGCGGGAACGTCGAGAGTTCTACCGAGTGCATGAGATGGAACCCAAGTCGTTCACCTCGTGTCGTCTCCGTATAACCTGTGAACTCAAGATACACCGAGTCCCGATGCTTGAGGAGCCTTGTGCCAGCTACAGGAGCCTTACGGACGAAGTACTTAATGCCTAGAAAATGGAACGGGTCCGTCTCTGTCGGTGTCTCGATCGTCTTGAGCACGGCGCAGTCCACAACGTCATCATGATGCATGAAGCTCAGCATGAGCGCTAGATCCTCCTGTGATTTACTAGTCACTGCATCCATTGCGTTCTCCACCTTGCCGCGCGCGAACCCGGTCATCATCATACCCGGTGGAGTTAGCGGGGCAACGGTGGAGCTTTGAGGCAAAACGTCCGCCTTGTCTAACGCGAATGCTAATGGCGCACCGGTCGCGCCTGCTTCCCGTTCTCGAAAGACTCGCAGGTCGTCCTTGGAGCCCACCGCCTTCCACTGCGATGTATCCACCTCCCCGCCATTGGCATACGTGTGCCGGTCGAACTCCCGTACGGTATGTTGCAGCATCCGCGTGACCATCCGCTTCATCGCCCGTTGCTCGAGCCGCGACAGGTCGATCTTGGGTAGCTGGACGCGTGCGATCGGGAAACCGGCGTTCGAGCTCATGCTGTTGCCGGTTGTGAGCGCTAGCTGTCCTGTAAGCGACTGTGGAGAAGCAGGCCACGGCTAGCGAGACCAGACGTGTCTGTGCAGCGTTGAGGGTGGGCCGACAAGACCACGCACTTGAACTCCACGCGTGGGATTAAGAAGTGACGCTCGGCCAAAGGATGGCCAACAAAGGACACTTTGACCAAGTCTCCGCTGGAAAAGCATTGCCACATCGACTTCCTGTAGCGTGCAGGGCGATGCCGACATGTTCTATACTTTTAGCGCAGCAGGTGGGGAGCTGTCCCATCCGCGATGTATCCACGCGTGATCTGAATCAGACGCGCGTTGGCCAGGAAGCTCTCATTTGGTGCGATCGGATTAAACTGCCCAACTTCCTTCGTTGTTGAACTGAACCAGGTCAGTAGATCACGAAGGTGGCATCTCATCAAGCTCTCATCAAGCTGTACATGTTCGTGTATTGACTTTTTATAACGCGTGAGTGCAACGAGACAACTACGTGTCCTCTACCTGAGGATTAACGCTTCAACATCAATTCCTCTTCATGTTGACCACCTTCAGAGCCGCTCTCCTATCTGGTTGCGCAGCACTGGGTTGTATCGTCGCTCGTAGAGGCCGTAGACTAGCCCAGGAAGCAAGAAGCCTAAGATAACAAGTGTGGATGTCAAGCTCCGGAACGTGTCGAACACAATGTAGCACAATGCGCTGGTGGGTAGCGTCGCCAAGGCTGCAAGAACACGAGTGCCACCTGGGACGCGCACGGGGCGAGGGATGTATGGCAGTCGTTGACGCAGACGGATCGCAGCGAGGATGATCAGGAGCTGCACCGCCCCAGCGAACGCATTGGCCATTGGTAGCAGGTCGTTGAAGTCGACGTCCAGCAGAGCCATCGTGAAGATGGCAGTGGCGCCGATAGACACGTACGGAGCGTCGAAGCGAGTGCTGCGTGACGCGAAACAGCTCGGTAGGAGCTGCACGTCACTCATTCCAGACAGCTGGAACGACTTGCAGAAGATACCAGAGACGAACAGCCCCGCGACAGAGCAGCACGAGGAAAAAACGAAGAAAGCTTTCAGTACGGAGCCTCCGATGGCATCGGCAAGTGCTGGGTACGAGTCATGCGTGAAGTACGTCCAGTTCGGGTCATCAACAAGGATGGCGGCGGGCATTGGGACTAGATATGTTAGAAGCGTCAGCGCCACGGTGAACGCGATGGCTCGCGGGTAAACCCGTGCCGGATTGGACACTTCACCGCCAAACACCGAGGCCATGTTGATGCCGTCAAAAGCCCAGAAGAGCGAGTTGAGTAGTAAAGCCCAATCGATCTCTACGGGGCCAACTTGTTCATCGTCACCTAGGTCCTTGCGAATGATGTTGGTCTCGTGTCGGACTTCGAACAGGTCGCCAAAGTCACGTGCGCGGGTGTATCCCCATACGGTGAAGATCAAGACCGGGAGCAGCACGCACACCAGTAATATAATGCACGTGCGAGAGACAATTCGAGTGCCAACGAGGCACGGGAGTGTGAACAATATCGCTAGTGCCAATTTGACGGCGTACGAAGCGATCCCTGAAGAGATGGAGACGTCATAGTAGTCATCTAAGATCTCGAGCAGATATCCCGGCAGCAACGCCGTATTGAAAATGCCAGCCACCCACGACCACCAGCCAACTTGAAATCCCCAGAACGGACCGCAAGCGTTGAACACCCAGACCGTAAAGCCGCCGTCTTCAGGGAATGCACAACAGAGTTCGGCTACGATGAAGGCGTACGGCCCCGTCACAAGAAGAGGGAAAAGCAGCATTGCTGGAAGGCCGATCGCAGGCCCCGCGGAGGAAATAATGGTCTCAGAGCCCAATGGCCCACCACAGCCGAAGAAGTAGGTCACTGCCACAATGGAAAGAGTTCCCATAACGCGGTGATGCACTGGAGCCCCGTTCGACTTCCTGTACGCTCCATCGGCGTCGAGTACAGCTGTGTCCATGTCACTGCTGATAGGAAACACAAATCAAGCACATTAGAGTCATCCGGTTTAGGAAGTTGCTCAACGTACACGAAGACAGCAGTCATGGTCACTGGAGGCTGAGGTCGTAGCGGGTGAATGTCCTTGTGAGATCAAGATAAGGATCGTCTCCGTCATGGTCAGAGGTCAGTTTTCCACCGACGTTGCTGGCTTTCCACACTCTCCGGCTTTCGCTCAATGGTCTCCCTCATATTTTCTATGCCAACAAGACTAACGTTCTCACCGAGAAATCGTGCGCGTGTGTCAATACGAAGGTAACTTGACTCAGTGGGTACACTCACAGTCTTCTTTCACGCTTACTACGAATATGACAGCTCTCGAGCTCATCCACCAGATCAAATTGTACAACCCAAGCTTTTGTCGTTCTTTACCAGCCTTCATCAAGCCTATAACGTTAGAAGACGGCGCAGGAGAAACGCCGTTGATCGTCTCGATGGCGCGCGTAGAATCCGTAGGCGAGTCCAGGCAGAAGGAAGGCCAGAATGATCGCCGACGACGTCAGGTCAGAGAACGCGTCGACAACGATGTAGCACAGCATGATGGTCGGGAGAATGGCCAAAGCGGCAATGACTCCTTCTCCTCCTGGAACTTTGGTCGGCCGTGGAATGTAGGGTAAAGTCTTACGTAGTCGAATGGCCGTCAGCATGATGAGGAGCTGCACGGCACTCGCGAAGACGTTGGTCATCGGCAACAGGTCGTCGAAGTCGACGCCCAACAACGCAATAGTAAACACGGCCGTGACGCCGATGGACACGTACGGAGTGTCGAAACGGGTGCTGCGCCACGCGAACCACGACGGCACCAACTGCGAGTCGCCCATACCCGCCAGTTGAAAGGCCTCGCAGAAGATTCCGGAGACGAACAGCCCTGCAGCGGCACAGCACGACGAGAAGACGAATAGCGCTTTGAGTACTGGACCACCGATGGATTCGGCGATCTGGGGATACGAGTCGCGCGTGAAGAATGTCCAGTTGGGGTCGTCGACGATGATGGCCGCTGGCATTGGTACTAAGTAAGTCAGCACCGTTAGTACAACCGTGAGAGTGATGGCACGCGAGTAGATGCCAGCCGGATTGGCCACTTCCCCACCGAACACTGAAGCGATGTTAATGCCGTCGTATTTCCAGAAGAGGGTGTTCAGCAGCAGTGCCCAGTCGATGGCCTTCTCGCCCACTTGGATGTTGTCACCCGCGTGCTGCTCGACCCCTTCGTGGCGAACTTCCGTCAAATCCACGTAGTCCCGAGCGCGTGAATACGCCCAAACGGTGAATATAAGCACCGGGACCAGTACGAAGAAGAGCAGAGCCACACAGCAGCGAGATGCGACTTTCGTTCCGAGAACACTTGGAAGCGTGAACAGGATCGCGAGAGCAGTCTTAACGGCGTAACAAGCGACGTCCGATTCAATGGAAACCCCATACGCGTCATTTAGAATCTGCAGTAAGAAACCTGGTAACAGTGCCGTATTGAAGATCCCAGCCATCCAGGACCACCAACCCACTTGGAAACCCCAGAACGGTCCGAAGGCATTAAGAACCCAGATAGCAAAACCACCGTCTTCTGGAAAGGCACAACACAATTCCACCACGATATACGCGTACGGACCGGTGACGAGCAACGGGTAGAGTATCATAGCTGGGAGACCGATAGCCGGACCGGTTGACGAAATGATCGGCTCGGATCCAAGCGGTCCCCCACAGCCGAAGAAGTAGGTGACGGCAGCGATGGAGAGCGTTCCCATGACGCGGTGGTGCACTGGGCGGTGGATTTGACTCGATTTGCGGTACGGAGCTTCAAGGACGGCAGGATCCATAGCTTCAAGATCACTACATGTAGATGAAGAAACAACAAATAGTAAGTAAACTAATGGTCAATTAGCAGTGGGAAGTGATAACACTCTACGTGGAGCCTGGAGACATTGACGAAAGCAGTGCAGGCTGTGGTGAGAGTTTGATGGTTCTTGGAGGTTACAGGCGAATTCAATTGTGATTCAGACGCTGAGCTAGGGCATCGCTCTTGAGACGGATCCACACGTTTTTTTTCCCTTCCATTTCTCCTTCGATTCCTGGACAATAAAAGGTTTCATGAAGAAAGCTTTCTCGAAAGTGGTTGACCAGCTGCAAGGGTTTTAGTCGGACTGCAACGTCGTTTTCTTAAAATGTACCCATGGATCAAAAATAGAGACAGAAGCCTATTTTAGGGACTATTATATCGCCAGTCGCCCCCCCATGGTCACCGAGGAGGTACCAGGACATGCAGACGCCAAGGTCTCTTCAGTCACTTGCTCACTGCCGCTCAACCCTGAGGCGCTGGATGTGCGACGTCGACGCAATCGAGAATCGATGCGGCGCGCGCGTGTGCGACAGCAGGAACAAAAGTTAGAGATGCAATTGCAGATTCGGCAGCTTGAAACGCAGTTAGCGGAGCTCATTGCCACGTCGCACGTGAAGCAGAGCAATTCGCTAGTGTTCGGCCAGTTACTGCAGCAAACGGAGCAACTTCGGACTCAAAAACGGGAGCTGGAGGACAAAATACAGCAGTTCGAGAACTTCCGGGCCAAATTGCATGTAGAGCAGCAGGAGGACAAAGAGCGGAAGCGACTGGCGAAACGGGAACTTGAAGTCGACGCAAATCGTAGCAGCACACCGGAACAGAGAAACGAGAAGGTTCCAGGTCGACCAGTGTGGGTGTCGGCCAATCTGGCTCAGGAGCTGCTACAATTCGCCACGAAAATGTTCCTGGACAATGCAGCACGCACTGATGCACTGGTGCCAAGAGCCAACGTGGTATTGGGGTGGAGAGACAAGAGAGCAATTGTGGACGACACGTGGGCTCAGTTCCTATTGATTAAGGAGTTCCCACGCCAATTAGCTGCATCGCTCGTGGAGAAGACGTGGAAGGCTACAGTTAACGTGAATGAAATGAGAGAAATGCTCAAGTGGACGGCCGGGATGGAAGTGCGACATCAGTTGAGTGAAAACGCCTACGTTGTGAGTCGAGAACTTCACTTGCCCAACTCAACAGACGCTGACCACCCCATTCGCTACAAGTATCAACTCGTCATCTTCCGTGCGGAGACTCCGAACGGCTTCATCATCAGTACACAGAACATCAACTTGACTGCAGACACGACTGTGGCTCAAATGCTGGACCAGAGACTGCTGCGCTTGGCAAGCATTCCGCTTGTTACAATGTACGGCTTCCAGTTTGAGCGGCAATACTGTGACAAAACAGGAGAGGAAGTTGGTTGTCGAGTCAAGCTGGCAGGCAGAACGAGCGATGGATCGTTGTCTTACGCTCACAACGTGCTGACTGAAGCTCTACCGTCTATTTTGCGATGGGAGAACACGTACGTTGGTCCCATTCTATGCGTTACCAGCACTTGAACGTCGACTGCTGTACGAAAAGCAGTAGAAAAGAGTTCATTTACAACAGTTTTATCATAACAACGGTGTCTAAGGCGGAGGTTGATCACCTTAGTCGTCCTCATCGGTTCAACAAGTGGTTGTAGACGACTTCCTCACGTTGAATTTCCCCCGTCGGGAGATTCCTGGACGCCAGGAAACAACCAAGACAGAAATTGTAGGCGTGGGCTGCCATCCTCGACGTTGTGTGCCTTGACCGCACCACTAGGTTCTTACTAACACTGCAATGCTTGCATACACACTACACCACAAGAAGTCAATTTCAAGTGACAACTACAGACTGTAAGAAAGTAGAACAACGTACCTGATGGCAGACTGTGCACTCTACACTTTGTGTCGAGAAGAATTTGCCGATCGTTTTGTGACAGTAGGAACACACGCTCGGGTCTTCACTCTCCGACAGTTGAGTCGCGCTTGTCTGTTCGGTTGACGATGACGAAGACGACGATGACTTGGACGTAGCGAAGGTGCTGGTTGAATCTGTTCCTTGTGCTGTTTTGTGCAGGTACCAGCGCAGCTTCTTGCCTTCTGCACACTCGATGAGCGCCCCCATACTTAAGATACTGTTCGCAATCTCCTGCAGTGCGTAGAACGAGAGCATGGCGCCACCGGGGTCTACCACTGCGTGTGCGAAAGCCTCGACGATCTGGTCGCTTTGCTGTCGGAAGATGACGCAGAAGGACATGCTGGCCCGGACGATATTCAGGTGCTTCAACTCGGGCAGGTCTGGATGTGTCACAGACTGAGCCACGCTGTACCCGATGCGTTCGCCGCGTGACGAGGTGGCAAACCCAGTGCCCGTGAGCGTCACGTAGTCTCTCTGCTTCACGATCGCACCGAGGCCTGGAGCTGAATAGAGGAACCAGGCGACACCAAGGAAGTCGAACGGGTTCTCCTCGGTAGGACTCTCAAGTGTACCCAGCATCACAGAGTCTTCCATACCGTCCTTCGAGTAGATCCCTCGTCTCCGAAGCGAAGCTGAATCGTGCACGAACATGCCGTACATGACATCGTCTAGTGAGCCTACAGCCGTCCCCACGCACACTACAACCGGGATCTTAGTAGCTACTGAAAGGGACGACGCCGGTCCGATTAGCAGTGCGTCGTTGTCCATTTCAAATGAATCCGGCGACGATGTCGAGTCTGAAGCTGCTGCTGCCGTTACCGACGTAGACGTACTGGGACTGACACCTGAGTCAACACTACCCGACCGCTGGCGATAGACCTTCATGGCTCCTTTCGTGCGGACGTGTTTCCATCGACGTGGATCCAACGACCGGTTCCGCTCGTACAGGAAGTCCTCGTACAGCGCACGCGTCTCGTAAAAGCTTTCGTCCGCGATGCTGCGGTACTCGTGCGCGTCATCGTCTGTCAGCGTCACCGGCGGCAGTATTGTCGAGCCGATGAACGTGCGCAACGGTGCGTCCGACATGATCTCGGTGGATTACTTGTCACTCAGTTGCGAGATTTTCCGTACTAGTGATTCTTTCGCGGTTGACGTGACTTGTTCGAGGGAGTTCTCGAGAATGAAGCGCTCTGCACACACTTCGCTCGCCCTTCAGCATGTCTCCGTTGACTCTCCTCACGGAGAAAACCGTCATGGTCCTACACTCGCAGAGGCCGGACTGCAACTTCGTCGTGTTGTAGCATGATGTGGCTGCGCCTGACTTGACTCACGACTCCACGCCGAGGCTATCTGCTTGAAGCAGGTTGCTTGG
Organism: Phytophthora citrophthora; assembly: GCA_031305395.1. NCBI lineage: Eukaryota > Oomycota > Peronosporomycetes > Peronosporales > Peronosporaceae > Phytophthora > Phytophthora citrophthora. Next base: position 1,051,361 of record JASMQC010000013.1, read on the forward strand.
AGACCATGTACCTGGCTTCGGAGAGAACTTCGGGCCAGCGTATTGCACTGTTGTGGCAATATGGAGACGAACTTGAGTTGAACGAGCTTGATGGGCATGTGTTTAGCCAGTTACACGAGTGCGGTACCGCACTGCCTAAGCACTGCACTGCACCGTCCTACCAACTTCTTTCTCCTTTTTCTCATGGGAACAAATACGTCGCCACGGCCCCACTGATGGCCGTCGTCGCCAAGACGGACACGATATTCACCTGCTCATTGCTCAGCACGTCGTATCCGCACACGTGTTCGACGTCGGCGTGCGGCGCTGACTCATCGCAGATCTTGCGCGATGAGCGATCGAAGTACGTGGCTTGCACGGTAGCGCCCAGCACCGAATCCAGCACGGAGCCGAAGAACCCGGTCACAGCACCCAACGTGATCACCTGGAGCTGCGCCGTGCCGGACGGTAAACTCCCCGCGTAGTGCAGCGCACCGATAAAGGCCCCACCCAGAGCCGATACAGCCAGACCCAGCACCGACACACCACCGTTCGTGCCGGGCGGGACACGGCGCAGCGTCGTGATGAGTCTGGGCTCGCTCTTGCTGAGGACGCCGAGCTCAGATGCCCACGTGTCAGCCGCGCAGCACGCGTAATGGCCGATGAAGCTGGCCAACAGGTAGCTGCGCTCCGGGTCGCGCTTGAAGTCGATAGCTACATCGTCGTCTCCGAACCGCACGACGTTGTAGGCGGCTATGATCGTTGCCAGAAGGCTGCAGGCCAGTACTTGACGGGCGGAGCGCTGGCCTCCAGGTTTGTAGTTGGCGTCCAGCTGCTGCTTGACACTGGCGCGCACCTTGGTGAGTTTGCTACCGGAGAAGTAGAAGCCCAGGAGTAACAAGCCTGTGACCAGGTAGGAGCTAGCAATTAGTTAAAGGGAGGCACATATTGACCAGGACAGGCGACGTACCGAAACGGTAGCCCGACGCGAGCGTGAAGAAGCCCACGACACAGGCGGCGGCCGCGCCGGACACGTCCAGCGACTTTTTCTTGAGTCCGCGTCGGCCCAAAACCCCAGCAAGCAGCGCCGCCACCAGCACGCGCGACAACGGGATCAGCATCTTCGTCCGTTCGGGTACGCGTTTACAGTACGGCATATTTGTATCCATGTCCAGTAATTCATGGTCCGGGCCAGGAAAAGAAGCTGTCCGTCTCCAGTGCCGCCGTGATGGTCATGTCTGTGGTCCCTTGAAGCGCCCGACAAGGTCGGAGCATGCATGGACAGAGAGCCTGCGACAGTCTGCTGCCTGGGAACGCGCGTCTACGGTCCAGCTTTGCCGCAACTTTTGAGAGTCCGGGGATCATTGAGCCCTGTCTTCGCCTCCACTATGGGTTACTATGCTTCAAAGTGTGAAGCTTACAGCTCTTTTTCTAGCGGCTTCATGTGGATGTCGACGAGAATGATGAGTCATGGTATGAAATGAACACCTTCACCAGCCTCGGACTCCGGGTCGACGGCTACGTGTTACAGTGTACCAGTAAGGTGAACCTCCGTCGTCTTCAAACGGTAGTCACCATGTGGCTGATCCTTTCGTTTAGCCACTACATCTCGGTGGAGGAGACAACGTGTCTTCAATTGACGTGCGGGTCACTTGGAGGTCCAGTGCAACTCCCTCGATCCCCTCTGGTTGAGTGCCGCATTCTCCGATTTGCCAAGTCGTCGAGAGACGTTGTCTATTGACTCAGGAGTGAACTTCAAAATGCCGCCGACGAGCTCCCGCGACATCTCGTCCAATACGCTACCGCGTCTGCGGTTCACGAAGGAAGACGTAGAGCACTACCGGGAGATCTCCAATGCCTGTCTAGCTGAAGTACTGAAGAAGTACGAGGACTATGTGTACAGGAACAAACGCCAGATTGACACGCAACGCTGGAAGACAGTCAAGTCCCGTGAAAACGCCGTTGTCTACCGGGAGCGATCCACGTCCGACGCTGATCTCAGTAAAACCGGCAGCGATCAAAGTCTCAGCAGTTCCAGTAGCAGCTCCAGCGGACCGGCCTACCACACTCGTCACGACCCGAACGCAGTGGCTGAGACGGTGAGCGGCGCGATCGTGTCTGAGCCTGGTGCAGCACTTGCGGCAGGGACGAAGATCCCCGTGATGATCTGCACGGCGGTGATGCCCGGCACGCTCGAAGACGCAATGTACGGCTCATATGTAGATGATGCCGCCTCGTTCCGTCGACGTAGCGCGTACGAGCAGGACTTGGCCGATGACATTGGGATGCTGGGTACGTTCGACCGTCCTTCTGAAAAGGACCCGTTCCAGTTCATGGGACTCACGTGGGTCCTACGCAGCTTCCCAGGACTTGGAGCGGTAGTGAAACGCCGTGATTTCTTGCTTCTGCAACGCATTGGACTTTCCAGGACGTCACGCGGCGAACTCATTGGATTCACGATCACCCAGTCCGTCCCGCACCGGGACCTGCCCGAGTTGTCGCAGTACGATATCATCCGTGGCAAATTATCTATGTGCACGATCTACCGTGCGATGGAGGGCCAAGTCGACGTATTCGTCCAAATTGTTATGCAGCCTGGAGGCCGCGCATCGAACTACTTTATGATCCAGGAGACTGCTACGTCTATCATGTCCGTCGGGAAGCCGATGGATGTTGCGCAGAAGAAGAAACTCTTCTGGTTAATGAGGAAAAACGCACTGGAAGCTTCAGTAGCTCCTGGATCTCCAAGTAGCCGTTCCGATTCCTCGTCCTCTTCTTCGTCAATGCACCGTCGTGTTCCGAAACAGGAGTCTGACCATTGTGCATCGTGTAAGAGATCGCTCACTCGGATCTTCTCCACGGCTGGCAGCTTCTGCCAGATCTGCCACAAGGTTTGTGCATTGTGTATTGTAGTTGTCTGTTGATGGAATAACTAACGGAATTACGTGGACCAGCGTGTGTGTTCCAAGTGCAGTGTGACCAAGAAGCTCGTTATCGACACGACAGAGAAGACAGCGATCCTTCGGCCTTTCAACTTCTGCATCGGATGCACATTAACTGCACGAAGCTATTCGTCACTTCAAGTGCACGCAGAGGAGCTGATACAGCGCAGCCGCAGGTAGTTTGCGCTGCGTCAATAAGCCGGTGATCGTATAAACTCAGTAAATGTTTGGTGAACGCTTTCAACTTGAGCTACATGGCTCAGGATATACTCATTTTTTATTCTGCTATCGATGTCTTTCAGCTGCTTCTGCTTCGAAGCTCGCAGGATCGATGACGATTAATATACTACATTGCTCTCATCTTCTGTCGCGTTAGGCGGCGCTGTATCCGGACGAGACGGTCGCTGAGTCTTCAACGTATAACATCACACGAGGAGTAGCCGAGGACGAGCGCGGCACGTACGCTGTAGTGCTGTAAGCCTTCTGGCGTGGCTGATAATAAGGCGACACCGCATAATGTGAGAACTGCTGCGAGGCCTGCGAGGAACGGAAGTTGCCTGGGCGGCCGGTTTGAGTTGATCGCCGGCGCATCGACGATGGACGAGATCGGCTACTTGGGCGGTTCATCGTGCTGCGAGGAGTGACGAGGCCGAAGCTCGTCTGCTCTAGAATCTCCTCCACCACGATCTGTGAGGCGTTGCGTTGGTTGGCACGCAACACACAGGGCAGACAGAACTTGAGCGCTTTCTGACAGATGTCGTTCATGTTGTTGACGCCACTGCCGCTACTGCTGCGACTCTGACTTCGCTCGGTCGAGGCTCGGGACGCTTCTGGTCGATCAAAGTCGTGCACGCCCATACTTCCACCAAGATCCACGCCGATATTCATCGGTGTGTTCGCGTCCTCCGTTCTCGAAAAGCGCAACTTCTTCACAACACTGCAGCGTGAGCACACCATCTTGGTACAAATGGAGCAGGGGGCCCCGCTTCGATTGAGCAAGTGCCCCACTCGACGGTCGCACAGCGAGCAGTTCGTGGACCAGGCGCCGTCGCCCATGATAGCGTCAGTGTCTTCGTCATTCATCTCCTCGATCCCGCCCATGCCGCTGGCCTTGTGCTGACTCGCAGCTCTGCGTCGACGTCCTGCTTGTTGCGCTGCATAGGCGATTTTCTTCAGGTGAGCACAGTCCACAGCAGAGAAGGTCATATGCAGAAGGAGCTCTGCAGCTGCGTTGACGGCCATGAACTGCATCATGCCGCCTTGAGGGTCGTAGTACCCTCTGGTGAAGACGTTTAAGGTACCGGTTAGGCCGCTAGAGCTCTCCGACGAAGATTGTTGATGGAACAATTGCACAATAGACGTTCGTGCTCGGATAACCGAGGATGAGGTGCTGGTTGTCGCCAGTAGAGCAAGAGCTTTGACACTCACCGAGTGCATGACACGGTAGCCGACACGGTCTCCGTTAGCTAACCGGGTGATCCCTGTAGCCTCAAGATACAGTAGATCTCTTCTCTTGGCCATGGCGTCATGGCGTACGGCCCATTTCAGACCAAGGAACCGGAATGGCTCCTCAATCGTCGGTCCTTCAACAGTAACCAGCACTTCTGCGTCCTCCAGGGCGTCGTCTGCATATGCACTGTTCATTTTCATAGCACGTGTGTTGGCACTAACCACACCGTACATGGCGTCGTTAATGTGGCCAGCCACGTGACCAGTGACCATGAGGAGCGGCAGGTCCGTCTCATGGGTCGTGGACTGATTGGGCGGCAGGACTGCGGCCTGCTTGGCCTCTTTCCTCTGCTTGTACACGCACAACTGGTCCTTCTTCTTAATGGGTTTCCACTGCTGCAGATCCACCTGAGTCTGACCCGCGTACGTCTTGAGCGCGTCGGCCAGCAGCAATTCCGACAGACGCGAACAAACCTGCGCCTCGTCCTGCGACAAACTCACGGTGCGCCGTTCCAACGCCGAGAAGGCCGACTGCGTCCCTTCATGCGCACAAATGTAGCCATGTATTCGCTTTGAAGATGGATACATTCTAAAGCCAATCACAATTCGTTATTTTTTCAACCAATGATATTGTAGTCAGTAATAACGGAGCTGCTTACCCCACATGCGTGCTCTGCTGCCACTTCGACGCTCTCGTTCTCCGCTTCCAGGCGCTCTTTATCGCTGCTTTTCGGCCCATCAGCAAGCTCTAGATGTTGTCTATCGAAAACTACTGGATTTGGACGAGAATGCTGCTTTTAACGTCACAGAGGAGCAATCGACGGCTGTGAGGATGGCTACACAAGGGTATTCCGTCTTCCTACATCTCCCTACTGGCGCTGGCAAGAGTTTGGCCTTCCAAACCCCCGCGTTACTGACTGCAGCAGATAAAACGACACTTGTAGTCTCTCCTCTCATCGCTCTGATGCATGTAAGACCATAAAAACTAGCTAAAATGCACTTCAATCGCTCTAACTCTTCTATGACGCTCTTTAGGATCAAGTGGCAGCTCTAAGACGCAAAGGAATCAACGCAATTCAAGTGTCAGGAGATGACAGGAACAAATCCGTGTCTTTAACTCAACTTTTAGCTGGCCAGAGACTTGTGTACACAACACCAGAGTTCCTACTCATGAACGCAGAGATGAAGAGGTGGATGCGAGCTGCAGCAAACGAAGCGAGGCTGGATCGGATCGTATTGGACGAGGCTCACTGTGTTCTGGAGTGGGGGAACACCTTCAGACCGTCCTATCTGCAGCTGAGTCAGTGGAAGACCCAGTTCTTTAGTGACGTCCCGCTCACTCTCGCGACGGCCTCCGTTTCGGACGAGGATATCGCGAGGCTGGCAGAATTATTTCACCTGCAGCTACGACATGAAGCTCCTGACGAGGACTTGGTGATGAAGACTAGCAGACATAGTCAGATGGTGGTGATCCAACAAGTGACGGACCGGGAGAACCTGCGGATGGAAGTGATGAGGAAGACGCCAGAGGCTGCGCAGCTGATAGCGAATAGAGTGGGGAACGAGACGACAATTGTCTTTTGTATGACGCAGAAAGAGGCTGAGGACACGTGCTTAGCCTTTGTACGTATTGGTTGCCACGCGGGAGTATACCATGGCGGTTTACCACGCAAACGCCGTGAATTTGTGCGGAAGCAGTGGATGATGGGTCAATTGACGATCATTTGTGCAACCAGCGCTTTCGGTGTACGTCAATTGCTGTACACTATTCATTATATTGGATTTTTACTAACACCGACGCTTTGTACTGTTCACAGATGGGAGTCGATCGTTCAGACGTGAGATTTGTGGTTCACCACTCGATCCCGTTATCCCTGTCCGCTTATTCGCAACAGATTGTGCGTAGTTCTTGAGTTTAAATGCTTTTGACTGGGAACTAACGAACTCCTTTTGCTGTAGGGACGAAGTGGTCGTGATGGGAAACCTGCGGAGTGTATTTTACTGTACTCTGAAGCTGACAAGAGGCGAGCAGATGCGCTGACAACAGAAAGACTCGACTTGGACGGCACAGGTTCTGGCGCTTTCGTAACCAATGGAAGCTCTCGAGGGGAGTTGGAAGACGTCGTCGGCTTCTGTGAGATGGCTACAGGTTGCCGGAAAGAGCTCCTGTACGCCCATTTCGGATTCCACTTCGACAATCGTCGCTGTACGAAGAACTGCAACTGTGGGGTGCCACTTGAAGCTGCTACAGAATGGCGGGACGATGTGAAGATTCATTCTCCAATGAACAAGACTATAGAGGAGGAGGGCATTTCCAAGGGAGCCATTGAGTACCAGTACCAGAAAATCTTAGCGGAATCGAAGCGGCTCAAGTTACCAAAGCGTGAAGCCTTATCACGACGTCTCATCCGGGTATGAACTCAACTCTTCCTGTATCGAATATCTGTATATTTTGTATTTTACTGACGAGATTCTTGCTACTGGGCAGGAAATCCTCGAGACGGAACCTACGTCAGAAGAAGAGATGGCGAGTATGCGAGGGATCGGCCCTGCAAAAGCTGAGAGATACTTCAACCTCTTCCGCTTCGATTAGATATCGGTAGTGTTGATGTAGTTCTCAATTTTAGAACTACATCATGTGAATACTACATGTACTTTTAGGATGAATCTAGAGAATAAAAACAATCACTCTAAGCTTAGGGCAACTCGATCACAGCTTTTCCTTGAGCTGTGATTCGCAAGACGTAAACAAATATGGGCAAGTCGACCTTGAACCGCTTATAAAAAAACGCTATCAGCATTTAAAAGTCTTCTGGAATCTTACTTACTTTGCCCCATTAAATGTTCGAAAAGCTTAAAAAACTATCTTCGGGATGGGCTAACACTTGCAGTTTGTAAGACGACTGTCCTTTTTACGCTCGACGACAAAGGTACCGATTAAGAAGTTACCATAGTTCAGCTTGTTTTTAAATATTTAAAAGGCTGCATAAAATATAAACCGAAGGAGTAGTCGATGGTGAACATCAGCTCAGCCATACATGTACATGCCAATATGGTACTGCAATTTGTTGAGAAAAGGATTGCAATGCCGAAAGATAAAGTACGGAGTGCTCGAAAGCATCTGTATCCCGTAAAGTCCATTTTATCTTCTCACCTCCAACATATCCGCACCAAGGATAAGCCCGCTTTTGCCGTAAACAGTAATATTCATGTACTTGATTGTACAATTGTGCTGGGAAGGTATTACAGCGTATATGTACTTCAGTAAACAGCCTCACTTCCAATTCTGCTAGAGACGGATTACAGACAGTATCATGCGACTACAGTACGCGCTGTTGTTCGCTTTTGCCGTCCTGTTTGCAAGTATCAATGCTTCTGTGGTGCTAAAGCAGGATTCGCTTCCTACTGTGCGCGAAATGGGAACCAAGAGATCGCTGAGGACCGAGGAAGACACAACAGAAGAGAGAATAGTGAAGGACTTCCTAATCAAGATTAAAGATCTGGTCAAGTCCAAGAAGGTGCCCAAGGTCGTCCCTACAAAAGTTGACCCCAAGTTAACGAAAGCTGCGTCGATCAAGGTACCAACTGAGCTTACGACGGTTGTGGCGATGCCCAGTCAAAGCAATGCTTTGCAGAAGAAGCTCAACGGACTCGTGAAAGACAAAATGACCACGGATAACGCGTTTATGAGCTTGAAGCTTGGAGATTCGGCGACGAAGCTCTTCAGCGCCGACGCACTGCCGATGTACGTTCGATTCTTGGAGAAATCCAGCGCTCCCGGGGCGACAAATATCTACCAGAATGGAGTGAAGACGCTCTTGAAACACTTCCCTGAAAAGGATCTCATTGCAATTGTGAACAACGGTTTGCAGTCTAAGAGTAAGCTTTCGTTCGCTACTGCCGACCGGTTGAGGGCTGGACTGGTTAGTAAGTGGTGGAGTGAAGGCAAAACAGTGCAAGAGATCACACCTCTGCTGAAGAATGGAGCCAAGTTGCTGAGTGATAGCAATAAGGGTCTGGTTGCGAAGTATATGCTCAAGTACAACGAGGAATTCATCACCAAGCTGACGTAAACGAAATAGACTACAATAGAGTTTTTGGGATTCGGCTTTCTCGGCTATTTTTTTTAAAATATGAATGTCAAACAGTTTGACAGGGTACCAGCGAGAAATGAAGTCGTTTGCGTGTGTGGTAATTAGAAACGGAAGAGCGTTTGGTGTGGGAATTGATGAACTTGAGAAAGTCTAGTCATATGACATATCTTCTTCTTCTTGATCATGTTCTTCGTTTTATGACGATGCACGCAGACTAACTAATACTGTACGTCGCGAAGAAGCACGGCAACTTGCTCGATGCCAGACGACTCTGACGTCCAGTGGCTAAAGAATGGCGAAACTCCTTGATGGAATCAGAGCATTAGTGAACGATCCCTGTTATGGCTTTTCAGACAAAGGTGATACGAACCTTGTTTTAATGGTCCACAGTACTATCGTACGGTATTACATTGTTGGTATGATATTTTGCTGCGAACTCCTTCTAGTACTTATTGCCTGGAACAGGGAACACCAGAAAGTTTGCGTTCCCGCCAGTCTCACATGAGAGCATTAGAGATATCCGTTTCCATGGATATGCATCATTAGAACACTCCTTTACAATGGAACTGGTGTTGGAAAGAAATGTGGAGAAGCAGAATACTTTAATAGCGAAAACATTCAGCATTTCGCGCAAATTTTCCTGTATACTGGGGTCACTTTCTGTCGCAGAGTTTGACAGAGTCAATTCTCCCTCATACGTAAGAAATGAAGTCGTCGTTGTGTGTGTGGGTTAGTGACGGGGGTGTCATTAGTGAACTGGCCAAGTCTGGCACCTGAAGGATATTTATCAAGACGAAGAAAATGTACGACTTCCGTGCAGACCAACTGACGCTTTACGTCGCGAAAAAGAACGGCAACTGGCTCAAGAAGAGCGAGCTTAGTGTCCAGCGGTGGAAGAATGCTGAAGCTCCTCCTGAAATCACAGCATTGATGGACGATTCCTCCAAGGTGAACCCGTTCTTTTATATTGGAAATTCTGCTTTTAGCTTCCCAGACGTAGAAGATGCGGAGAAAGACGAACTTCACGTTCTTATTGATGATGCTCAGTCGGGTTCCCAATTACATTGTTTTGATGGCATCCTACTTGCTGCTACTGATGATTGCGTGTGTTTTGTATACGACTAGTTAGAACGATTGCTGTTGTCAACTTTCTTCTTCTGATGTGCTATGTGTCCCATAGCGGAGATTGCCTCATTGTTGAAGAAGAGGAACAGACGGAACCTCTATGGCAATGTGTCGTTGGAATTCTTCTTCAAGTGGTTTCGCTCGTGTTTGCAGCTTTGATTGCATAGAATGGGACTGGAAACTAAGGAATGAGGAAGAAACGAGTGAAGAAGAGCAGAGTCTTCTGTAGTCGGAAGAAATGACAACCAATAGTACTTTTATCGCTTTTTATTGTAGTAGAAGTATTAGTTTTTTTAGGAACTCTACATGCAAGATTTCTAGTTCTCTAGTTCTCTCGGACGCAGTAGCGGCGGCGACTACGGATGAGCAGCAGTTCATGATAAAGGAGTTGAGCGAGGCACACGCACGACAAAACAGTGCCAACCTCCAGTAGAACAAACACTGGGCCCCACGAGCAAACTTGCACGCAACGAGGGCTCTTCGGATCGCAGCCTTTTGGCTCGTACTGGCAATTCGCCAAGTATCCAACCAGATACTGAACCAGAGCTGCACCAACACTTCCTGTCCCGTCGATAATTCCCGTCACGGTAGCAAGTGCCTCAGCATTGCCCTGGATACTTTCGTGGGTACCTAAATCTGCTGAAATTGCAGTACTAATCAGGTTCGCTGGGCCGCCGAGCATGAATCCAGACGCAAGTAACAGCACAGCAGTCATGTCGTAGGAAGCTCCGTCCATAAAGTAGAGCGTGATGCTAGAAAAAACGCAAACAATTAGACTTTACCAACCAAAAATGCTTGAAGCAGTTGGATCTTCGTACCAGGACAAGAGCAACATCGTCACAACCACCGGAGACCGCACACCCATTCTGTCTGACAGAATTCCACCCACGAACCCACCAAAGATCTGACCAGCATCGTAGAGCATCTACGAAGCAGCAATAAGTTAAGATTATACCACCGAAATAACTTCTAACAAGACACGAACCGAGAAAGAGCCCGCCTGAGAGTTGTCCATGTGAAGTGACACAGTCAGGTAGAACGGAATCCAGAAGAACAGCGCGTAGTTGACCGATTTAAGACAAGCATACGACAAAGAGTATGGCAAAACCTACAGAATAAAACAGCACATAAATCAATACACAGCAAGTAAAGCACCCCTCAACAATAACACTTACTCCAGGGATACACCAGGCATCGAAAAAGCCAATACCCTTAGGTTTAGCATCTTCCGTCGAGTCAGCACTCTCCTCCGTGTCATCTTTGGTTTTAGCCACTTCAGGTTTAGCTTCTTCAAGCGATTCATGACGATACGGCACGTCCTTGGGGTCCGGATACAGGAAAAAGTGGATGATCAGTCCATGGAACGCCACCAACGCAGCTGAAACAATCAGCGCGATCTTCCAAGCCACAGTTTTGTCCAAAATGGCAAACATCACAGCCACCAGTGCTGTACCCACAATATTTCCTAGACAGGCATTCCCACTCCACACTCCAAGTACAGCCCCGCGTTCTTTCTGGTCGAACCATTTACCCATAACTGCAACGTTAGCTGGGAATCCACTGGACTGGATCAAACCGTTAAGACCCCATAGAATAGCATAAAAGCTCAGTGCGTGGATATCTGCCAATGCACCCAGACCGAACAGAAGGGTTATTGCTGCTGTAGCCCACATCCCACCGGCGATCATACGTCGGAGGTCGTGCTTGTCGCCTAATATGCCACTTCAACATCAACAGTTATCACACGTCACATATCCGTTAAATGTTAACATAACAGTTAATTCTACCACACATACCTGATGTAGAGTCCAAGCGCGTAGAAGCCCATGAATAATGTATCCATCAGCCCATACATCTCTGCCTGTTGGTCCTTCGAGTAGATCGTCGAGTGGATCCACTGCTCGTCCCCCATTTCACCCTTAATCGCTGAAAAACTCTTCCGACTCGCATGGAACAGCACATAACTGAAGAACGTGAGGAAAAACACGCCCCGCTTGTTTGCTGCCACCTCCCTACAGCCTCGTGCAGACGCAGCGGACACGGAGGCCTCCACAGCAGCCGTCACAGCCTCCGTAGACTTCTTCACACCCATTCCGCCCCCAGAATCAGAATGAAAAAAATATATCCACAATTGCCATTCGGAGTCCCTGCTATTTTGTATAATCGTAAAGCATATTTAGTTTGACTCCAGTGATGATTGGGGGAATAAGGATAAATAACTTTAACGATGATGGACATGCAGGAGGTCAAGGAGCGCCGTCCGCACTCCCAGCGCCATGAAGAAGACAACGAGACACTAGAGACGGACCCAATGGTCCCTGGTATACCGACATCTCGACGCTCGCAGCCGGAGAGTTGGGTGCATCTCGTTATGGACAAAATTTGGTCCGTTGCGTTCTTAACTGTGGCGAGCTTGGGCCTGTACGAAGCGGATTTCGTGCCTCAATTGCTGCACGCGCCTCACGCCAACCGCAGCTTCGTGCACTTGGGTATTTTATTCGCGACGCTATTGGGCGCCATTGGGGCGTACATTGAAGTGTACCGCAGTATGATCCGAGGGGAGAACGTTAACTACGAATCGGCTAAGACAGCGACGCATGGGATGCTCGTGTCCATGTTATTGTCGGGACTCTGGTAAGTAAAAAGCAGTTTAAGGTGTAGGAAACGGTATTTTATGCTAACTTTTCGTGTTGTGAACAGTTTGGCTGTGGGCATGTGGCCGGTGTGGCACTGGTTGACGTTGCCCTACCTGTTCATGTGGTCATGGGGCGTCGTAGTGCAGTTGTTGGTGATTCTACCGCCCATTCTACAGAGATTGGTGTTTGTCGGAGCCTACCTTTGGTTCATGCACTCGTACTTGTCCATGCTCTTAGTCGTTCAGTGACCACGTTGATAATGAATATTTGAAAGATTGCTGAGAGCTTTGGGCAAGTTGCCTTCTCTGAAGGATGTACCTTAGTTGGCCAATTTCTTTTAACCCTCGAGGACTCAAGCCACAATGCCTCAAGTCTGATGATCCGACGTGTTTTGAAAACCAATTATTTCTTCATTCGCTGCAACACAACATGTGTACTGATTGATACGTTGACAACTCCGATGCTGCTGCTTGTAGTGCTGGAGAAACCACCTTCAACTGACAGCTACTAGCTGTCAGCTATGAACAAGTTGATCCGTCCAAACCAATGCAACATCATATCTCGTCGCACCCACTGGGATCACCTTCGCGTTTCAAAGTGTGTTCGACAGTAGCACGAACTGATGGGACTTGCCGAACAGAGCGTTGACAAAGGTAGTCAGAGCCTCCCCAACAGCATGCTGTCAAGCTGTATGCGAGTCCGATTGCCAATGTTTAAAAAATGTAAAAGCCGCTTTAAGACCCCGTTAAAGGGTGAAAAGTATGGTTAACAGCAAAGTTAAAACATATGGTATCAATTACATGTAGTTGAGCTTGTTTAGATGCAGTGATACTTATTGAAATCGATTGGAGAAGTGTCTTTTGATAATATTCGGGATAATGTTGCTAAAACCTATCGTGTCTGGTATGCTCGGAGCATTGGACAGGGGTCACGAGGGTCAATACACAGACGTTTGGACGCGATAATACAGACCTTACAGCACGCCACCACCACTGCATCTGACCGAGCGTAGAGTCTTCTCTTGACGTGGCATTTATGACAAACTCGTTGTTTGCAGACGCAACAGTGTCGGTGACGCACAAATTTGGACATTTTGGGTTTCTTACCGCAGACAGAGCACGGATCCGACGGCATCTGCTGCATGAGAGACTCGTGGGGATCAAAGCCTTCAACTGGGAGGGGAGAAGTGATCGTTGGCTCTGTTTCTCGTGAAGAATCTTCAGCTTGAGAGCGCACTATACTCTGCACGTTGTAGAGCCAACAGAGTAAGGCGTTTGGCTTCTGCAATCTCCGTAGCACTAGCGTTGGACAACATCATCGTATACGTAGCGTCACTGTTAGGCAGAAACGAAGGACAGTCCTCCATATCCAACATCCCTTTCGAGTACACATGGACAGTTCAGGAGCTCATGTCCTGTCGGAGTATACAGCACATGGTCATTCTGGCTCGGACGACATCGTTGCTAACGGACAGTTGGGGGTATTCTGCCAGATCAACACTCTTAATTAACCGGTAGCCGAAGCGTTCACCCCGACCGTCATCACCAGTTCCCATTGACTCAATAGTGCAGACGTCGTGGTAGTTACCACTCTTGACTTCTCCGAAATTCTGCGCTAAAATCCACTTGAGCGCGAGTTGTTTGAACGGATCACGGTTGGATCCGCGTTCGATCACGGATAAAACTGCACATTCGAGGTGGCCTTTGTTGAGAAAATTGTTGGTCACGTGCATTTCTCTCCGGGTTTTGGTGTACAGACCGTAGAGAACGTCCTCTAAGGCCCATCAATACTCCCAACGCAGAAAGTAGTCGGAGCTCTGGCCAATGCGTTGTCCTGACTCAGTGAAGGCTGAAAATCTGACTGCATCTTGCACTTGTACACACGCAACCCGTTGTGCTTCTTCATCAGTTTCCATTCGCGTACATCGGGTTCCATACATCCTTGACGTCGGAACTCGCACTCATGAGCTAATGTCCTTGACACGACGCTGTAGGCTAAATTATGGAAGGCTTCGACGTCTCCTTCGCGTAATTTCACTTTAGGTCGAGCCATGGGCGGCTCGGGGGTCTTGGTAGAAGACCAGGTTAGACTAGATTTGTACCATTTCGCTCCGAGTTTCTCGCGCATACTGACAGGTCGAGCTCTGTCTCGACGCTCTGAAAGGGGCTGAAGTGTTCGAGCTCTTCGCAGTGGATTCTCGCCCGGAATGTTCATAGCGAAGGAAATCGGGAAGGTCGACGCTCTCTACTGCTAGCCAAAGCTGCATTGGTGCAGCCTCCACTGGAGGTGATACGAGCTCGGAATTGCCGATCCTTTAGGCAATTTTTGCAGGTTTCAGTAGCATCGAACTCAAAGTGGACAGCCGGGTGGTGTGATACGCCCTAAGTATGAACACACACGCGATGCGGATGGTATCGGCGTACATGGCTACAGTTTTCGTATAATGTGCCTGTGGGTCGGAGGATCCCGAGACGCGAGTGCTGGTCAGTAGAAACGATGTTGTCTGGCTTAAGCCGATAATATTGAATACGACGAAAGACGATGTGATGGGGTTACATCGAAGAGTGACAAATGTCACTCTTCCGACGTGGATACATTTGGTGTGTCACACATCTGACATGGTGACACAGGATGGGTGACTCCACAGATAGGTTTCACTTTAGATATATTTTAGTTTGTATTGCAGGCCAAGCTAACAAGTATTTATAATATATCCAGTCTTAATTTAGTTTGTCTCCATACGGGACGGAGTGCACTGCCATTCACTAGGAGTTTGTAAACTCCAAATCCTCTGTGTGAAGTGCTGTGTGACCCCCGTCACAGACAAGGTCTGTCACGGTTGATTTTACATGCTTTTGTATTGATGGTAACTTTTCATTGATAATCTTGATCCAAGGGCATCCCATCTTGGGCCCCAGACCTGCGCTGCAAGTGCCTTTGAACCATCTGTGCCAAATGGCACAAATTATGCAATGAAACATCCTTCTTGTCCTTGTCAAGCTTTGATTTCGCCAAGAGGTTCAGTCTTGAGGCTTGTCTATTAGCGAGTAGTGCAAGATTACCAATTGGTTCAGGTACTGATCGGTACAAACGGCATCTTCAGGTTAACAACCTGTCCGAATAGTACATGCATAAGCAAAGTAGTGACAGTAGATTTACCAAACGCTGCTTCAAATAAAACCTCACGCATCTAAATGATTGCCAAAGGTGACATCAAAGGTGATAATACAAGGCCAACGTGGTCAAGTGAAATTGATTGGAAGGCAGTGCCTTCAAGGCACACACTGTGTTCCACAAATTGTGGACCTCAGTGTGGAACACAGTGTGGAATCCACATACAGTGCGAGGCACACTGCGACACTAGGATACGGAAAACGGAGAGCGCATTGAAACGATGTTGCAGGATAAACAGCAAGCTTTGCTTCGTCATGCATACTGTAATGTATGGCAAATGTACAAGCAGTAAATTTTATGGAAGTGCCTCGCAGATGATCGATCTCCTTTGACGAGTCCTCACTTTCGATTGTGCTACTTTTCATGCATCACCATGTTCTGCTCTGCTACCCGGCGCTACTACGTTTTCCTTGTCGTGGTCATAGCTTGCCTCAGTGCAGTTTCCACTGCATCAGTGCCTAAGGAGGCTGGAAGAGTCCTCACCGCGAGTGTTCCAGGCCTAAATCAAGCTGTGGCCAGCAATACGAAATGGATGACCAAGTTGATCCAGAATATCAAACTTCGGGTTGGGAACCAATCTCCAGGCGACGCGTTTAAGATTCTCCAGCTTGACAAGATGGGGGTTGGTCTCTTTAGCTCTCCAGGGTTTTTCAAGTGGGAGAACTTCGTGAGGAAAGCTGAACAGAACTCCCCAGAGACAGCAATGTTCTCGGTATTGGCTACGCGCTACACTGACGACGTTCTGGCGACGATGTTTGCAGCAGCGAAAGAGGTCGACAGCACGCGCTCTATTGCTGCCAAGCTGGAAGGGGCCCAACTTTCGAACTGGGAGAGTGCTGGCAAGTCTTCAACCTACGTTTTCAAGGCCCTGAAGCTCCACAAGACCGGTGATAATCTGTTTGAGAGTCCGTTGTTATCCACTTGGACAACTTACGTTTCCAGGACTCGTCAAAGCGACGCAGATGAAGCCATCTTCATAAAGTTAGCTGAGCAATATGGCGACGCAGCCATCGCCAAGATGATTGCTGCCGCGGCGATGGTTGGCAGTTCCGCAGAACTTGCCATCAAGTTGCGTGCCGTGCAGTTTCAGTACTGGTACGCTGTTGGTGGAACCCCGAAGACGGTGAACAAGTTGATTGGAATGGCTGCCAACTCGGACGATCTGACCAAGAAAGTTGCGCGAGATTTTAGGAAATTTTATCGCAATGCCAAGCGTACTGGGCTTCAAGCATAAAACTACGACATAAAGAGTAGATCTTAAGGCATACCTTGACCCACGAGTATCGTTTGAGTTTGAAGTGGGAGGTGTACTCGTGTGTGTCCGCCCATTGCGGCAGCTTTGGTGGTGAGGACATCCAGAGCGAAGGAGGCAGCACGTTGTTCCATCTCGCAATGTGCTTAATCTTATCTTAAGATTGGATCTAATAGAACAGCCGAAATTGGACAATAGTTCAAGTACAAGTAATAACGCAACAAGCTTGTTACACGTCACATGACAGATCATGTCAGCACAATAAAACTTCAGACGAGAGCTGTCTTTCCAGTGCCCTCAGTACCCCCAGGGCGCGTAAGCCTCTGCTGCTCACTTGCACCTTAGCATAAAGTGACGTTCACTTCTCAATTTGCGCTCAAAGTCGCCTAAAACCATCCGTCTCCACTGCGTTCTGCTGTTCACTGCTGTTGCCGTCTTTAACGTCGATGCTTCACGCATGGAACAGAAGCACTCAATTGCCACAGCCAACGGATTCCTGTCGAAGAGATTGCTGAGAACGGTCGACACTTTGGAGGAGAGCGAAGACTCAGAAGACGAAGAGAGGATGAACGTCCCAGGCCTCGATACGGTCACTAGCGCCATCAGCTCTACGATCACCAAGGGGAAAGTGAAGCGAAAGGCAAAGACGCGGACGACACTCTGAAACTTTCAAGCTGGACGATGGTATTGAGAAGCTCCGAGATACCACAAACTTCAACACTTACGCCTCGTACGTGAGGACATACAATGCTCAGAACCCCGACCACGAGGTCTCCATGCTCGCAGCCATTGTGGGTCGCTACGGAGACGACGAAACGGCCAAACTCCTCCAAACGATGACAAAGTACTCCAGTACTCAGAACGTGGCGATGAAGCTGAGTAGGGAACAGGTGGAGCTCTGGATGGCTGCGAAAAAGACCCCAAAGGAGGTTTTCGCGCTGCTAAAGCTCGACAAGAACGTGAACGACCTTCTCTCGTCCCCTGCGCTGTACTCGATGGACGATTTCCTCAATGCGTACAATAGGCAGCACAAAGATCAGCATACGTCGTTGATGAAGGTTGTCTTGGGTTCGTATGACGACGCAAAGGTGGCCAAGGCACTTCAAGACGGACTGGAATCGGCCAGTACGAAGAGCAGGGCGTGGGAACTGAAGGAGAGGCAATTCGATGACTGGATCAAGGCAGGGATCAAACCTAAAGAAGCTCATGCGGACATCTTCGGTGGATCTGTTCAGCCGTGGGAGAAGAAGGTTGTCCAGCAGTACAAGGAGCACTACATGGTCGGCAAGAAGACGTTGAGTGAGTTGGGTGAGATTTAGATCTAGAACGGACATCACATTTGAGAAGAATGGAAGTATCTCAAAACTAATGAATTGCAGCAGCGTTTTCTTCATACATCCGACAGCACTACGTAGGAAGAATTCTACATGTAGTGAGTTACTGTACCAATTGCCCTTGCATGTTTCGTACTGTGTTTTGGCAGCACCACCTTGCTTCGGTGGGGTGGACTGTTCTGATGATGGCAAACCTGTGACACAACGGATGTACGGAGCGCTCTGGTCCGGCTGCTGTTCGTGGGCTAATGAGCTGTTCATGTTGTGTACTGGTAGTAAGACCTGACTAAGTTTTTAATTACTGTTTCACTCGTCAGTCCATTAGAAAAAGGTATGCGTCGTCGAAGCATCGAGTGGCTGGCTATAGCCGTCTTTCTCCTCTTCATCAACAGCTCCGTGGCCTCCGACGTATCCGGTTCATCACCCAGGAAACTCCTACGTCTTGTCCAAGAAGAGAGGGCTGTGAACGTCCCCATTTTTGACGATATTCTGGGTGGAGTCTTAAGTCCTAAAACTCGTCTTAACCTCCGCAAGTGGTTCAAGCAAGAGAAGTCCGCAGACGAAGTGTTAACGTTGCTGAAGCTTGATGACGGGGTGGAAGGTCTTTTATCCAGACGGAATATGAAGGGACTGAAGAAATACATCACCTGGCTGAACCTCAAGAACCCGGACGGTCCTCCCGTCACAATGGTGGAGACGCTAGCAACCAAGTACGGAGATGACCTGGTCGCCAAGATGCTGGAGCTGGGGAAGCGCTCCAAGTCTTCCAGGGCCAAGAAACTAGCGAAAACCCTACAGGACGAGCAGTACCGAGTGTGGAATAACAAGGGGCAACACCCCCAGCAAGTTTTCAGCATTCTTCGCCTTGATGATGCCGATACGCTCCCTCTGGGCAGCACCGTGTTGGAGGCCTGGGTGGGGGTACTTAAAGCAGTATAAAGTGTGGCATCCTTCGACGAAAACGACCACTTTCGGGGCGTTCCGGAAAGCCTACGGGGATAGAAGGCTGGCTTCGTATCTGTATGGAGCTTCGATGGTGCCCCAGACGAAGGACGTCGCTAAAAGTATGCAGGAGGAACTCTTTACCTTCTGGATCAAGAAGCACATTCATCCCGATGATATGTTCACGAGGGCGTTCAAGATCAACCCAGAGCAAGTGACTCCTACGGAAATGAAGATTAAGCTCCTCTACGATGCATTCTACTACTGGGCTCCGAAAACAATTAACAAGTAAGAATGCTCTTGCCTTCATCAACAACGTGGAGGAACGACTAATCTATGGTTCGTAAGAACAGTTACAGCTCCCGAATCGAAGTCCGACTGCTGTTTTTCTTCTTCTTGGGATTGGACGCGCAGAAAACAGTTCTCTCCAGCCATTTCTTTTCTCAAACTCGACAGAAGAAATGCGCTTTCTCTTCCTCCTTCTCTTGGTTGTGACGCTTCTGCTGGACAACGAGGGAACTGACGCCATCGCGTCGTCCAAGTACCGGTATGACCCTCAGGTTGAAGAACGAGCTCTTCCTGTCCGTCCTCCGACTGTTGCGTTCACGGATTGGGTCAAGAATTTGGGTCTGAAGGTCACAAACACGGTCAAAGCGCGTTACTGGCTCTGGAGGAATCGGTCAGTGGAGAACGTTTTCCAAAGCCTCAAGCTCGACAACGGACTGGATAAAATCCTGGATAATCCCAAACTCCAAACGTGGGCCACTTACGTCGATTTGGTTAATAAGAAGAACCCAGAGAAGAAAGTTATCATGGCGGAAATCCTCATTAAAACGTACGGGGATTTACCAGTGGCGGTAATGCTGCAAAGTACGAGAAGTTCACCGAAATTGGCTCGAAGACTTCGCGTGGAACAGATCCAGGGGTGGAAAAGTAAAGGGAAATCTGCCGACGAGATCTTCACATTGCTGAAACTGGATAAAGCTGGCTCGAATCTCTTCGTAAGTCCACAGTTGAATACGTGGTATAACTACGTGAATGTGATCGAAAAGGACAAGGCAAAATCTGTGATGGCTTCGGTGTTATTGGCTCATTATGGAGAAGCAGGATTATCCAAGATATTCCGGGAGGCGAATCCAAGAGTTACCCGTATGAGGTTTGTGAGAATGTGGTTGGAGACTGCAGTGGCGCAGCATAACCCCCAAAGGGCTTTAACCCCTGAGAAATACTTCAGAATGCTCAAACTCGACGCTGGAGTTGATAAACTGCTTACGAGTCCCAACTTGGTGACGTGGATAACCTTCTTGGGGCAATTTAACGCCAAAAATCCTGGGAAAGGGACGACAATGATCAAGACTTTTACGAAATTCTATGGGGATGAACCACTGGCGACGATGTTAGAGGCCGCGAAGAAGGTGCCGAAGACGAAGAAAGTGGCGACGCAGTTCCAGGAGGGACAGTTCAAACAGTGGATACGAGATGGCAAAAATCCTCAAAAGATTCAGGATATTCTTAAAAAGGGAAAGGAGAACGAGGAGATTCTGCAAGCGTACGAAAAGTTCTACAAGTTCCATACGAAACAATAACTTTTTTAAAAGCTACACTCTTGCATCTAAAACTTTTCTATTACTTTTTAAATGTTTAAAAAGTAAAGTTTCTCTACATGTAGCACCCTCTAGTCTACTGCACATTAGGAACCTTGGCCTTATTGAGGAAGTTGCTGTAGTGGATGAAGACGTTGGCCAACGGATGGCTGAACCAGTTGGTGTCGTCTCGTTTCATGACATTCTTCAAGTATTCGTTCCTCGTGTACTTGTCTACCGTGGCCCACTTGGTGAACAATTGACGCTGCAGCTCCTTGGCATTGGTGTTCGTCTCTGGTAGCGCAACCAGTGCCTTTGCCAGATTTTGCTGTCCGCCATAGCCTCTCCGGAAGACTTCGACAATATTCATCTTCTTGTTAAAATGGCTGTTGTACACGTTCAGGTACTTCTCCAAGACCTTGAAGTTGGCATTGCCCATATTCGCTGCGTCGTCCAGCTTGAGGATCCCCACCAGCGCCACAGGAGTCGTTTCTCGCTCGAACCAGCCTCGGAACTGGTCGGTCTGCAGTTTATCCGCCAGCTTTTTGGATGTCGGAATGCTCTTGGCTGCTTCGATCATCCTGGACACCACATCGTCGCCCAATCGAGCTGCAAGGACGTCGATCAACTGCACGCGGTTCCTGGGGTTTTCTTTGTTGAGCATCGTGATGTACTTGGCCATAGCCTCGATCTTCGGGTGGGTCAGGATATTATCCGTCTTGTCGGTTAGTTTCAGCAGGGCGAAGACTTCATCCGCACTTTGCTGCTGCTTGAGATAGCCCTTGAGCTCCTTCGTCTGCTTGAATTTGGCTGCTGTGGACTTGACGGCGTTTGCTATGGTATTTAACCCTCCAACTCTCTCTTCCCCCTCTGTAGTCGTAATTGGATGGCTTCGAAATAGTCTCGGGACGTCATTAGTGTTAGTGGAAAGGGACTGCAGAGCGGTCGACTCAGTAGCAACACTGACGAAGAGGAGAATTGCCAGAAAGACTGGAGAGTGGAGACGCATGTCACTTTGACGGATGCCAGGAAAATAGAGAAGTGGTCGCGTCAAAGCCAAGTTTTTAATCCCCGAAGGTCCTCGATTTGAACGTCTCGCAGGTCACATACTTTATCGGGCTTCGCATGTACGAACGAAAAAAAAAACTGGATGTTGGAAAAACCAATCCCAAAGATAATCTCATGGGCTTAGCCCTGTGCAATGTACGATACGTGTGCCAGAGGTTAGTTTTTGGACAAGCACTGCCGGATGACCAGGTTGCTCTCTACTTTGAATACGGGGACAAAGGACATTGGTTGCAGTGGACACACCGGCATCATGGACATACGTCCTCTGCTGCAACTTGACTGGTCTACGCGGCGTTCAGCACACTCTGAAGCGGGTTCGGCCACTTCATGTCGGTGACAGCAACCTCATCCTCTCTTAACTTTCAGACCGGAGGGCTCTGCACCTCCGCGTGCTATACGAGGTGTTGTCTTGGACGCACCACTATCCAAGAGTTCAGTCGTACTCGTACAACCTCGCCTTCTGACATTTAGACCGGGATATTGCAGAAGGACAAGCACGATTTCTCGTTGAGTGTGGACCATTTCATGATGCAGATCAGCCTCGTGAAATGGTACAAAAAACCAAGCCATCCGTATGAAAACGAGCATCGGATCGGCCTACCGGTAATACTCATCTCACTTCACATTCTGCTCTCGAATTGGTGGCCCATGCGGTTCCCCTTCCTCTTGTTGCTACTTGCAACCTTCCTACTGGTAAATGGTGGCGTCGTCTCACAGTCTACAGACCCCAAGGCATTAACCTCCAAGTCTACTAC